>JAGFNQ010001514.1:237796-404699 GCA_024364735.1 Boesenbergia rotunda | reverse complement strand
AGAGAGAGAGTATTCGCGTTTGAAGACATGGCAATCTACAACAGATAAATGCAGAGAATAAATATCATATTCTAGTAATCATCTAATTAGGCCTTTAATTAAATGATGCTCCACTAAATTATAGGAATTTTGGTGGAATCAAATCATTGGAGTGGTCAAACCACACTACTAGATCCGTACCAATTTACTATAATTTATGTGGGGACAAGATCCACATCATACTATGCCTTGAGTTAGCTTTGGCTAAATCGCCCAAGACTTAGTATGATCGGTAGATAACTATTTATCAATTACATCTCTATGCAACTCTTGTTTATAAGATCAAGATTTAACGTTTACGAATAATCTTGAGTTAGCTTTGGCTAAATCGCTCAAGACTATTTAAAACGGTGATTTTGTCCTACCCTTTCCAACTATTGGAATACGCCTATAGCTTTACTCGATCCAATTGAGTTAACTAGTTACTCAATCTGATTGAGCTCGATCTAACCCGAGCCGGATAGGCGGGACCAAGGTTGTCCCTCCGCATCCTACCAAGATTAAATGCGTTGCTCTGCTTTGGCAGAATCGACAAGCGCATATGATCGAGGTAGTGATGGGTATCGGACCCGGTAGGCGTTTACGAGTTGATTCGTTTAGATCTAATCTAATCGAGGATGGATCACATCTAGGCATTTATGAAATCTAATTTAATCCTAAATGTGTATTAAGTGCACATCAAAATGTGGTTCCCACATTACTTGTGCATCTCATACACTTAAGTTTATTTTTACTATTCTACATTATCATGCATCATATACATCACAAGCATAGCAATAATAAAATAAACATAAGTGACTTGGTCATGGCCCTACTAAGACCCTCTCAAGCCAATGAAGAGGATCCGATGGTCAACCTAGGTCTAGCGGCTTCTCCAAGCGCTTCCTCTTGACCGTCTTGGTGTTGTCGGCTAGTTCTCCGAGTCCAAGTTCTCCGGAATTTCCGTCGTCTTCACTTTTGTACATTACAAATTTTTATACTCGAGTTACATTCGAGTCTAAATATGAAATACAACAGAAATAAAATATTAAAAGCCGACACGCACGTCGCAAACACAATACAACACGCACATGTACAAAAACGGCGCGCAGGCCGTATTATGAATTACAACACAATTTTAATCTTATTAAAAATTGGGTTTTGGGCCATGACCATCACACTACTGTACATAATTCAAAATTATATAATTTATAGTTTTTATATAATTTTTCTACTGATTTTTTAGAATTTTTCGAGTCACAACTCCGCGGCGGTCCGGTAGCGGGTTTCGGGCGTAATCGCGAGACAAGGCCCCTTGCGGGGTTAGGAGCAGCGCCCCTACTCGTGAAATAACCTTCACGAGTGTCTTCTTGCGATTATACAGCGCCTTTACCCGCTGTCCCAAAATTCATTTGGGCGAAACTTGCCGTTTCGGAGAAGTTTTTCTCGATGGCAAAGTCTACAAGTGCTTCGCACTCGTCGCTTTGCCTCTACGAGGAAAAATACTCAAAAATCCTAAAATTTAGAAAAATTACAGAAGCATAAAATTATCTAAATTTTGTATCTAATACAAAAAAATAAAAACCAAAACGAGCACAAGCTTCGCTCGTGGCTCTGATACCACTGTAGGATTTTTCGGGCCGCGAAAACCGCTTTTTCGCGTCGCGGAAACCCCGAAAGCCCCAATAGAAAGGATCCGAGCGAAGAAAACCATTTCAAAATATTTATGAGTGCTCATTTGCATGCTTCAAAACCGATCTACAACCTAGATCTATTAGAGAAGAGAAAAACTACCTTCGATGCGTGCCCCGCAATTCCCGCTCGCTCCTCGGTTGGTGTCGGATCTCAAGGATGCAAAGTAGCAACCCTCTAAAAGTATCCACACAAGCAAGAGAGTGGAGAGGAGAGCCCAAAAGTGTGCTAGCACTACTTGGGGTCTCGGTAAGATGAGAGGAGAGGGAGAGCAAAACCAAACCAAAACCAAGTAAGGAGAAGAATGAATCACCACACCAAAATTAAAACACCTTTTGTGTGTTTTAATGGCCGGCCATTTAATGGCCATTATTGGCCATTTAATGGCCATTATTGGCCATTAAGTGGCCGGCCACCACCTTTGGTAACCCCCTTTTTGAATTCAAAATTCAAATGGGGAGGTTACTTAGCCTTGATGATGATGCCAAGTCATCACTTGGTCAAGTCAAGGTGATGTGGCTTGAGTCAAGTCAAACTTGCCTCTTATGGACTTTCCATATTTAGCCAAAGTCAAACTTTGACTTCATTACTCTCTCATGATTAGATTCATCCAACACTTGGATCAAACTCGAGTCCAACTCAAGTTGTCTAATTTGAGTCAAGTCAAACTTGCCTTTTATGGACTTTCCATATTTAGCCAAAGTCAAACTTTGACTTCATTACTCTCGGTCTATCATATGGACTTATTCTCCATCTATTGCTCTATGTGTGTGACCCTATAGGTTCTTGTAACGTTGGCAATGCCCTTAAACCTATTTAAGGACATAAGCAATGAGAGGTATCTAGCAACACATCATTGCTACCCAAGTTACAAGAATGTCGAGATCCAACATCACCATTGTGACTAATAATTGTGACCATCACAATATGTGACAACGTCCTTCTATCCTCGATATCTAGATTGATCTTTCATGAGGCATAGACCGTGTCATCCTCAAATCAATCTATATGTCTTGATCTCCAAGTAGACTCACTATAATCAAATAAGCTCAATATCTAATATTGCCTTATTTGGGCATGGTCATGCACTTAGTGGTCTTACTCTATCAAGAACGAAAATATCACTCCCGTCATGATTGGCTCTAGGGCTCTTACTAACATAGGTGCCACTCATGATCGTTCTATAATTAGTTGATTATAGACGGCCAACATAAATTGAAAGTCTATTTAGTCACACACACTACGAGTAATCCGAGGGATTTAAAACGAGTTGAAAATTGGATTTTCCGATCAAGATAAATAAGTCGAATCTGAGTTAATCAGAGGCGTAACGGAAACTTAAAATGGCTAAGTCTTTTGAAGGCTTATCAGGCGAATTAAATGAGTTTAATTGGCGATCGGTTCGGTTTGGTTTGGCCGGCCACAACAAGAGGAAGAAATCAATTTATTTGGTTTAATTTATAAAATAAATCTAGCGCGATTTGTTTTATAAATTATGGATAAATAAATTTGTGTAGAGAAATTTATATAAATAAATTTATAGAAATTTATTCTTTTATGGAAATTAAAATGATCCATGGAATGGTTTATTTTAATTTTATAAAATCAATTATGAATTGATTTTTTCATAAAAAGAAAGTTTATAAATTTCTTGTAAAATTTATTCCATAATTAAAGGAGAGATGAATTTGTTTTATTATAAAGTTAGTTATAATAAAACTTGGTTTAAATGGAATAATTCATAAGAGAATTTATAAGATAAATTTCTTATGAAAACTAATTCCGTTAATTTCGTTAAAAGAGAGACTTGGCAAGGGAGAGGCTACTATATAAAGGAACCAAAGGCAAGCCTTGAATTCTAATCAATAGAGTAATCAAGAGATTAATTCTCTCCCTCTCTCTCTCTTATTCTCTTCTCCTTCTCTTTCCCTCCTAGGGCCGGCGCCCCTTACCACTCTTAGGGCCGGCGCCCCTTGTCCAACCTAGGGCCAGCACAACCTCACCCTTCCAAGGGTTGGCGTGAGCAAGGATCACCAAGAAGGAGCCAAACAAGAAGAAGAAGAAGCGGATCGCAACTCCTCTCTTCCCGGAATTTAGATTCCGTTTCTTGTTGGTTAGTTTCCATCCTTTTCTCTTGTTCTTCTAGTTGTGCCTTTAGAGAATCTAGTAGTTCTCGTCGGCACAAAACTCGTGACTTTGCGAAGTCATCCCGAAGAGAACTCGGCGTGGACGCGAATAGAGGCGAAGCTTCCAAGGGACGCTACGGTTGGATCTCGTCCCTTTTCTTCGAGTTACGCGAGGTACAAAGTAAATTAGTTTACTTTTCCGCAATGACTTAATTTATGATTACGTCCACACATCATAAGGTCGCATGCTAGATACGTGGTTAAAATAATTTGTGAAATTATTTTATGCTAATTCTTCCGCTGCACGTAAAATTTTAAAATATTACGAACCCGTATCCTTGTCGACATGCACCCGGTCCCAACAGTGGTATCAGAGCCGGTTAGTGTTCGACATAATCATAAAATTGTTTTGCGGAAAACTTTGTCATGATCTCAATTTTGGAAAAATTTTCAATTATGGAAACTTTCCAATTATAATAAATTTTAGATTTAGGAATTTCAAAGTTTGGAAATCCTCATGAAATTTCGCAAACGTTTGAAATTTCCTAGTTTCTGAAATTTTATAATAATTGTGAAAACTTCCCATCTTTGGAAACTTTCCAATTTTGGAAATTTTTCTATTTTAGAAATTTTCCAATTTGGAAATATGTAAGTTTTCTTTGAACCGGAAACTTACAATTATTCTGAAAAACCTATTATGAAATCTCGCAATTTTGGGCACTTTCTTTTAAGAAAGTCTAGACAAATTCATGGACAGTTAATTGACAATTAAATTTGAATTGGTTTTTAAATTGACAACAAAATTCTTTATTTTGGATTGAGCCTTGGGGAGCCGTCCAATTTAAAGTTAGTTGTTGTAATTTAATTTCCCAATTTTAAAATTGAAATTGTCATGTTTACTTTTATTTGGGTATCTGAGCCTCGGGGAGCCACCCTTAGAAAACGATTTGTTGTAATTAATTAAATCCATGAATAAAATATGTTTAAGAGGTGATGCTCTTACATATTGTTGTCTCCAAAATTAATTAGGAAAATGGTTTCCTATAGAGTTTCTTAAAAGAGATTTTCATGAAAATAATATGTGGTTGAATTAAGGGAATCTATCTCTTAATTTAATAAGATTTGATTTAGAGAAATCAAAGTCTTAAACATATTATTTCCGAAATTGATTATGACAATTTAGGAAATTGTTTCCGAAAACAATTCCTTCAATAAAGTATGAAATTAGAATTAGGAAATCCGGTTCCTAATTCAATTAATGAGACTTGATAAATTAGGTCACATACATACTTTATTAAGGAAATCGTTAGTCATGACATAATTATATGTCATGAATGTGCTTAGAAAAGAAAGGATGAGACACAAAACCCCTTACAAAATATTAAGGCCAACACCTTCCATTAATATGGTTAGAATCGGAGTTTTGTTTCTCGTTTGGGTTGATGGACACATCCATGCCCAGCTTGAACCTCAACATGTTCAAACCATGGAATTAGTTTATGTATAATATAATTGGAGTCAGAGGTCAATCCTTAGTTTTGGTTGTTGGACACATCCAAGCCTGACTAAACGGTTGAATGAGCTCCAACCATATTAAAACTATTTCTTGATTAATGGGTCAGCCTTAAGCTTGGAACATCGATTTGTTGTGCCACAGCCAAGGTCGATGTAAAGAGAGGTGTAGTTGGGTGCTATGTATAATGTTGCATACTTGTTAATGAGTTAACAACCCAATGATTTATGCAAACATTTAATTAGTTGATAGCATAAAGTGATAGTTACATATATGTGATACGTAATCGGTATAATTACCTACCTTCATAACTAAGAAAAACTTGATGGCCACAGCCATGGTAGTTCTTATCTATGGTAGGATATCAACCTATTTGGAGATGTTCCTACAATCTCCCGAATTGATAATAAGGGTGACTCAATTCGTAAAATAAATAGGATTTAATTTATGTATGATGATACATTCTTTAATCATTCTTCTCACATAATCTCAATTTATATTTCTAGGATAATCCCACGATCATGTCTTCCCTAAACTTGCGTTCCATTTTGGACACCAATAAACTGACTGGGCCGAACTTCATGGACTGGCTTCGAAACCTGAGGAGAGTCCTCAAGGCAAAGAAGCTTGCTAATGTCCTTGAAGATCAACTTCCCAACCGTCCTCCCGAAAGTGCAACTCCAGACCAGTTTCCTGAGTTGCTCAACCTGCTAAAGACTTTAAAGCCTTCTGTGAAGCAGGATCTAAAGACGGTACTGTTAGTTGGTTCCTCGAAGAAAGGTTCTAAGAGGAAGGCCAAAGAACAGAATAAGGGAAAGGAGAAAAAGGCCAAAAAGATTGAAAATACCCTAAAAGGCACTTGCCATCACTGTGGCAAGGAGGGTCACTTGCGAAGAAACTGCAAGATTTATCTTGAGTCCTTGAAAGAGAAGGCATCCGATGCCCCATCCTCTTCAAGTATCTTCATTATTGAATGTCACTCTATTTCCTCAAACACTTAGGTACTTGATACTGGGTGTAGCTCACATATATGTAATGACATACTGGGGCTAAGGAATAGAAGAAGACTCGTCAAAGGAGAAGCGAATTTGCGAGTTGGAAACGGAGCAAAGATTGCTGTTGTTGCCATCGGAACATATTTGCTAAAGCTCCCCACTGGACGTGTCTTAGAATTGGATAATTGTTATTTCGTTCCTTCGTTAATAAAGAACATTGTATCTATTTCATGCTTGAATGAAAAGGGTTATCATTTAACTTTTAGTAACAATTGTTGTTACATAACTTTAAATGGCGTTCTTTATGGGAATGAAACTTTGTGCAATGGCATCTACACGTTAGATTTATCCAGTGACGTTTTCAATATCGAAGTTAGCAACAAACGTGCTAGAATAGATAATCGAATAGACTCCTACACTTGGCATTGCCGTCTTGGCCATGTAAGTAAGAAACGCATGACCGAATTACACCGATGTGGAATTCTGGAATTATTTGAACCCGGTTCATTTGATACATGCGAATCATGCTTAAAAGGCAAGATGACCAAATTACCCTTCTCCGGAAAAGGTAATCCAGTGGAAGAATTGCTTGGTCTGATACATACTGATGTATGTGGACCAATGTCAACTCTTGCATAAGGAGGCTATAGCTACTTCATCACCTTTATCGATGATCACTCACGATTCGGGTATGTGTTCTTGATGAAACACAAATCTGAAGCCTTTGAGAAATTCAAAGAGTTCAGAAATGAAGTAGAGAAACAACTTGGCAAAAGTATTACGATACTTCGATCCGATCGGGGTGGTGAATACTTAAGTCAAGAGTTTCAAGATTATCTTAGGGACAATGGGATATTGTCCCAATGGACTCCGCCGTATACACCACAGCATAATGGTGTATCTGAGAGGCGCAACCGAACCTTGATGGACATGGTTAGGTCGATGATGAATCATGCAACTCTTCCAAAATCCTTTTGGGGCTATGCACTTAAGACAGCTGTTTACTTGCTAAACAGAGTCCCGACCAAGGTAGTCTCTACTACTCCATATGAGACATGGAAAAGTAAGAAACCCCACTTAACTCACCTTAAGATATGGGGTTGTCCCGCTTATGTGAAGCGGACTGTATCAGACAAATTGGATGCTAAGTCTGATAAATGTCTATTTATTGGATACCCTAAGAAAACGAAGGGTTACCATTTCTATCATCCCTTGGAACAAAAGGTGTTTGTTTCAAGGCATGCTGTATTTCAAGAAAACAGTGGGAGTGGCATTGAACTTGATGAAGTTCAAGAAACTCCAATAGACATTACAGAGACACCTAGTCTAGACCCACAACCAATAACTCATAATGATGAGCTATCAGTTGAACCTAAAACGACACCACCTCTTCGTAGGTCTGATAGGACACGCAATATTCCAGAGAGATACGGATTTCTCATAAGCGAATCGAATGACGTGTTACTCATAAGCGATGACGAACCTATCAGTTATGAAGATGTTCTGAAATGTTCAGAAAGGGACAAATGGCTTGAAGCCATGAAGTCAGAAATGGATTCCATGTACGAAAATCAAGTATGGGACTTGGTTAACCCACCTGAAGGGATTAAGCCTATAGGGTGCAAGTGGGTTTTCAAGAAGAAAACCGACATGGAAGGTAATGTAGTTGCCTTTAAGGCTAGATTAGTGGCAAAAGGATATCGTCAAAAACAAGGAATTGATTATGACGAAACCTATTCGCCAGTAGCTATGCTTAAATCCATTCGGATGCTCCCAGCTATAGCAGCTCATTATGATTATGAGATATGACAAATGGATGTGAAAACAGCTTTCCTTAATGGAAACCTGCTTGAGGATGTATACATGATACAACCTGAAGGTTTCACATCGGTTGATAAAACCAAAGTATGCAAGCTTCGACGATCCATATATGGACTGAAGCAAGCATCCAGGAGCTGGAACATCCGTTTTGATGAGACAATCAAAGAGTTTGACTTCTCACAAAATCCTGACGAACCTTGTGTGTACAAGAAGGTTAGTGGGAGTGCAGTCGTATTCCTAGTACTATATGTCGATGACATATTGCTTATAGGAAACGATATATCAGTCTTACAGACAGTTAAAATTTGGTTGTCCAAAACTTTCTCCATGAAAGACCTGGGAGAAGCAACCTATATCCTTGGGATTAGAATCTATAGAGATAGATCAAAACGGTTGCTTGGTCTTTCGCAGTCTACGTATATAGACCGAGTGCTGAAAAGGTTTAGCATGTCGGAATCCAAGAAAGGTTACCTTCCCATCAGGCATGGGATCAACCTTTCAAAGTCTATGTGTCCGCGCACAGAAGACGAGAGGATTTGCATGAATAAGATTCCATATGCATCCGCGATAGGATCTATCATGTATGCTATGTTATGTACAAGGCCCGATGTATCGTGTGCTTTGAGCGTCACAAGCAGATACAAGTCGGATCCAGGAATGGATCATTGGGTGGCTGTCAAGACAATCCTTAAGTACTTAAGAAGAACTAAGGATGTGTTCCTAATATATGGAGAAGGAGATATGGTAATACGTGGGTATACGGATGCCAGTTTCCAGACAGATAAGGATGACTCCAAATCTCATTCTGGATACGTATTTACTTTGAATGGAGGCACAGTAAGTTGGAAAAGTTCCAAACAAGACACCGTAGCGGATTCTACCACGGAAGCGGAATATATCGCAGCTTCGGAAGCAGCAAAAGAAGCAGTCTGGATCAAGAAGTTTGTCTCCGAACTTGGCGTGGTTCCAACCATTGATGAAGCAGTGCCAGTTTACTGCGACAACAATGGAGCTATTGCACAAGCAAAGGAACCAAGGTCTTATCAGCGATCCAAACACGTGCTTCGCCGCTATCATCTGATCAGAGAGATTATAAGTAGGAATGACATACAAATTGAGAAAATTCCCACTGAAAAGAATTTAGCGGATCCTTTAACTAAGACCTTGCCTCAGAACAAGTTTGAGGGTCATGTTAGAGCCTGTGGTATTGGATACCGTAGCGATTGGCATTAGGCCAAGTGGGAGTTTGTTAGTGATATGAGAGAAGTGTCCTAAGGCAATCGCCTTATGATTGTAAATATTCATTTTAATAAATGATAATTCACTATTTGAGTATACATGTTTGTGTATTTGATTGGGATCTTAAACTCATCTACTGAATGTCTGCAATACAATTCACAGCATAAGAGAATTTGTGATGGGATCACAACTAGTGATTATCTCTAAATGTGCAATTGTGAAGTATTGAAAATATCCCTAGTCGATGAATTGATAAAAATGGACATTATCAATTCTATTGAGACTAGCATGGGTTATTCTCTAATCAGCTGATTCTCACTAGCTGGTGACATTGGGATGTCCGGAGATAAACATGGATGCTAGTTAAGGGAACTAGTTCATTGGAGTGACTAGTTGTAAAACTTCATATGGTAATCTATATAGATATGTCAATGAAGTTCTTACTGCAGCTTAAGTGCGATGTTCCTTTGACTTGCGGTGTTCAAGTCATCTTGGTCATGGAGACTTATACTTTAACATCTTAAGCAAGTATCTCCTAAAAGGTGTGCACCCAGGATGATTGGGTATAAGCCGAAGTGCCCGAAGATGTTTTGAGCAGCCTACAAAGGATTCACCACTCCTTGCGAGGAGATGTATACCCAGGCCTATCGTCGGATTGTTACTCAAAGCCTTTGGCCAGAGCATATCATGTTTAGAGTGCGAGTCTCTTAAATACATGAGAGTAATTAGAAATCCAAAGGACGAGAAAGACACTACTTGGGCTAGGTGTGTCGTAGTCAGCCTAGTGGGGACTGACACAAATAGACCGTGTCCTGAACCAAGTGGGTATAAGATGGTGAAGGGAATGGGGCACGATTCATTAGAGCTGCTGAAGGGTTTCAGAATTACTTCTGAGGTCAAACCGTTGATCTTTCGATTAATTGGGGGTCATGATGTACTACTAGGTGCCACTCATGATCGTTCTATAATTAGTTGATTATAGACGGCCAACATAAATCGAAAGCCTATTTAGTCACACGTACTACGAGTAATCCGAGAGATTTAAAACGAGTTGAAAATTGAATTTTCCGATCAAGAGAAATAAGTCGAATCTGAGTTAATCAGAGGCGTAACGGAAACTTAAAATGGCTAAGTCTTTTGAAGGCTTATCGGGCGAATTAAATGAGTTTAATTTGCGATCGGTTCGGTTTGGTTTGGCCGGCCAAAGAGGGTGCTAAATCCCTTTGGTTTGGCCGGCCACAACAAGGGGAAGAAACCAATTTATTTGGTTTAATTAATAAAATAAATCTAGCGCGATTTGTTTTATAAATTATGGATAAATAAATTTGTGTAGAGAAATTTATATAAATAAATTTATAGAAATTTATTCTTTTATGGAAATTAAAATGATCCATGGAATGGTTTATTTTAATTTTATAAAATCAATTATGAATTGATTTTTTCATAAAAAGAAAGTTTATAAATTTCTTGTAAAATTTATTTCATAATTAAAGGAGAGATGAATTTGTTTTATTATAAAGTTAGTTATAATAAAACTTGGTTTAAACGGAATAATTCATAAGAGAATTTATAAGATAAATTTCTTATGAAAACTAATTCCGTTAATTTCGTTAAAAGAGAGACTTGGCAAGGGAGAGGCTACTATATAAAGGAACCAAAGGCAAGCCTTGAATTCTAATCAATAGAGTAATCAAGAGATTAATTCTCTCCCTCTCTCTCTCTTATTCTCTTCTCCTTCTCTTTCCCTCCTAGGGCCGGCGCCCCTTGCCACTCTTAGGGCCGGCGCCCCTTGTCCAACCTAGGGCCGGCGTAACCTCACCCTTCCAAGGGTTGGCGTGAGCAAGGATCACCAAGAAGGAGCCAAACAAGAAGAAGAAGAAGCGGATCGCAACTCCTCTCTTCCCGGAATTTAGATTCCATTTCTTGTTGGTTAGTTTCCATCCTTTTCTCTTGTTCTTCTAGTTGTGCCTTTAGAGAATCTAGTAGTTCTCGTCGGCACAAAACTCGTGACTTTGCGAAGTCATCTCGAAGAGAACTCGGCGTGGACGCGAATAGAGGCGAAGCTTCCAAGGGACGCTACGGTTGGATCTCGTCCCTTTTCATCGAGTTACGCGAGGTACAAAGTAAATTAGTTTACTTTTCTGCAATGATTTAATTTATGATTACGTCCACACATCATAAGGTCGCATGCTAGATACGTGGTTAAAATAATTTGTGAAATTATTTTATGCTAATTCTTCCGCTGCACGTAAAATTTTAAAATATTACGAACCCGTATCCTTGTCGACATGCATCCGGTCCCAACAAAATTGACAACGCTTTTTAAGCATTGTCTTTGAACATACTTTTAACAACAGTGCTTTTAACAACGCTTTTTAAGTTACATAGACAACGCGTAAAAAGCGTTGTTGTTTAGCTTTTTTCTTGTAGTGAGGGTTTTTTGAGTTTTTTCAAAATAACTTTTAAGTAATGGATTTCATAATTTTTCAAAAAATAATTTTCAAAGAAAAACATGTTACAAAAGTTTTTTTAAAATTTTTGACAAGAGTTCTAAGTATAAAAAATAATCACAAGTTCAGTTTGGAATATCATTCTGAGTATCACAAAGGAGATTCTAAGTTAGAAATGTTGATCCAGTCTGACCTGATTGTTGTTTTGGTGTTGACACCGATTCAAGTTTAGGTGAGTAAGATAAGTTCGGCTTAAGTCCTGGTCGGGGACTAAACATGAATCCTGGTGAGTGAAGTCGGGTGACATGAATCCCGGTGAGTGAAGCTGGGTGACAAAAATCTCGACGAGTGAAGCCGAGTGATAGAAACCCCGGTGAGTGAAGCGGGGTCCTGGTGAGTGAAGCCGGGTGACGAAAACCCCGGTGAGTGAAGCCGGGTCTTGGTGAGTGAAGCCGGGTGATGGAAACCCCGGTGAGTGAAGTCGGGTTCTAACGAGTGAAGCTAGGTGAAGGAAACCCTGGTGAGTGATGTCAGGTCCTAGCGAGGGAAGCTAGGTTGAACAAAGTCCCGGTGAGTGAAGCCAGGCATGAAGTCTTGGTCCGGGGGACTAAGCATGAGTCAGCCAAGTGTTTGGATCGTTCTGGAGTCCGATTAAAAGTTGGCACGAGCTCCCTTGTTAATAGATCGGTCTGGTGACCGATCCAGGGAGTCTGATCATTCTGGTGAACGATCAGAAAGAGAACAGAATGTTTCTATTTGGCTTTTGATCTTTTTGCTGAACGATCAGAGAGAGATCAGAATGTTTCTGTTTGGCTTCTGATTGTTCTGGTGAATGATCAGAGAGAGATCAGTAGGGTCTGGAGAAAACCCTGATCGGTCAAGGTGACCGATCAGGGTCCTCCTGGACCGATCAAGATGGGTCCTGATCGGTCCAGAGGTGACCTGATCGGTCACTGTGACCAATCAGGGCACAACATGATCGGTTAGGTGACCGATCAGGTTAAGGAACCTGTGGGTTGTGGCTTGAAATCCCATTAAGCTGGTGGATCAGTCTGGTGACCGATCCTCGATCTCTAATCGGTCAAGGTGATCAATCAGAGCTTCCTTGGATCGATCGGGCAGGAGCCTGATCGATCAAGATCTTCACTGATCGGTCAGAGTGACCGATCAGTGGCTGATAACTTTAATTTGAAAACGTTGTCAGACTTCTGATAACGCTCTGAATCGCTTCTGATTTCTCTGTTACACTGCTGATTTGTTTTTGATTTGCTGTGCTAAGCCTCTGTTGAGTGTGCAGGTGAGACAGGGATGACTCAAACCAAGAAGGAGGGTTAATTGGCAACTTTCGCTTCGGTCAGGTTTGTCCGTTTTCCCTTCGTAGGATTCAACGACTTCTGGCACGAGCTGGCAACTGTCTGGCGGAGCTGGCAACTGACCTGAGGCTCGGATGAAGAGGTTTCAGTGGATTGAGCCCAGTAGAGGTTAGGTGATGATGAAGCTGTGATCAGAGGTGATTGCAGACACGCCTGGTGGTGGCCTGCTGATGAGCAGAGACATAAAAGAAGGCTGGCGAAGAAGAAAAGACAACAACAGAGAACTTTGAATCGGTTTGAGAGCTTCGCGAGTTGATCAGCAAGCAGACATGATAAGCTGAAGGTTCTTGCATGAGAGTTGTGCTGGGTTGAGCTCTGTGAAGTGTTCTCTTCTCTTTGCGCTTTCTTTGCCTGTGCTTTAGCTTGGTCTATATGTTCTTTCTCGAGTCTTTGTGAGCTGAATCTGATATCATTCTTGAGACTGTTGTGAAGAGGATTCTCCTCCGAGAAGGAGGTTCTATTCTATCCGGATTTCCGGGGCTTGATCTGCCGATGATCAAGGGATCGTCCACCTCACGGGCATGCTAAGGAGTAGGGGCAAGTTATCCCCGAACCTTGTAAACCTTCTGAGTTAGCGTTTGTTTTCTGTTTGTTCTTCTGTTTCTGTCTTTCTGTGTTTTCTTCCGTTGCTAACCCTAATCGCAGAAAGTTCAAAGAAGTAAAAGTTTGTGTGTCTGGCTATTCACACCCCCCTCTCTAGCCATCCGAGGTCCAACAAGTGGTATTAGAGCAAGGGGCTCTGTCCAACGGTCTAACACCCGAGAGCATAACAACAATGGCTTTGAGAGAAGGATTCAGCACCAATCTACCCCCTTTCTTCGACGGGGTTGATTTCCAATATTGGAGATCACGGATGGAATACTACCTCAAGACGGATATAGGTATGTGGTTCTCTATGAAGGAGGGATTCACCCCTCCAAATGATGTTGAGGGAAAGGAGCTTGACTCCTCAAGATGGTCTGCCGAACAAACCCGGAAGGGAGAAGCCGATGCAAAAGCTGTGGTCACCCTGCAGTGTGGGATGACCAAGGAGCAATTGATCAAAGTTGGTCCTTTCACCAGTGCTAAGGACATATGGAACAAGCTCATTGAGCTTCATGAAGGCACCCGTGATTCAAGAATAGCCAAGAGGGATCTTTTCCTCAACAAACTTTAAAACCTCACCATGAAGGAGTACGAAACGGTAAGTGAACTCCATGGCCGATTCAAAGAAATACTTAACGGTTTACATTCCATTGATGAGAAGGTCGAGAATCACGACCTTGTAAGGTATGTACTAAAATCCTTTCCTAGGAATGCTTTGTGGTCATCCATGGTGGATGCCTACAAGATATCTAAGGACTTATCTATTGTTAAGATAGATGACTTATTTTGTGAAATGGAATTACATGAGATCGCTAACAAAGGCCCCAAGGAGAAGGGGATTGCTCTTGTGGCAGGGGACAAGGCCAAGAAGAAGAAAGAAAAGAAGAAGGAGAAGGAGGTCTCATCTTCTTCGTCCGAGTCCGAGGAGGATGGAAGCGAGTCTTCATCATCCGAGATGGCTAACTTCGTAAGAAGGATGATAAGGAAGAGCCGACGCTACAAAGGGAAAGGTAACACTAGTAAAGTTAAAGTTGATAAATCTAACGTCACATGTTGTGAGTGTAGCAAAAAGGGGCATTATATGAATGAATGCCCAAAACTAAAGAAGAAGGAGGAGAAATCAAAAAAGAAGAAGAAAGCCTTGAAGGCCACATGGGATGAGTCTTCTTCCAGTTCATCCGAAGAAGAAAAGGAGGAGAAGAGCACTCGCCATGTAGCTCTCATGGCCATCGAAGACTTGGAGAGCAGTGACGAATCAAGGGACTCTTCAACCGCAACTTCATTATCTTCGGATGATGAAGAGGTAATTTCTCCTGAGTTAGATAAATGCTATAGAACCATTGCATGCTTAACTAATTTGTTAAAGAAGTCTAAGTAAAAAGTGAAGTCTTTAAAAGTAGAAGTAGAGCAATTAAAATCCTCTAAGGATGAGAATATTGATAACTTGCATGTGGAAGTCCTAGAGGATGAGAACAAAACCTTGAAGAGTGAAGTGGAGAAACTCAAAAGTCTTCTTGAGAAATTCTCAACTAGCTCCAAGGCTTTGAACATGATCATAAATGCTCAAAGAGCGGTTTACAACAAGGCCGGTATAGGTTACCGACCTAAAGAACCAACATTTGTTTCATTGATGTCAAGAACCCATGTTAGATCATCTAAGGTTTCTAGGGTTCAAAAGAAAGTGATCAAGGCATGGGTGCCTAAATCATGCATTGTAGGTGCATTAGGCCCCAAGGTTTGGGTACCTAAATCTTCTATTTTTCGTATTATGTAGGCATTGATTAAGGGGGAGCATCTATCAACTTGGTTTGTTGATAGTGGGTGCCCCAAATACATGACCGGGGATAGATCATTGTTCACTACCCTACAAAGCAAAAGTAGAGGTAATGTATCATTTGGTAATAATGGTAGTCTTAAGGTTGTAGGGATAGGAGACATTCAAATATCTGAATGTCTTAGAATCAAAAATGTCCTTCTAGTCAAGGGGATGACTTTTACTCTCCTAAGTGTCAGTCAATTGTGTGATGCGGGTTACACAATTGAATTCCATCCAAGTCAATGTCTAGTTAGACAAAATAACACACTTGACACGGTACTAGTAGGCACAAGAATAGATAATATTTATCAAGTTTCTTTTAAAAGTGCTATTAATGCTTCTATTAAGTGTTTCATGTCCAAAGAAGAAGAGTCTTCACTTTGGCACCGAAGGTTGGCACATGTGAACATGAAGAATATCTAAAAATTGGCCAACAAAGGACTTGTACGAGGCTTACCGAACATCAAATACGGAAAGGAAAAGCTATGTGATGCATGTCAAATGGGTAAGCAAACGAAAGCATCTCACAAAGGTAAAAGCGCTGTAAGTACCTCTACTACTTTAGATTTACTACATATGGATTTGCTTGATTGTAGTACTATAATCTCATTGAATGGTAGTAGGTATTGCTTTGTGATCATTGATGACTATACTAGATATACTTGGACTTATTTTCTAAAACATAAGGATCAAACTCTAGATGTTTTTACTTCCTTTTGTAGAAGAATTGAAAATGAAAAATCTACAACAATTAAAACAATTAGGAGTGATCATGGAGGAGAATTTTAAAATCATAGATTTTTAGAATTTTGTCAAGAGAGAGGATATAGACATGAGTTCTCTACTCCTAGAACACCACAGCAAAATGGTGTTGTAGAGAGGAAGAACCGAGTCTTACAAGAGGCTGCACGAAGCATGCTTAATGAGTACTCTTTACCGAGCTACTTATGGGCTGAAGCTGTGAACACAGCTTGCTATGTGCAAAACTGAGTCCTCATTCATAGATTTTTAGGGAAGACTCCTCACGAACTTTGGTTTGGAAAACTACCTACAGTTAAACATCTCCGGGTGTTTGGGTGTAAGGTGTTCATTCTAAACACCAAGGACCATCTTGGGAAGTTCACTGCGAAAGCTAATGAAGGGATACTGGTCGGGTATTCCCTTATCAGCAAAGTTTACCGAGTCTATAACAAGAAATCTAAATTAGTTGATGAATCTTCTGATGTCATTTTTGAGGAGATCCCAAAAGCAATTGATCAATCAGAAGAAGTAGAGGGAGTTCAATTCGAACTTAGGAGACTAGGTTTGGATGAGAGTCGGAGTGTTAGAGATGTTGCGGATGAATCTGATGATGGTGAGCCTAGACAACATGGAGCTCAGCCGAACCCTGAGTCTTAGCCTGTGTCTAGTGAAACCATCCAAGAAACACCTCCAACACCAAGGCAAACTAGGTTAGCCTCTAGTCATCCCCAAGATCAAATTGTTGGAGATATCCATCATGGGGTTAGAACTAGATCATTCTTTAGGAATGAGGCTAATGAGGTTGCCTTAATTTCAGAAATTGAACCTAGGATAGTTGACGAGGCATTGCATGATCCCGATTGGATTATCGCTATGCAAGACGAGTTAGGTCAATTTGAGAGAAGCCAAGTTTGGGACTTAGTTCCTAGACCTAAGAAGACCACAATTATTGGAACCAAATGGGTCATCAAAAATAAATTGAACCATAAGGGAGAAATTGTAAGAAACAAGACACGTTTGGTAGCCAAGGGTTATAGTCAAGTTGAAGGCCTTGATTACGATGAGACCTATGCTCCCATGGCACGATTAGAATCCATTCGGTTGATGCTTGCATTTGCAGCACATAGAGGTTTCAAACTCTATCAAATGGATGTTAAATCGGTCTTCTTAAATGGTTTCATAAGAGAAAAGGTCTATGTTGAACAACCTCCGGGGTTTGAAAATTCCGAATTTCCAAACCACCTGTTTAAGCTCAAGAAGGCTCTTTACGAGCTAAAACAAGCACCTCGGGCTTGGTATGAGCGGTTGTCGACATTCCTAATTGAAAAAGGCTTTGTGAGAGGACAAATAGACCCTACACTATTTCTACGAAGAGATTGTGACAATATCTTTGTAGCCCAAGTATATGTCGATGACATAATTTGTGGCTCCAACAACAAGGGTTATTTGAACGAGTTTATTGGACACATGGAGAGTGAGTTTGAGATGAGTCTAGTGGGAGAATTGACCTTCTTCCTTAGACTTGAGATCAAACAAACTCGAGATGGAATCCATGTGCATCAATCCAAATACACTCAAGAGATGCTCAAAAAATTAACATGAGTGACTCTAAGGAGGTGACCACTCCCATGGCGACAAACACGAGGTTAGACAATGATGAGAGTGGGAAGCCCATTGACCTAACCCAATATCGAAGTATGATAGGTAGTTTGCTATACCTCACAGCTAGTCGCCTTGATATTCTTTTTGCTGTGGGTATGTGTGCTGGGTACCAAGTCTGTGCCAAGGAATCTCATTTAATTGTTGTAAAGAGAATTTTGAGATACCTTAAGGGCACAATTGGAGTCGGTCTTTGGTACCCCCGTACAGAGTCGTTTGACTTAATTGGCTATACCGATTCCGACTATGCTGGGTGCAAGTTGGATCAGAAAAGCACAAGTGGGGGTTGCCAATTCTTAGGATCATCCTTAGTAAGTTGGTCAAGTCGGAAGTAACATTGTGTTGCTCTCTCCACGACCGAGGCAGAGTATATCGCCATGGGAGAGACTGTATCACAATTGTTGTGGATGATACACACACTAGAGGACTATGGATCTACAAGGGTGTGCAAGTGTTGTGTGACAACATAAACACAATAAACCTTACAGAAAATCCAGTCCATCATTCAAGGACCAAACACATTGAAGTGCGTCACCACTTCATTAGGGATCATGTTGCTAGTAGAGATATTGTACTCTCACATGTGGAGTCAAAATCTAATCTAGTTGACATTTTCACTAAACCACTCCCTGAAAATAAATTTAGTTTCTTAAGGAGGGCGTTGGGAATGTGCCGTGCTCAATAGGATTAAAAAAAAACCCTTCATGATCATTTCAAATTGTTGGACAACTTGGGAACATCTCACAAACACTATAAGGGTTAACAAAATGTTTTTGATTGCTAGAAATGGGATGAGATGTTAGGATCAACCTAATTACTCAAAATGTTCATGCATACCTTGAGCAATTAGGTTGCAGAGACAAAAATCATTAATTTGACCAAGTATGGGGAAAACCAATGCATAATACATGTGTATTTGGTTCCAAGAACATACTTGGACATTCCAATCAAGGAAACTTGATTGGAGTTTTGTTGTGGGTACAAACTTGATTTCAATTGGTTGGATATTCTGATTGAATTTGACTTCATTTGGTTGGACCATTGTTTTTACAACAGAAAGGTTGTAAATTCATAAGGAATCAATTCTGGTTGTTTTTGAGGTTGAGAGGGATGTTTTGAAACGAGAGTTTCTGAAATGCATCAGAGTTTCAGAATCCCATCTGAAATCTGATCGGTCTATGGACCGATCAGATATCTTCTCAGAATACTTCTGTGTCGATCAAACCTCTTAATAGACCAAACCTGATCGGTCCACCGATCGATTAGGCTGTTCCTGATCGGTCAAACAGACCGATCAGAGCTGATTCTGATCGGTCAGTAGACCGATCAGGAAGGTTCTGTAAGAAATCCACAGAAAGCCTCTGTATTGAGCCTGATCGGTCCAACCACTGATCAGGCTATTCTTGATCGGTCAGGCTGACCAATTAAGGCTGCTTTTGATCGGTCCACTGACCGATCAGGAAGCCCACAGAAGCCTTCTGACCGGTTCTGTATGGATCGATCTGCAGACCGATCAGGGACTTCCCTGATCGGTCATGCAAACCGATCAGAACCCACTTTGACCGATCAGGATCTAACCTGATCGGTCTGGGTACTCTTGGATCGGACGGTGGATCCAATCAGCAACATTAATTTCGGTTGGTGATCGGTCCACCAACCCATTAAATCACTCTTCCTCTTCTTTCCCCAACCCTAGGCGTCGGCTCCCCTCATCTTCCTGCGATTTGCATTTGCTTCCTCTGAGGGATCTCTGCGAGTTGTGAGTTCTTGCTCCTGAGTTCCTCTCTTGTGCAAGTTTCATCAAGCTCAAGCAAGTTCTAGCCTTCTGAGATCTCTGCATTTTCTCTCTTGCGAGCTCTTTGTGAGTTCCTTCTGAGATCTCTTCCACTCTTGCGCATCTCTAAGTCTTCTCTCCCAACCAACCAACTCTAATGGCACCCAAGTAAGTGTGTTTATCTTTCTTGTGGTTTTCATTTTCTATTTGTTTCATGATGTGTGATTTTTTGTGCTAACCATAATGTTTCATTTTTTGTTGTGCCCTTAAACCTACTTATGTTGTGTGGTTGCCGTGACCTTAACTTCACCTGATCAACTCCACCTTGTGCCATGATCCATCCTTGTGCCGTGCACTTCAGTTGATCACTTCCATTCTTTTGCCATGACCTATTTCCAACCCTTAGGAAATCTTCCAAGGGGAAGGCCCCTGTTGAAGGAACTTCCAAGTCCAAAGCTCCTTCTTCATCATCTAGACCCTCCCAATCCGGTAGACCCCAACCTTCTAACAGTCCTAGATTTCTCAGTGCCTTCTTCGAACAAAAGTTTCTCAATACTACCTTTAAACTCCTCCCCTGTCAAACGGTGGATAAATCTTTTGTATATGAACATTGTCCCTCGGTAAGATAGGTTATCGAGTATTATAATCTGGAATTATTTCTTTTCCTTAAACGCGATGTCAACATTGACTTAGTATCAGAATTTTATAATAATATTTTTCCCACTACTGGCACTCATGCGTATACTACCCGAGTGGCCAGGACAAACTTAGATTTTCTTTACTCTAATTTCACAGAGTATCTGGGCTTTCGTCGATCGCCTTATATCTATCCCCTTTTCCCTACCATTCTAGCCCCTTTACCAGTTCCATTCTTGGGAGTCACCCCGGATTCTATTTACGAGTATTTTTTTGGATATCCCAGGCCGGATGGCCTTGATGAGCTAGCCCCTGATTTCCCTACTTTTGCTGCTCTTAGACTCTCCCCGGCTAATTATGTTCTTTTCAAGATTATTACCAACTATCTTCTGCCGATCACCTCAAAACGCTTATCCGAGATCCGCCCTTTTCACTGTCTGATGCTCTATGGGATGCATCATCATTTGGATTTTGACATCATGGAGAGTATCTTCAAGTCCATTATCTACTATAAGGAACTCGGCGTCGCACCATTTATATGCCTTTTGGTCACATTATTACTGACTAGCTCCAGTCAGTCGGTATCGATGTGTCCAAAGGCAGGACTATGCCGATGGTTTGGCAAGACTGCAGACTTGGAAGATGCACGTTTGCCAAGTCTGGCATTATTGCCTGTCCTCAGGGCCTTAGGTGGAAGGATGGGAGGGTTCTGGGGGAGCTACCACGGGCAGCACACATTTAGGTACCAGCAGCTCCAGCTGGACATCATGATGCGCCCGCTTCAGCAGAGGACGAGTACGAGCCGGACCTAGGTCTCAGATGGCAGATCGCCCAGCTTGAGCAGACGTTCGACCATAGATTTCATATGTTGGAGCTCGGGCAGTAGGCGTTTCAGTCTGAGATCAGGTCTGAGATTTCTGGGATACGTGATGATTAGAGGGTGATGCATGCCGAGCAGCAGGCGAGGTATACTGAGTGGCGCGCTTGGATGGCTGGTCATCAGCCACAGCAGGCCTATCCGGGTTTTCCGCCATCCATCAGAACTGCTCCGGGGAGTTTTCTACTTGTCGATGATACTGCGTACGACCCAATGCAGTCTGATGACCCCCCTGCTCAGGAGTGATACCTTTGGATGTACTTTGATTATGACGACTATTCCATGACTTTATGTGTATGACTTTCTGATGGATTCTGTGTATGACTTCTATTCTATGATTTTGCTCCCCATGTTTATGTTCATATGATGCATATGACTATCTTATCTTGCTGTATTTATTTCATATGCTTCTAAATTATCATCTCTTGTTTGTTTTAGGGAGACCCTTGTTTTAGGGGGAGGTGTTTAAACTTAATAACTAATCTACACCCTTTTCGGTGTTTGACAAAGGGGGAGAGGATGGTTAGTTAAGTTTAGGGTTTATTACAAGTATAACTATTGTAGGGGGAGGACTCTGATTCCCTTGCGGTAGTGAAATTTGATTTCAATTGATTGATTTCTAATACCTAAACTTAGGATCGGGTTGAACAAAAAAACTTAGAATTGGGTTGTCAAACAACAAAAAGGGGGAGATTGTGATGCAGTCTGACCTGATTGTTGTTTTAGTGTTGACACCGATTCAAGTTTAGGTGAGTAAGATAAGTTCGGCTTAAGTCCTGGTCAGGGATTGAACATGAATCCCGGTGAGTGAAGTCGGGTGACACGAATCCCGGTGAGTGAAGCCGGGTGACGAAAATCTCGGTGAGTGAAGCTGGGTGACGGAAATCTCGGTGAGTGAAGCTGGGTGACGGAAACCTCAGTGAGTGAAGCCGGGTCCTGGTGAGTGAAGCCGGGTGACGGAAACCCCGGTGAGTGAAGCTGGGTCCTGGTGAGTGAAGCTGGGTGATGGAAACCCCAGTGAGTGAAGCCGGGTCCTAGCGAGTGAAGCTAGGTGAAGAAAACCCTGGTGAGTGAAGCCAGGTCCTAGCGAGGGAAGCTAGGTTGAACAAAGTCTTGGTGAGTGAAGCCAGACATGAAGTCATGGTCCGGGGGACTAAGCATGAGTCAGCCAAGTGTCTGGATCGGTCTGGAGTCCGATCAGAAGTTGACACGAGCTCCCTTGTTAATAGATTGGTCTGGTGACCGATCCAGGGAGTCTGATCGTTCTGGTGAACAATCAGAAAGAGAACAGAATGTTTCTGTTTGGCTTCTGATCTTTCTGCTGAACGATTAGAGAGAGATCAGAATGTTTCTGTTTGGCTTCTGATCGTTCTGGTGAACGATCAGAGAGAGATCAGTAGGGTCTGGAGAAAACCCCGATCGGTCAAGGTGACCGATCAGGGTCCTCCTGGACCGATCAGGATGGGTCCTGATCGGTCCAGAGGTGACCTGATCGTTCACTGTGACCGATCAGGGCACAACCTGATCGATCAGGTGACCAATCAGGTCAAGGAACCTGTGGGTTGTGGCTTGAAATCCCAGTAAGCTGGTGGATCGATCTGGTGACCGATCCCTGATCTCTGATCGGTCAAGGTGATCGATCAAAGCGTCCCTGGATCGATCAGGCAGGAGCCTGATTGATCAAGATCTTCACTGATTGGTCCGAGTGACCGATCAGTGGCTGATAACTTTAATTTGAAAACGTTGTCAGACTTATGATAATGCTCTAAATTGCTTCTGATTTCTCTGTTACACTGCTGATTTGTTTTTGATTTGCTGTGCTAAGCCTCTGTTGAGTGTGCAGGTGAGACAGGGATGAATCAAACCAAGAAGGAGGGTCAATTGGCGACTTTCACTTCGCTCAGGTTTGTCCGTTTTCCCTTCGCAGGATTCAACGGCTTCTGGCGCGGGCTGGAAACTGTCTAGCGGAGCTAGCAACTGAGCCCAGTGATGGTGGTCAGGTGATGATGGAGCTGTGATCAGAGGTTTCAGTGGACTGAGCCCAGTAGAGGTCAGGTGATGATGGAGCTGTGATCAGAGGTGATTGCAGACACGCCTGGTGGTGACCTGCTGATGAGCAGAGACTTAAAAGAAGGCCGACGAAGAAGAAGAGACAACAACAGAGAACTTTGAATCGGTTTGAGAGCTTGACGAGTTGATCAGCAAGCAGACACGAAGAGCTGAAGGTTCTTGCGTGAGAGTTGTGCTGGGTTGAGCTCTGTGAAGTGTTCTCTTCTCTTTGCGCTTTCTTTGCCTGTGCTTGAGCTTGGTCTGTATGTTCTTTCTCGAGTCTCTGTGTGCTTAATCTAATATCATTCTTGAGACTGTTGTGGAGAGGTTTCTCCACCGAGAAGGAGGTTCTATTCTATCCAGATTTCTGGGGCTTAATCTGCCGATGGTCAAGGGATCGCCCACCTCACGGGCACGCCAAGGAGTAGGGGCAAGTTATTCTCGAACCTTGTAAACCTTCTGAGTTAGCGTTGGTTTTCTGTTTGTTCTTCTGTTTCTGTCTTTTTGTGTTTTCATCCGCTGCTAACCCTAATCGCAGAAACTTCAAAGAAGCAAAAGTTTGTGTGTCTGGCTATTCACACCCTCCTCTCTAGCCATCCATGGTCAACAAGAAAAACCTTAGGTTAAAGTGAAAATATTTTTGAGAGCTTCTAAGATAAATTTTCTTTGAAGAAGGGAAAACGTTTAAGAATGAATTTTTAATTTCACTTTTTCTACTCTCCCCCTTGGCCATATATCAATAAAGAACTTTTGAAAGAGTTTTCTAATAGCAGTATTTTTGACAATATTTACACTTAACTAAGTATTCTTTCTCAGAAAATATTTTAACAATTTCTAAGTACTTGAGAAAGAAAATTTGAACATCTAACAAGCAAGAAAAGAAAAAGAATACTTAAAACAATTTTCAATTATCTCCACTTGAAATAAACATTCTCCCGCTCAACCAATCATTCAGTTTTTTTGTAAAAACTTCTAAGTACTTTTAATTTTGACTAAGTATTTTTCAAAATCGAGCAGAAAGCTTTGCACCAGAAAATCTTTTTACGCTTAGACAAATTTCTACTTTAGAAAAAGTATTGCAAGCCTAAATTTTGTTTTGAAAAAAAACTTTTACTTAAAAGACTTTGCAAAAAAACCTTCTTACCCAAAAATTTCAAAATCAAATTTTAAAAGGGTTTCAACTTTTGCACACTTAGAAAAGTCCTAACTTGGAGGGTTAGGTGCAAATTCCCATCCTGGAGAATTAGGTGAAAAAGTCCTGGCTTGGAGGGTCAGGTGCCTAGCTTGGAGGGCTAGGTTGGATGATGTTCTAACTCGGAAGAGTTGGGTGAAAAGTCCTAGCTTGGAGGGCTAGGTGAAAAGTCCTAGCTTGGAGGGCTAGGTGAAAAGTCCTAACATGGAGGGTTAGGTGCAAATTCCCAACTTGGAGAGTTAGATGGAAAAATCCTTAGCTTGGAGGGCTAAGGTGGATGAATCCCTAGCTTGGAGGGCTGGGTAGAGTCACTGGATCGGTCTGGTGACCGATCAGGGACTGTTGGCACGCTGCTCCTTAGTGGATCGGTCTGGTGACCGATCCAGCTATGCCTGATCGGACTGGTGACCAATCAGGGAGCGCACAGTGAGATTGGGAATCTACTGTGTGGCTCCTGATCGATCCGGAGACCGATCAGGGAGCAGGCTGCTTCCTTGCTGTCTTGCTCCTGATTGGTCTGGCGACCGATCAGGGAGCAAACAGTGAGTGAGTTCCCTTGCTGATCAGAGCCTTGGATCGGTCCGGTGACCGATCAGGAATCTTGGGTTTGATTAAAAAGTAACTGTTCATCTGCTTTGATCGGTCTGGGTGACCGATCAGGATCCAATCTGATCGGTCTGGTGACCGATCAGGATCCACCCTGATCGGTCTGGTGACCGATCAGGCGTGTATAGCTGCGAGAGCTGGGAATCCCAGCAAAGCAGTGGATCGGTCTGGTGATCGATCCACACACCCTGGATCGGTCCGGTGACCGATCACTTTAATTCAAATTTCACTGTCAGACGTCGTCAGAGCGTCTGATCGTATCCGATTTGCTGATGTATGTGATATGCTTTGTGATCTTCTGCTCTAATGCTCTGATTGAGTTTCAGGTGACAGGGGAGGATTCAAACACTCAAGGAGAAGTCAAAGAGTGCTTTCCTTGGAGCAGGTTTGTCCCTTTTCCTATCTCAGGTTGCAACGGCGAGCTGCGGACTGGAGCTAAGACTGGAGCTCGACTGAGGAGCTCAGTGAGTCCAGAGATAGCTCAGTAGAGGCTGGCGTTGGCAGAGGAGTAGCTGGGAGCTACAGAGATGGTGTCACCTGTCGCTTGGCGGAGAAACAAAAAGGAAGCGAGAGTTGAGTTCAATATGAGATTCAGTTTTGAAAACCTGTGTGTTCTTGCGTTCTGCTACTAGAAGCTTGCTGTTCTTGAGTTCTTCATCCATTCTAAGCAAGCTATTGAGAAGCATTCATCATACTTGAGCGCTTGAAGGAGAAAACAAGAAGCTGGGAGTCCGACAGTGGGAAGACACAAAGCAGACAGGGGTCTGCATGAGATCGCCACTGGGTGGAGCTCGGGAAGCTTGCTGTGTTTAATACTTGCTAAGTGTTTGAGTAAGATCTTTCTTGTTGTTGTTTCATTGTGCTCATTATATATCATTGTTTGAAACACACTGTGGAGAGGTTTCTCCACCGAGAAGGAGGTTGCTTCATATCCGGTGTTAACCGGGGCTTGATCTGCCGACGATCAAGGGATCGCCCACCTCAAGGGCACGCCAAGGAGTAGGGGCAAGTTATCCCCGAACCTTGTAAACCCTCCTTGTTAGCGATCTTGCTAGTTGTGTGTGCTTTGCTCTCATTTGTTTTTCTGCATACTCTGTTTTCCATTCTTTCCGCTGTGCTACTGATATTTGAGTTGCAGAAATCGTGATAAGTTTTCAAGGGGCAAGCGATTGTCTATATTCACCCCCCCTCTATAGCAATCTCATTCCCAACAGTCATGTTATAAGCATGTTAAAGGGAAAGAGCAAAGAAGTTGTGTTTTAAAGTATGGAAATGTGTTATTAGTAAGTTTCAAAAGAAATTATAAGCATGTTAGATTTGCCAATGTTTTAGTGCTAGTAAATGTTTTCAAGTATGATTGAGCATGATAAGTATATGAAAGTTTCCATGTGTAAGTATTTCAAAGAGGATTTACTTACTAAGCATTTTGCTTATTAGTTGCATTTCCTTCTATTGCAGACAAAGGTAAAGAAAAAGCATAAGTTAGGGACTTGCATTGATATTCAGTGGCGGCGGAACCGTGGAAGAGATCTTTGGGCTAAGTCTTGTAGAACATGTGTTTTGGTATTTTGAAGTGGTAGAATGAAGGACTTTGTTTAAACTACGCATAGGGGTTAAGTTTGGTACAAACTCTAGAGTGTTTTGCTTACACTTGATAGTTTTGTTAAATCTCGCAAGGATTCTAATTTCAAGTTATTGAATTCGTTTTGAGTTGCTAAAATGTTCATAAAACTAGTATAGAGTATAGAAATGGAGTTGTGTCTTTGTATATCTTGGAAGTATATGTTTTGTGGATCGTTGGAGATGGTTTTCAGGTCTGAAATGCAGGTTTTCAGGCGTGCCAGTCAACTGGTTCAGAACCAGTCGACTGCGATATCGAACAGAACTTTCTGTTCGATGCACCAGTCGACTGCTATGAGGCCAGTCGACTGGTGCCGCGCTTAGAAACTTGCTGTGACCGATACCAGTCGACTGGCTATATAGCAGTCAACTGGTACTATTGAAAAGAAAGTGGTATAGAGCAGCTGGTTAGTGCTTTAGTTTTACAACTAAGAGGTCTAGGGGTCAATTCCTGGCCAAGCTAATAAAATTAAAGTTGTTTTATTTTTTTTTTGAAAAAAAGAGAGAAGGAAGAAAAAAAAAATTCTTAGCAAGTTAAAGGAAGTCAAGTAGTGGTAATCCTAAGGCTAAGACTAAGGGTAAAGTTAAGGTCCAGTAAATGTGGCGCCCGCCTTAAGGGAGCATGTTAGAGAAGGCGGGTCGTCACAGAGTGGTATCAGAGCAAAGTTCCATCCTTCCGCCACATTGACATCAAGCATCAATCCTGCCGCCTGCCAAGTAAGAAGTTTATATGTTGTAGTTTTGTTTGCTTTTCATTATTGACTGCTAGTATCAGTAAGTGCATGATGATAAAGAAGTATGTTAGTATTATTATATGCTAATATGTGCATGGAGAAAATGAAGTAAGTTAGTAAGAGATAATGAGTAAGATGACATGATATGACATATGCTATATGTGTCGGATGATAGTATGATGATATATTATATGCTAGTTGTGTAGGATGATAAGTAATGTCCTTATTCTCTTTATGATGTATAGTAAGAGAATTCCAAGAGGACGTCCTTCATGTTGTGATCTTAGTATAGCAAGACCAAGGTCTTGATTTGCCTAAACGCAAGGTTTGGGGGATGTCGGCACACAAGGTGTTCGATAAAAGTTCTGAGTAAGACCAAGGTATTACTAAGCCCTAGAACGAGTTCTTGGACTAAGAAATGAGATAAGAAACAAGACCAAGGTCTTGTTGTATCCTAAAGCAAGTTTGAGAATATTACCGTTATGTGTTAAGTTATACATTTGAGGACGTCCTAGAAAGGCCCAAAACGAGGAGTAAGCTCCTAGAAGGCAAGAGGCAACAGAGTCAGTACCACCACCAAATCTCTTAGAGGTGGTGGCTCAGTTGCAGAGGCAAGTAGCAGAGCAACAGTAAGTTATCGCCACGATGATGGCTAATCAGCAGACCACTCCTGTTACCCCACCAGTGTCAAATGTTACGACACCAGTTGTGACCGAAGATCCATCGGTTACATCAGTAGTCCCGACAAGGGGGGGTAAGGCAAGAAGCGTACCTCATTCAGTGGCAGAAACTGAAGCCAGAGAACTTCTCAGGCACAAGCGAACCATGAGATGCTCAAGCATGGTTCAAAATTTGGGAAAGCATAGTAAAGCTACTGGACTGGCCTGAGGTAGAAGATAAAGTGTGCATCTTTCTGCCTTACAGGAGATGCTAAAATGTGGTGGGAGAGAGTCAAGGCCAAGAGAAATGTCAGCCAGATGACATGGGCCGACTTCAAGACTGAGTTCTTCGAAGAATATTTTCACATGCGAGTAACCAACAAGCATTACGACGAATTCACGGAGTTCAGACAAGGAGACTTATCCGTGGATGAAGCAGTGAAGAAGTTTAATCGGTTAGCTCGTCTGTGCCCAGAGCTAGTTAGCACAGAAAAAGAGAGAGTCAGGCTAAAGCTCAAGATGTTCAGGCCTGAGATAGCGTTAAAGGTGGCCAGCGGTGTTAGTAGGTCGCAGACCTCTGAAGGACTTATAACAGTATAAAGGCCACCAGAAATGTTAAATGATGAAGTTCTTAATGACCTTACCTTCGAGAGAGGTCATGACATCTACTCAGTGGCTAAGAGCTGTATTAATTCGGATTTCCAACCGAGAACTCTATAGTGATTTAGTAGTCCTTGAGAGGAAGGATTATGATATCATTTTTGGGATGGATTTCTTGAGCAAGTACAGTCCTTTTATTGAATGCCGTAAAAGAAGAGCAAAGTTCACACCAGAAGCAGAACCTCCATTCGAGTTTATTAGAGACCCAAAGAGAAAGACAAAAAGGTTCTTATCTACCTTACAAGCTCAGAGAATGTTATAGAAGGGGTTGTTCTGGTTTTCTAGCTCATATAGTAGATGCAAGTCAAAGAGAAGGATTAAAGAAAGAGGAAGTGAGGGTAGTCTGTGACTATCCGGAGGTGTTTCCTGAAGAGTTACCAGGACTCCCTCCCAATCGAGAAATTGAATTTGAAATTGAGTTGGTTCCAGGAACCCACCCAATTTCAAAGGCACCTTATCGTATGGCACCAGCAGAACTGAAAGAGCTGCAAGAACAGTTACAAGAGCTGCTCGACAAGGGTTTCATCCGCCCTAGTCATTCACCTTGGGGAGCTCCTGTGTTGTTCATCAAGAAGAAAGATGGATCTATGCGAATGTGCATAGATTATCGAGCTTTGAATAAGGTAACCATCAAGAACAGATATCCTTTGCCAAGGATAGATGATTTATTTGATCAGCTGAAGGGAGCCACAGTGTTCTCCAAGATAGATCTGCGATCAAGTTACCATCAGCTCAGAGTGAAGGAGAGTGATGTGCCAAGGACTGCTTTCAGTACAAGATATGGGCACTATGAGTTTGTGGTCATGCCCTTTGGAGTGACAAACGCCCCTGCGACGTTTATGGATCTAATGAATCGAGTGTTCAAGGATTTTCTGGACAAGTTCGTCATTGTCTTTATTGATGATATCCTAGTGTATTCAAAGACTCAGGAAGAACATGCCGAACACCTGAAGATGGTATTACAAACCTTACATCAGAAGGAGTTGTACGCCAAATTCTCAAAGTGTAAGTTTTGGCTTGATCAAGTGGCCTTCCTAGGCCACATCATTTCCAAGGAAGGTATTATGGTAGACCCAGCCAAGATTGAAGCAGTTAGTAACTGGAGTTGACCAAAGAATGCCAGTGAGATCAGAAGTTTTATGGGTTTGGCAGGGTACTACAGAAGGTTTATAGAGGACTTTTCAAAAATAGCTTCTCCACTTACAGCCCTGACCAGAAAGAATAAGAAGTATGAGTGGACTGAGGACTATGAGCAGAGCTTCCTTGAGTTGAAGAAGAGACTGACCAGCGCTCCTATCCTTACAGTACCCGAAGGTGATAAGAGCTTTGATATATACAGTGATGCATCAAAGCTAGGACTTGGAGCAGTCCTTATGCAAGAAGGCAAAGTCATAGCTTATGCTTCCAGGCAACTCAAGGACTATGAAAAGAATTACCCCACTCATGATCTGGAGTTGGCAGCTGTAGTCTTCGCTCTAAAGATATGGAGGCATTACTTGTATGGAGTGCAGTGTAAGATTTATACAGATCACCAGAGTCTAAAATATTTCTTCACTCAGAAAGACCTCAATATGAGACAGCGAAGGTGGCTCGAGTTAGTGAAGGACTATGACTGTGAGATTCTTTACCACCCTGGTAAGGCAAATAGAGTAGCAGATGCACTGAGTAGAAAGGCTTGTGCCACTTTGATGTCCTTATTAGCATTGGCACCACCATTACAGAAGGAGATAGTAGATTATGGAGTGGAGATTATTGATGGACAGCTAGCCCTATTGACACTAGAGTCCACTTTGTTTGAAGAGATACAGAAAGAGCAAGCTGAGGATTCTGATATCCAAAGGATCAAGCAAGAGGTGCAAGAAGAAGAGAGTAAAGAGTTTAGAGTATCTGACAGTGGGATACTCTATTATGGTGACCGTTTGTGTGTTCCCAAGAATGAAGAGCTGAGAAAGAAGATTCTTGAAGAAGCCCATGGAACTCCCTACTCCATGCATCCTGGTTCTACCAAGATGTACCAGGACTTGAAAAGAAGATTTTGGTGGTCCGGAATGAAAAGAGACATAGCTAGGTATGTCAGCACCTGCCTGACATGTCAGAGAGTTAAAGCAGAACACCAGAGACCAGGAGGTGTCCTACAGCCCATTCAGATTCCAGAGTGGAAATGGGAAGACATAGACATGGATTTCATAGTTGGTTTACCAAAGACAACTAATGGCTATGATGCTATTTGGGTGATAGTAGACAGATTGACCAAGTCGGCCCACTTTTTGGCAATCAGAGTGTCTTACTCAATCGAAAAGTTAGCCCAATTATATGTGCAGGAAGTGATCCGACTACACGGATTCCCGAAGACCATTATCTCTGATAGGGATGGTCGTTTCACTTCACACTTTTGGGAGTGCGTATAGACAGCGTTGGGCACCAAACTGAAATTCAGCACAGCTTTCCATCCTCAGACTGATGGACAGACAGAGAGAGTGAATCAGGTTCTAGACGATATGCTCAGAGCTTGTGCATTGGACTTCAAGGGCAGTTGGTGCAAGTATTTATGTTTAGCTGAGTTTGCCTACAACAACAGTTACCAAGCCACTATTGGTATGGCACCCTATGAAGCTCTTTATGGTAGGAAGTGTAGATCTCCCCTCTGTTGGTATGAAGGAAGTGAGAAGAAGGAAATGGGGTCACAGACTGATCTTATAGATGATACCACAGAAGCTATAAAGAGCATCCGCCAGAGGATAGAGACTGCTCAGAGTAGGCAGAAGAGTTACGCCGATGTACGCCGTAGGCCGTTAGAGTTTGAAGTTGGGGATACAATTTTCCTCAAAGTAGCTCCTATGAAGGGTGTGATGAGATTTGGCAAGAATGGCAAGCTAAGTCCTCGATACATAGGACCGTACCCAGTGACGAAAAGAGTTGGCAAAGTAGCTTATGAGTTGGAGCTACCCTCAGAGATGTCAGCAATACACAATGTGTTCCATGTCTCAATGCTAAAGAAGCATACCCCAGATGCCAACCAAGTGATTGAGCCACAGATGGTACAAGTTCAAGAAGATCTCAGTTATGAAAGTCGACCTATTCAGATAATAGATCGAGCAGATAAGAAGTTGAGGAACAAAGTGGTACCACTAGTAAAAGTTTTATGGCTGAATCAGAAGTATGAAGAGGCAACCTGGGAGTCAGAAGATAGCATGAGGCAAAGGTATCCAGAGCTGTTCTAAGTTCGAGGATGAACTTTTTATAAGGTAGGGAGGATTGTAACACCCAATGATTTTCTGGTATTATTAGGGATTTTTCAGAATTTTATAGCATTTTTTCGGATTAAAAATAGAAAGAAAAAAATAAGGGGTCGGGTGGGATTTGATCCCGCGACCACAAGGGAAGCAAAGCCTTAAGGGCATCCAAGTAACCAGCTGGGCTAGGGTATCAAGCACAGAAAAGGATGAAACGAAATAATATTATAGTTGATTTAGCCCATTTCATGAAGAGGTATCAAATCATCCACTTAAGTTGAGTTAAGACCCCATTAGGGCTTGGAGGAGGCCGTGCGAGCCAAGGGAGGAAGCTGCGAAAATAGGGAGAAAGGGGGAGTTTTCTTCTTCCTCTTGGAGTAGAAAACCTAGGGCTTCTTCCCTAGGGCCAAGGGTGAAGTTTTCTTGCAAAGGAAGAGAAAAAGAGCCTTACACTAGAAATTTCGAGATACTTAGTGAGTTTTCTTCAAGAAAAGAGTAAGTAAATCACTCACCTGCAATAGGAGTAGCTTCGCATGTAGTTTTCTCATTGTAGAACCTTGATTTTGTGATTTATGTGCATGCTTGGAGAATAGGGCTTATTGTGTGATTAAGTTTCTCAAGAATACATGTTTTTAATCATAGAACTTGAATTGGAGTAGATTTTTATGTATGTGATCTAAGGATGGAAGACCAAGTTCTTGAAAAGTCCCAAAATTGAGTTTTGGGTTAAGGGCACGCAAGGTGCTCGATGAAAGTTCCAAGTAAGAAAGGTAAGGTTTTGTAGTGCAAAGATTTATGTAAAAAGAAAGATAGCTTGATAAGTATAAGCATTATGAATAAGAAAGTATTTTACTTTTGTAAAGTGACATGTACCGGGCAAAAGAGAGGCCCACAGAAAGTTAGAAAGAAGCTCTAATAGGGTGCGGTGGCTAGCTACCCCGAAACCTATTAGGGATGCGCGCATTGGTACATTGATACCATGGTACAGTGTCAAGGCCTGAGAAAGTTGATTATTATTTTGAAGTATATGAGTATATGAAAGTGTTTCAATTTCCTAAAGTGCATGTTTTGTTATGTAGGATAACATGGTCATGTTATAAGCATGATAAAGGGAAAGAGCAAAGAAGTTGTGTTTTAAAGTATGGAAATGTGTTATTAGTAAGTTTCAAAAGAAATTATAAGCATGTTAGATTTGCCAATGTTTTAGTGCTAGTAAATGTTTTCAAGTATGATTGAGCATGATAAGTATATGAAAGTTTCCATGTATATGTATTTCAAAGTGCATGTGTTTTGAAGCAAGCATTATTTGAAAAGAGCATGTTTATCCCTTATCGTTGGATTTGTGAGTGAGGATTTACTTACTAAGCATTTTGCTTATTAGTTGCATTTCCTTCTATTGCAGACAAAGGTAAAGAAAAAGCATAAGTTAAGGAGGCGAAGGGACTTGCATTGATATTCAGTGGCGGCGGAACCGTGGAAGAGATCTTTGGGCTAAGTCTTGTAGAACATGTGTTTTGGTATTTTGAAGTGGTAGAATGAAGGACTTTGTTTAAACTACGCATAGGGGTTAAGTTTGGTACAAACTCTAGAGTGTTTTGCTTTCACTTGATAGTTTTGTTAAATCTCGCAAGGATTCTAATTTCAAGTTATTGAATTCGTTTTGAGTTGCTAAAATGTTCATAAAACTAGTATAGAGTATAGAAATGGAGTTGTGTCTTTGTATATCTTGGAAGTATATGTTTTGTGGATCGTTGAAGATGGTTTTCAGGTCTGAAATGCAGGTTTTCAGGCGTGCCAGTCGACTGGTTCAGAACCAGTCGACTGCGATATCGAACAGAACTTTCTGTTCGATGCACCAGTCGACTGCCATGAGGCCAGTCGACTAGTGCCGCGCCCAGAAACTTGCTGTGACCGATACCAGTCGACTGGCTATATAGCAGTCGACTGGTACTATTGAAAAGAAAGTAGTATAGAGCAGCTGGTTAGTGCTTTAGTTTTACAACTAAGAGGTCTAGGGGTCAATTCCTGGCCAAGCTAATAAAATTAAAGTTGTTTTGTTTTTTTTTTGAAAAAAAGAGAGAAGGAAGAAAAAAAAATCATAGCAAGTTAAAGGAAGTCAAGTAGTGGTAATCCTAAGGCTAAGACTAAGGGTAAAGTTAAGGTCCAGTAAATGTGGCGCCCGCCTTAAGGGAGAATGTTAGAGAAGGCGGGTCGTCACACGAAATAGCTCTGAACGTGGCTGCCGGAGTTAACCGATCGCAGACCACCAGAGTCTGCGATATTTCTTCACTCAGAAAGACCTGTATATGAGACAACGCCGATAGCTTGAGTTGGTGAAGGACTACGACTGCGAGATCTTCTACCATCCAGGGAAGGCAAACAAAGTGGCCGATGCACTCAGCCGGAAGTCAAGTGCCACCTTGATGTCCATAGCCATATTACCCCGACCACTCAAAGAAGAAATTATGAATTTTGGGGTCGAGGTCATCTCCGGACGACTTTCCACCATGACCATATCACCCACGCTATTTGAGGACATATTGGAAAAATAAAATGGTGATCTGGGTCTTCAGAAAATAAAATAGGAGATCCTAGAAGGAAAGGGCAATGATTTTCATATCGCCAAAGGGGGAGTACTCTACCTTAGGGATCGTCTATGTATTCCTAATGATCCAGAGCTTCGAAGGGAAATACTGGCAGAAGCTCACGGAACCCCTTATTCGATGCATCCAGGATCCACCAAGATGTATCAAGATCTGAAGGAGAAGTTTTGGTGGTCCGGTATGAAGAGGGATGTGGCTCAGCATGTTAGTACTTGCATGACTTGCCAGCAAGTAAAAGCAGAACACCAGCGACCCGGAGGAGTTCTGCAGCCACTCGCAATTCCGGAGTGGAAATGGGAAGACATCTCTATGGATTTTATTTCAGGGCTTCCCAGGACTACGAATGGATATGATGCGATTTGGGTAATTGTGTATAGGCTGACGAAGTCTGCTCACTTCCTGGCAATCAAGATGACTGATTCAATGGAACAACTGGCTCAATTATATGTTAAGGAGATAATCAGACTTCATGGAATTCTCAAGACCATCATCTCAGATAGGGATGGTCGCTTTACTTTGCATTTTTGGGAGTGTGTTCAGAAGTCTCTCGGCACTAAATTGCGATTTAGCACCGCCTTTCACCCTCAGACTGATGGGCAAACTGAACGGGTGAATCAAGTACTAGAAGACATGTTGCGAGCTTGTAACGCCCGCCCTTATATCTACTCTCGGGGCGGGGTTACATACATTCAATCATATAGTAATATTTTTTTTCTATCTTCTAACATGACATTATAACAACAATGCAAGGACTTAAGAGAACTAGGTACTAAGCATGCTTGCAAAAATTATCAAGTGACATTAAATAACATGATAGGTTCACATATTGTTTCACACCATAATATAATCCTAGTCACTAACATTCCTTGTTAAGGAACATAAACATGAGCATAATAAAGTAGATATAAAAAGTCTTTCTTCCCGAGCCACCACCTCACACATCTTCGGCCTCCTGCCTCTTCCTTCCATTTAAGTGTTATCTGCAGCATAAGACAACACATAAACTAGTAAGCATAAATGCTTAGTAAGGATCCTGTCCTACTCGCAAAATCCGTACGAAAGAACATAACATGTACACATAATAAATCATAAGCATGAGTTCATCAAAGCATGTTAAACATCCAAGTTTCTAACATGCAGTATCAAGTACTTCAAGCATACTCTTCACATATTACAAATATTTTCAAAGAATGTTTTCAAAACATTTCCATAATGGTATTACTTAAAAATACATCCATATCATATCGGGCCCTGTTGTGTACCAACTATCGCGCGGAACTATTGCGCGTTCCCTAATGAATTGGGGTAGCGAGCCACCAAGTCATTAGAGCAGGACCCTTCCGTCCTACCGGAGCCACGTTAACATGCACCCCGGATTTGTTTAACGACCCCCTTCCGAGTCGGGTACACAACTTAAAAGTAAAATACTTATCATGCTGTTACATATATGCTAAGGAATACTCCATATTTACTCTTATGGGACACACCACTCTTCAAGGGTGCTCTTGATCCCCTAGGGACACACCACACATTCGGGTGCTCTTGATCCCATACTATTTGAGTATCCCTTCAAGCATTTTAACATATCACATGCAATTTCATAAGTGTGCCCCATGGGCTATAAGGCATGCTCATACATACATCATATTTCATGCATGTCCATACATACATCATATTTCATACTTGTTCATACATGCATCATATTTCATACATGTTTATACATACATCATATTTCATACTTGTTCATACATATATCATATTCCATACATGTTCATACATACTTCATCATGCATCATATTTCAACCACTTAACCTACCTTGGACCTGACAAGCTTTGGTCACATAGGTCATACTCATATCGTAGGAAGTGGTAGCATGCTATCAATTACGATTTCAATCAGACATCTCATTTAAACACCTCATACATAAACATATCAAAGCATGCTAACAATTAAGGTTTCCTTATCAACCATTCTATTTAACACCACATACATATACATATGATCATCCCCAACCATAAACATATATCCTAGGGTAGTTTGACCTTTACAAACCCTAGTCCTATTGGGTTGGCCGAAACATCAAGAGTAGGGAAATATCAGGACTTTTGCATTAATCATTCACACATACATTTATTCAAACACTTGATCTACATTCCTAAGCATGAATCCATTATAGAAAATCATAAAATCCCCAAACCCTAATTTCTATCATGCTTGGCCGAAAGTTGTAGGGCACTAAAACCCTAATTCTTGTTATCACACATGATGGAAAAATAACATAAATTCATACTCTAAGTTCCTAGGGTTATCCTCATGCATCAAGAAGCAACCAAAGCCCATAAGTGGGTGGTGGCCGAAACTTTGTAGGGTACCAAACCCTAACTTTTGTTTTTCCAAAAATTTGGAAACATCACATATGAGTATAAAGTTCCTAGGGGTACTAGCATGCATCAAAGTATGATCAAAAGCCTTCTCTTGGACCCCCTTACAAGGAGTGGCCGAAACTTCCACTAGGGAAGTTCTTGTGAATTTTCCAAAGAACAAAACAAGCAAACATTCAATAGCGATTATGCCATAGGCGAGAGGATACTTACATCCTTTCGCTTGGATTTCTCTTTCTCTTACTCCGTAGGGTACCCTAGATTTGTAGGGCAAGTGAAAATCCTTTCCGAATCTTCTCTAGGGCTCCTTAGACTTAGTAGTGGCAAGAACCTTCAAAGGTCTTCTTCCTTCCAACTTTTCTAGGGCTAGAACCCTAGACTTGATTTTCGAAAATGAGAAGGAGAGGGGGAGAGGGTCTCGGTGGGGAAGAGTGAAGAGGAAGAAGAAAAGAAGAGAAGGAAGTTACTCCAACTTCCCCTTATTTATACTTTTCTCATGAAAAGACATGTCTCTTCACTCTTACACACTTAACAAGCATGTTTCTCATCCTCTCAACAAGAAACAATGCTTGGTGTAGTGGTTAAGACATGGAGAGTGCAACTAGGAGGTTCAAGGTTCAATCCTTGCCCCCTCCTTTTTATCACCTTTTGCACTAATCCATATCAAAGCCCATTAAGCCAAGCCCATCATGAAATTTCATAATATTTCATGTTTATGAATTCATAATATTTTCTAATATTTTTCCTGAATTCATAACATTATTTACATAATATTTTATAAATATTATTCACATAATATTTCATGATAATAATATTTCATGAATTCAATAATATTGCATATTTATGAATTCATAATATTTCATAACATTTCATGATACTATTTCATGAATTCTATAATATTTCATATTTATGAATTCATAATATTTCATAATATTTCATGATACTATTTCATGAATTCCATAATATTTCATATTTATGAATTCATAATATTTCATAATATTTCATGATACTATTTCATGAATTCCATAATATTTCGTATTTATGAATTCATAATATTTCATATTTATGAATTCATAATATTTCCTAATATTTCATATAGGAAATTTCGGGGTGTTACAATCCTCCCTACCTTATAAAAAGTTTGTCCCGAACTTTAAAATAATTCCGGATGCTTTAATCGCATTGCCTCCTCTCGTTCCCACGTGGCTTCTTCGAATCTTTCGTTCCGCCACAGAACCTTTACTAAGGGTACTTCCTTATTCCTTAGCTTTTTAACTTCCCGGTCTAAGATCTGAACAGGTCATCTATCCGGGGTAGAGGGTACCTGTTCTTGATAGTCACATTATTCAGTGCCCGATAGTCGATACACATTCGCATCGACCCATCCTTCTTTTCTTTTACAAACAGTACGGGAGCTCCCCAGGGGGAATGACTAGGGCGGATGAGTCCCTTGTCAAGAAGCTCTTGTAACTGCCCTTGTAATTCCTTTAATTCCGTCGGCGCCATACGGTATGGTGCCTTAGAAATGGGGTTAGTGCCAGGAACTAACTCAATTGCAATTTCTATATCTCTTTCAGGTGCTAACCCTAGTAAGTCATCGGGAACTACCTCTGGGTAATTGCATACTACTTTAACGTCTTCTAGCTTCGGGCCCTCTGTGGGACTGGTATCAACCACATGAGCTAGAAATCCCGAGCATCCCTTTTCTAACATTTTCCTTGCCTTCAGAGCCAACAAGAGTTTACTTGTCCTCTTCTTTGGCTCTCCGATAAATTCGAACAGAATTTCCGCCTCAGGTCGGAAGATAACTCTTCGTTTCCGGCACTCAATGGAGGCGTCATATTTGTTCAAGAAATCCATGCCCAATATCACATCATAATCTGACATATCAAGCACTATCAGATCGCAGTAGAGTTCCCTATCTGCGATTCTGATTGGTGCGACACGTAGTATTTGGGTAGAGGGCATCACCTCACCCGAGGGAAGTGCTGTTAGAAATTTGCAGTCCAAATCTTGCAGTGACATATTATTTCTTTTGGCATATTGCATAGAGATAAACGAATACGTTGCCCCAGTGTCAAATAAAGCAGTAGCATACTGACTGTAAATAAATATCTGACCTGTGACAACGGTAGAGGCATTCGCCACTTCTTCTTTCGTAAGAGAGAAAACCCTGGCGTTTGTCGTGGCAGGCGGGGCTTCTAATCTCCCCTGGCATATATGTGTACCATCTATAGCTGCCTGCATCAGGTGTAACTGGGGAGGAGCACCTTTGTACTGATCATATTGCGGCTGAGGTGCTTTGGCTGCAGCAGGACACTCTCTGGCCATGTGTCCTTCCTTTCCGCAAGTATAGCATCTCCTAGCGCCTAAAAGGCATGTCCCTTGGTGCATCTTCCCACAATTGGCACATTGGGGATATTTAGGCTTCTTGCCTAAATAACCACTGGCAGATTTATCCCCTGGCTTTCTCTTTCCATTTTGGTTCTCCTTCCAGTGGGGGTTGCTATTCGGAGGTTTCGGACCTCCCGACTGATCCTGACTCTTGCTGGCGGTCAGTGGTTGGCTTTGCTGATTCATCTTCTTTAGATAATGCTCGGTAATAAGGGCGCTGCTGAACAGCTCCTCTGCGGTCTGGGGCCTATTAACGCCACCAGCCACATTCAGAGCTATCTCGGGCCTGAGCATCTTGAGCATTAATCTGACCCTTTCTTTCTCTGTACTGACCAACTCCGGACATAATCGTGCCAGTCTGTTAAATTGCTTAACGGCATCGTTGACTGAGAGATTTCCTTGCCGGAATTCAGTGAACTCATCAAAATGTCTGTTTGTGACTCGCATATTAAAGAATTCCTCCAGAAATTCGGACTCAAAGTCCTTCCACTTCATCTGGTCCACTGATCTTCTAGCCTTTACCCGTTCCCACCACATCCTGGCGTCGCCAGTGAAGCAGAACGAGACACATTTAATTTTCTCATGCTCAGGCCAGTCTAATAATTCCACTGTGCTCTCAACTGTCTTGAGCCAGGCCTGAGCATCCCAGGGCTCGCAGGTGCCCGAGAACTTTTCCGGCTTCAGTCTCTGCCACTGAATCAAATAGGCCTCCTGTCGGGCTCCCCGGGCCGGAGTGTCCGGGGGTGCCTGTGCAGTTGGAGGCTCAGTAGGCATTACATTCTGACTTCCCTGCGGGGTTGTAGTGTTCCCCTGCTGGGTCATCAGAGTGTTTATTATCTGCTGTTGTTCAGTGACCTGACGCTGCAGATCTGTGATCACTTGCATCATATCAGGTGGGGGTACTATCTCGTTACCCCGATTGCTACGTCTTCTAGCCATGTCTATCATACAGGTGATAATTAGACTAACATAAGAATTATCACTACTTTCATTTGTTATGCAAGCATAAATCATCTCTATATTATGCAAGCATAAATCATCTATATCTCATGCAAGCATATATCATTTCTATATATATCATTACTGTACATGAAATAAAATAAAGCGAGATTAGGATCTCTTACTTGGAAGCGGCAGGATGAAGCTTGATGTGTGTGTGGTGGAGGGGAAACTTGCTCTGATACCAACTTGTAACGCCCGCCCTTATATCTACTCTCGGGGCGGGGTTACGTACATTCAATCATATAGTAATATTTTTTTTTCTATCTTCTAACATGACATTATAACAACAATGCAAGGACTTAAGAGAACTAGGTACTAAGCATGCTTGCAAAAATTATCAAGTGACATTAAATAACATGATAGGTTCACATATTGTTTCACACCATAATATAATCCTAGTCACTAACATTCCTTGTTAAGGAACATAAACATGAGCATAATAAAGTAGATATAAAAAGTCTTTCTTCCCGAGCCACCACCTCACACATCTTCGGCCTCCTGCCTCTTCCTTCCATTTAAGTGTTATCTGCAGCATAAGACAACACATAAACTAGTAAGCATAAATGCTTAGTAAGGATCCTGTCCTACTCGCAAAATCCGTACGAAAGAACATAACATGTACACATAATAAATCATAAGCATGAGTTCATCAAAGCATGTTAAACATCCAAGTTTCTAACATGCAGTATCAAGTACTTCAAGCATACTCTTCACATATTACAAATATTTTCAAAGAATGTTTTCAAAACATTTCCATAATGGTATTACTTAAAAATACATCCATATCATATCGGGCCCTGTTGTGTACCAACTATCGCGCGGAACTATTGCGCGTTCCCTAATGAATTGGGGTAGCGAGCCACCAAGTCATTAGAGCAGGACCCTTCCGTCCTACCGGAGCCACGTTAACATGCACCCCGGATTTGTTTAACGACCCCCTTCCGAGTCGGGTACACAACTTAAAAGTAAAATACTTATCATGCTGTTACATATATGCTAAGGAATACTCCATATTTACTCTTATGGGACACACCACTCTTCAAGGGTGCTCTTGATCCCCTAGGGACACACCACACATTCGGGTGCTCTTGATCCCATACTATTTGAGTATCCCTTCAAGCATTTTAACATATCACATGCAATTTCATAAGTGTGCCCCATGGGCTATAAGGCATGCTCATACATACATCATATTTCATGCATGTCCATACATACATCATATTTCATACTTGTTCATACATGCATCATATTTCATACATGTTTATACATACATCATATTTCATACTTGTTCATACATATATCATATTCCATACATGTTCATACATACTTCATCATGCATCATATTTCAACCACTTAACCTACCTTGGACCTGACAAGCTTTGGTCACATAGGTCATACTCATATCGTAGGAAGTGGTAGCATGCTATCAATTACGATTTCAATCAGACATCTCATTTAAACACCTCATACATAAACATATCAAAGCATGCTAACAATTAAGGTTTCCTTATCAACCATTCTATTTAACACCACATACATATACATATGATCATCCCCAACCATAAACATATATCCTAGGGTAGTTTGACCTTTACAAACCCTAGTCCTATTGGGTTGGCCGAAACATCAAGAGTAGGGAAATATCAGGACTTTTGCATTAATCATTCACACATACATTTATTCAAACACTTGATCTACATTCCTAAGCATGAATCCATTATAGAAAATCATAAAATCCCCAAACCCTAATTTCTATCATGCTTGGCCGAAAGTTGTAGGGCACTAAAACCCTAATTCTTGTTATCACACATGATGGAAAAATAACATAAATTCATACTCTAAGTTCCTAGGGTTATCCTCATGCATCAAGAAGCAACCAAAGCCCATAAGTGGGTGGTGGCCGAAACTTTGTAGGGTACCAAACCCTAACTTTTGTTTTTCCAAAAATTTGGAAACATCACATATGAGTATAAAGTTCCTAGGGGTACTAGCATGCATCAAAGTATGATCAAAAGCCTTCTCTTGGACCCCCTTACAAGGAGTGGCCGAAACTTCCACTAGGGAAGTTCTTGTGAATTTTCCAAAGAACAAAACAAGCAAACATTCAATAGCGATTATGCCACAGGCGAGAGGATACTTACATCCTTTCGCTTGGATTTCTCTTTCTCTTACTCCGTAGGGTACCCTAGATTTGTAGGGCAAGTGAAAATCCTTTCCGAATCTTCTCTAGGGCTCCTTAGACTTAGTAGTGGCAAGAACCTTCAAAGGTCTTCTTCCTTCCAACTTTTCTAGGGCTAGAACCCTAGACTTGATTTTCGAAAATGATAAGGAGAGGGGGAGAGGGTCTCGGTGGGGAAGAGTGAAGAGGAAGAAGAAAAGAAGAGAAGGAAGTTACTCCAACTTCCCCTTATTTATACTTTTCTCATGAAAAGACATGTCTCTTCACTCTTACACACTTAACAAGCATGTTTCTCATCCTCTCAACAAGAAACAATACTTGGTGTAGTGGTTAAGACATGGAGAGTGCAACTAGGAGGTTCAAGGTTCAATCCTTGCCCCCTCCTTTTTATCACCTTTTGCACTAATCCATATCAAAGCCCATTAAGCCAAGCCCATCATGAAATTTCATAATATTTCATGTTTATGAATTCATAATATTTTCTAATATTTTTCCTGAATTCATAACATTATTTACATAATATTTTATAAATATTATTCACATAATATTTCATGATAATAATATTTCATGAATTCAATAATATTGCATATTTATGAATTCATAATATTTCATAACATTTCATGATACTATTTCATGAATTCTATAATATTTCATATTTATGAATTCATAATATTTCATAATATTTCATGATACTATTTCATGAATTTCATAATATTTCATATTTATGAATTCATAATATTTCATAATATTTCATGATACTATTTCATGAATTCCATAATATTTCGTATTTATGAATTCATAATATTTCATATTTATGAATTCATAATATTTCCTAATATTTCATATAGGAAATTTCGGGGTGTTACAATTGTGCCTTGGATTTCAAAGGGAGCTGGTGTCGATATCTATGCTTAGCGGAATTCGCTTATAACAATAGCTACCAAGCTACTATTGGAATGACACCTTATGAAGCCTTGTATGGGAGGAGATGTAGGTCTCCGATCTGTTGGTACGAGGGTGGTGAAAAGAAGGAAATGGGGCTCACAACGGATGTCATTGACAGCACCACCCGAGCTATACAGAATATTCGACAACGGATAGAGGCTGCTCAGAGCCGGCAGAAGAGTTATGCCGATGTCCGGCGTAGACCACTGGAATTTAATGATGGAGATTTGGTGTTCCTCAAAGTGGCTCCTATGAAAGGGGTGACAAGATTTGGGAGGAAAGGAAAACTAAGTCTGCGTTATGTGGGGCTGTACCTGATTCTGAAAAGAGTTGGTAAGGTGGCATATGAGCTGGAGCTGCCTCCAGAGATGTCGGCCATTCATAATGTGTTCCATGTGTCAACGCTTAAAAAGTGTATCCCAAATATGGACCGAGTGATCGAGCCACAGACAGTACAAGTGCAGGAGGACCTAAGCTATGAAAGCAGACCTATCCGGATCTTGGATCGGGAAGTCAAGAAGCTAAGGAGTAAGGAAGTACCCTTAGTCAAGGTTCTATGGCAAAGTCAACGGTTCGAAGAAGCTACCTGGGAACGCGAGGACGAGATGAGGCGCAAGTACCCGGAGCTATTCTAAGTTCGAGGACGAACTTTCACGAGGTATGGGGGATTGTAACGACCCGAAAAATTTTCGTAATATTTCTTTAAAATATTGAGCATGTCTAGATAATTTTCCGAGGGACCTAGGAACATTAACACGAATTTTAACCTAGAAATCCATGCTTTTTCCATTTAAATTGGGGAAATAGGCACTAATGGTCCTTATATGGGCTTTCTAGTACCATGATTATTGGTGAATCTTAGGTAAAAATTTATAGAAATATAAAAGGATTTTAATGAGAAATATTAACATAATTATGGGGGAATTTTTAAGGGATTTTCGAAATAATAGAAAAATAAAATAAAAATAAAATGGAAAATTAGTGCATGCACCAAGGATTGAACCTTGGACCTCTTGTACAACCATGCATGCTCTAACCAATTCACCTAGCAAGGGAGTGCTATGAGGAAATGAAGTGGATTATGGTTAAGGCTTTGGGAAAATGAAGAGTCACCAAGGGAAGAGACACCATGACTCTTCAATTACCCTCCTTAATGTGTTATAAAGAGGGGGAATGGGAGTTACTTCCTTCCTTCCATCAAATCCACTTTTCTTCTTCCTCCTCCCTCACTCTAGCCGAAACCCCAATAGAGGATTCTCCCTTGGAAAAGGTTCACCTAAGGCTCCATCTCTAAGATCCAAGGCTTTTACAAGGGTACAAAGGTTAGGGGTGGTAAAGAGGCAACAAGATCTTCATCCTTCTCCCAAATCTAAGGTCAATAATCAAGATCAACCAAGGTAAGACTCCCTCACCTATGGTATAATAGCTCTCCTTGAAGTTTACCATGATATGAAAGTCTTGTTTGAGATTTTATGTTGCAAAAAAAAAAAAAGAAAAGAGCCATGAACCCTAACCCTAGGGTTTCGGCCACCATAGGTTTTGGGTTCAAGGTAATGTTAAAAATCCCTCTCATGTTACCAATAACCCTAACCTTAAGTACCATGTTTCATGCGTGTATGTTTATGCCATGCTTAATAGGGTTATTCATGAATATTTTATGTTCTATGCCATGCACTTGGATAGTAGGTAGCATGTTTATGGATGTTCTACTTATGCATGCTTGTGAGAGATACCATGCTTATGGATGAAATGCAATGCTTACCTTATGTATTATGACCATGCAAGCTCCATGGATTAGGAAAATGGTCTATGTAAATATATCATGTGCAATGGATATAATGCAATGCTTACCTTAGTTGCCATGATCATGCAAGCACTAGGAATAGGAATGATGTTTTATGTAAGCATGCCATGTTTTATGAATGAAGATGCATGCCATGTTTTATGAATGAAGATGCATGCCATGTTTTAAGAATGAAGATGCATGCCATGTTTATGAACGAAGATGCATGCTATGTTTATGAATAAAGATGCATGCCATGATGTATGAATGATGATGCATGTGAAGTATTTTACTTTATGAATGGGCTTGTACCGGACCGAAGTATGGGTCCAAGGGATGGGCACCTTAAGAACGCCCCAGTTCTGGACTACCGACTATGCTGTCCACGGTTCTGGCACTACCGAAGCTGTGCAACAGGGATGGGCACCTTAAGAACGCCCCGGTTTTGGGACTACCGACTATGCTGTCCTTACCCTAGTAGGTCGGGGCTCGCTACCTCGTATTTACTTAGGGATGCGCGCTTATGATGTATGTATGTGGTACAAGCCGGGGACCCCCAATGATGTTATGTTTATGTTTAAGTATTTAAAAGTATTATTTTAAAAGTTAAGCATCCTTATGTATATGCATTAGACTCATGCATTCATTCATGTTTTGCTTTCTGCCATGATAGTAATATCTTATGCTTATGTTTCATGTCAAGAAAATATGCATGATAGTAAATGGTTTATGCTTATGTTATGTTTGTGCCACGTATCATGCCATGCTAAGAATGTTTATTATGTTTATGTTTATGGCATGTATCATGCCATGCTAGGAATGCTTATTTATGTTTAGGTTTATGCCATGTATCATGCCATGCTAAGAATGTTTATTATGTTTATGTTCATGCCATGTCAAATATATGCTAAGTGATCCTAGATGCTTATGTTCTAAGTAGAGCACCAATTATGTTAATGTTACATGTGCTCATTATTAAATGATGAATGGTTTTAGTGAGTAGGAAAGAGCCTTACTAAGCCTATGTGCTTATAGTCTTATTTCCTTATACCGCAGATCACACAAGGGGACAGTAAGGAAGCAGCAGGAGGGCAAGAATGCATGTGTGTGGTAGTGACTTGGCCAAGAAGACAATATGTTTACTCGTCTTATGCTAGAACTTTACCTTTGCTGCTTATGTGCTTGAATGATGACTTATGTCACTCTATGACCTGATGCTAAGTATGACATGATATGATGATAAGTATGAAGTTAATATGCCAAGTTCCCATGTCATCATGATAGGAATGGTAGTAGGTACAGGTAGGTGTAAGTTTAAAGTTTTTCCGCTGCATTATGATGTCCACCTGCCCTATCCATGTTAACGTAACGCCGCTTTATGGAAAGAAAAAAAAAGCGGACGTTACACGGAGAAACCTGTCTTATAGTTTGTTTTTACAAAGACAAATAAATAAACAGTAAAATACTTGTAAATTAAATCAAACCAAACAAGTAGACAATATCGACCAATCTTGAACTCCAAAGCGTCGCACACTCCTCTTAGAGCCTTCTCTATCGCAGAGCTTCTCCTTGAGCACTTTTTCATTGCACAGATAGCTTTAGCGGATGTAGAAATTGTTGTTCTAAAGTGAGGGATCGAACCCCTTTATATACTGCATTCTCGGGCGCCTGAGAGCTCTTGGACGCTTGCCATGTGTGGTCAAAACTTCATCCGTATCAGCAAACATCGCGCAGGGATAAAGTTGTTGGATCAGAGAAAATCGATAGAGGGGGGGGTGAATATCGATATTAAATTTTCAGAAAAATAGAGTAGTTACGCAGCAAAAAAGATAAAACAATCGCGAACACAAGTTGGTTTTACATGGTTCGGAGTCGTGGTCGACTCCTACTCTAAGGCCCACGGTCCTTGACTGTTTACGTTGGGCAATTCTATATTCGTTAAAATTCTTTTACAAGTTGAATACAGATATAGAATTGAAATTGAAATTGCATCACCTTTCGTAAATTAAATTTACCGACGCCCGAGGTGGATCCAAGTTCGGAGCTGAGGGTCATCGGCAGCGCTGAAATCGTGAAGTCCGAGCTTGTCGGAGCGTAGCGCTTGAACGAAAGTGCTTGGAGCATTGTGAGCAAAGTTGTTTAAAGCCTTGGGGGTGAACCCCCTTTTATAGCAGCCATAGGGGTGCCTGTATTGATGGGGGTGCTTGACACGTGGCCTCTCCTACGAGAACTCCTATCCGCAGGCTCGGTCAGCGCTTATCCCCTTCACTGGGGCACCTGGGCTGATGGAGGCGCCTGTGTTAACACAGTCACCTGGGCTGACTTGGTCCAGAGGCTTTGTGGCAGTTTGCTTTGTTGGTTTTGGTTTTTGCCTTGGACTTGGGGCGCCCGTATCCATCCGGGCGCCTAGCCCCAGTGAGGCGCCTCACTCCATTGAGGCGCCTGAGCTGCAGAAACCCATTCCTTCGTTCCCTGCAACCAAGGATAGTTCCAAAACACACAAAGCAAGTATGTTAGCCATTATTTACAGCCTAAGCTGTCTTGGTTGTGACTTTGGGTCTCCCAAATGGAACCCTAGGTCGAACCGACGCCTACTGTTCCCTCGCATGGGGAACGCGTCCTACTCCTCTAAGGAGAATTTACCTTTTGCCAATCGGCTCGTCCGGTTGGACATTCGCCCAATCCACCCGATCAGGTCTTCGTGCCCAGTCCGCAACCAGGACTTCTTGCCCAACTTCTGATTAGGTCTTCGGTGCCCAGCCCTTTGTAGGACTTCATGCCCAGTCCTCGCCTAGGACTTCTTTGTCCAACTTCCGGTCAGGTCTTCTTGCCCATTCCTTGACCAGGACTTCTTGCCCAGTCCTTTGCCAGGACTTCTTGCCTAGTATACCTAGGACTTTCCTGCATACTTAGTAAGCTTGTTAGATCACAATAACACCTTAACTTCTGAACCCTTTGCCATTATCAAAACACAGGTTTGACTTAGGTGCTTCCGGCACCAACAATCTCCCCCTTTTTGATTTATGGCAACATGGTTGAAAAAGTTAAGTTAAAAAGATAATAAGCAAATAATTCATAATAAAGATTCAGTTTCCTCCCCCTGAAACAAATATTCCCCCCAGAGTTTTTCAAAGATATGTGGGGTTTTGTAAACCTTCTAAATGCTTTGGATTTTGACTACGTGCTAAAGTATTTATACTTAGATGAAAGTTTTTGCACTTTAGACAAATTTTCCAAAAATAGATTTTTTTCTAAAAAAATTTTCCCAAAAAGTTTTTGCAAGGTTTTCATACTTAGCAAATATTTTCGCAACTTTTCATATTTAGCAAAAATTTCCAGAAAATTTTTGCACACTTAGAAAATTTCAGAAAAAGTTTTTACACTTAGAAAATTTCAGAAAAGGTTTTTCACACTTAGAAAATTTCAGAAAAAGTTTTTCACACTTAGAACATTTCAGAAAAAGTTTTTCACACATAGAAAATTTCAGAAAAAGTTTATCACACTTAGAAAATTTCAGAAAAAGTTTTTCTCACTTAGAAAATTTCAGAAAAAGTTTTTACACTTAGAAAATTTCAGAAAAGGTTTTTCACATTTTTCATACTTAGAAAATTTTCCTAAAAGCTTTTCAAGTTTTTCATACTTAGAAAATTTTCCAAAAAGATTTTCAAGTTTTTCATACTTAGAAAATTTTCTTAAAAATACTTCGTGCACCAAAAACACTTCGGAAAATAGATTTTCACTTAGAACTAGTTAAGTACTTAGAAATACTTAGTTTTGAAATACTTAGATTTGAAAAACATTTTTTAGCACTTTAGTTTTTTTACTTTACTTTTTGAAAGAGATAAAAATTTTGAAAGAATTTCTCCTTTGCCTTCTCTCCCCCTTTGCCATATATAAAAAAAATGATACTAATTATAGCAAGTACATTAGAGCAAATAAAATGATGTTCTGTATTGAACCAACTCTAATAAGCATTAACTGGACCAAACCAAATTAAACAGTTCTTGTTCGGGTCCTGTCTAACCCAGTTAGCTACTTACTAATTGTCATAAACAGTAGCTTTCGCCAGGGTTAGTCAAGTTAAGTGATCTGATCAAGTTAGATTTTCTAATCTTGACACTTAACCTGATTGCTGTTCTTTGTATTTATTGCCCCAATTACTGCAGATGGACTGACTTAAAGCATCTTGAATCAAGGCATAGACCTAAGCATCTCAACCCAGTCTAGGTTATCAATCAAAAGTACCCTAAGGTGCCTGTGAGATGCTAGGTTCTAGAGCTATAGATGCATGTAGTTCTAGCGTTAGGGCCTAAGCTAAGTCCATTTGCGAAAAAAAGCCCTAGTTTTGAAGGGGGTAAGTTTTAAAAAAAACTAAGTCGGAAAATCATTTTAAATTTCAAGACTTTGATAAAAGAAATGATTTTTAAAAAAATATTAATCAAAAGATAAGCAATAAAATAATTTTTTTTAAAAACATATAGAGCAGTCCTATTCTACTAAGCATAACCCTAACTACCTTCTTAGCGAGCTAATCTCAGACTCAGATAAGAGTTTGGTAAAGATATCAGCTACGTTTGACTTTGAGTCCACATGCTTAAGGACTATTTCACCCTTGGCTACATGATCCCTTACAAAATGATGTTTAACCTCTATATGTTTTGTTCTGGAGTGTTGAATTGGGTTTTTAGTCAGGTTGATTGAGCTTATGTTATCAATGTAGACTTGGGTTTGGGTGTAGTCAAGCTGGAAGTCCTTAAGTGTGTGCATCATCCATAAGAGTTGTACCACACACTCTCCTAAGGCAGCATATTCTGCTTCAGTTGTAGATAGAGCTACGCAGTGTTGCTTTTTACTGCACCAGTTGACTAGACTATGTCCTAAAAGTTGGCAGCTTCGACTTGTACTTTTTCTATCTAATTTGCACCCAGCATAGTCAGAATCAGAATATCCTGACAGTTTAAAGGTGGAAGTCCTAGGATACCAAATCCCTACATTTAAGGTGCCCTTAATGTACCTAAGTACTCTTTTTAGGGCTGCTAAGTTGTATTCCTTAGCACAAGTTTGGTACCCAGCATACATTTCTACAGAGAATAGGATATCAGGTTTGCTAGCTGTAAGGTAAAGTAGACTTCCAATCATACCGATATAGCTTAAGATCTACAGGTTTACCTTCAAGGTCACTATCAATTTTGACATTTGTGGTCATATGGGTACTTATGCTTTTGGAGTTATCCATTTTAAATTTCTTTATTAACTCTTTAGCATACTTGGATTGGTGAACATAATTACCATCTCTAGTTTGCTTAATTTGCAATCCTAAGAAGAAATTGAGCTCACCTACTAAGCTCATTTCGAATTCATTTTCCATTATTTTTACAAATTCTTTTAGAAAGTTTGAGTTGGTGGATTGATAACTAGCATTTTATGCCATTTTATTTGCTCATTTATTTAGCATTTTTTATCCTCTCGTACGCTTAAACCATGTTTATATCATATTTTACGATTAGGATCTATTTTCGGAGCTTATTATAATTTCCTCTAAATTTTGGTATTATCTCATGATTTTTGTAGGGAATTAAAGATTGGACCTTGGACCAAGGCTTGGTTCAATTCAAATGAAGATGGTTCAATTCAGCCAACCCAATTTGGACCCAAGAAGAGGCTGGACTGGACTGAGCTGGGCCGAACTCTTGGGCTGGACTGGACTGGGCTGCTGGGCTAAAGAAATCAGAGTCTTGGGCTGAAGAAACTGAACCCAGGGCTGAACCTAGGGCTGAACCGAACAGCTGGGCTGAATACACGGGCTGGGCTGACCGGTGAGCCCACGCGCAATAAGGATGGGAACCGGATCCACTCGATAGGGGGCTTCCATCTTCTCCGAGACACACGCGACTCCGACGCATCTTCTTTGTAATGCCCTCTTTTTTTTTCATAAAGCGGCGTTACGCTAACATACTTAGGGCATGTGAGCATCGTAAGACAGCGGAATAACTTAAACTTACACATACATGCACCTAACTATCCTTGCTAACTTGGTGACATGGGAACATAGCATTTTAACATCATACTTAACATCATATCATAAAGTCACATAGTCATCCATCAAGCACACAAGTAGCAAGTGTAAGTTGTTTAGACAACACCATCATAAAATTAGCATAAAACTTGTAATTATGTATTTCCTTGGCCATGTCACTACCACACACACACATTTTTGCCCCTCCTGCTGCTTCCTTATTGTCCTCTCGCTTGATCTGCAGTATGAGGAAATAAAACTATAAGCACATAGGCTTAGTAAGACTCTTTCCTACTCACTAAACCATTCGTCATTTTAATATAAGCACCTGAAACATTAACATGACTTGGTGCCTAACATAGAACCTAAACATGTAATATCATTCAACATGACATAGTTCTTAGCATAAAACATGAGCATAAATTATACTTAACTTGGCATGTCACATTGCATAAAGGTAAACATAAAGTACACTTACTAGGCATAATTCATGGCATGAATTTTTAACATAAAACATGGGCATGTTCTTAACCTAACATAAGCATAACCTTTGCTATCATGGAATAATTCTTAACATAAAACATAAGTATAATTCCTAACTTAAACATGGGCATACACTTAACATAAACATGAGCATACATTTGCTATCATGACATAATTCCTAACATAACACATGGGCATATTCTTAATATAAACATAAGCATAATATTCGCTATCATGGCTTAATGCATAGCATGAATGAATGCATGAGTTGAATGCATATACATAAGGATACTTAATTCAAAATCATACTTTCTTTTAAATACTTAAATATAATCATAACATCATTGGGGTCCCCGGCTTGTACCACATACATACATCATATGCGCGCATCCCTAAGTAAATATGAGGTAGCTAGTCTCGACCTACTAGGGTAAGGACAGCTACGGTAGTCCTAGAACCGGGGCGTTCTTAAGGTGCCCATCCCTGTTGGACAGCTTCGGTAGTCCCAGAATCGTGGACAGCATAGTCGGTAGTCCAGAACCGGGGCGTTCTTAAGGTGCCCATCCCTGTTGGACAGCTTCGGTAGTCCCAGAACCGTGGACAGCATAGTCGGTAGTCCAGAACCGGGGCGTTCTTAAGGTGCCCATCCCTTGGACCCATACTTCGGTCCGGTACAAGCCCATTCATAAAGTAAAATACTTTACATGCTTCATCATTCATAGGACATTCATAGCATATTCAAACATAACATAACCTTGTTACATGAAGCATGACATAAAGCATACTTGACCTTTCATTGTTCATACTTAATGCATAGCATCATGATGCCCTAAAGGCATGAGGATTATCTTCATTCATAAAACATGGCATGCATCTTTATTCATAAAACATGACATGCTTACATAAAACATCATTCTTGTTTATAGTGCTTACATTAACTTTATTCATAAACATGTCATGCTTACATAAAACATCATTCTTGTTCATAGTGCTTGCATGATCATGGCATATAAGGTAAGCATTGCATTATATTCATTAAACATGACATGTTTATATAGACCATTGTCCTAATCCATAGAGCTTGCATGATCATGATACATAAGGTAAGCATTGCATTTTATACAGAAGTATGGTATCCATCACAAGCATGCATAGGTAGGACTTCTCTAAACATGCTACATACTATCTAAGGGCATGGCATAGAACATAAGACATTCATGAACAAACCCTATTAAGCATGGCATCTAACATAAACATATCAAACATGAAACATAACACTTAAGGTTAGGGTTATAGGTAACATACTTTCTAGCACATGCTTGAACCTATATATATACATCATAATAAGCCATAAACAATCATTCTTGAAACCCTAGCTCCACCTAAACCCCAATCAAGTGGCTTGGCCGTAACTTGTAAGGAAGGGGCTCCACATTCAAGTGATATGTAAGGTAGCATAGGAAAAGGAAAAGACCATACATTACTCATAAGGTCATAGGAAGCTATTAGGGCTCATGTTTAGGGTTAACCCTAACTCCTAGCCCTTCTTCATGTGGTTGGCCGAAACATACAAGGCCATGGGTACATGGAATAAATTCGTAAAATTCCCAACTAAACATTAAACACCAATCATACCATACCATAGGGGCCTTTGAAACCCACACTTGAAGTAAACCCTAACTTTTAGCCCCACTTCCCATCTTGGCCGAAACTTGCAAGGTTGCAAGGCCTTGTGAAAATTCACATAAATCACCTTCAACCTCCCCTTGTATCATGAGGATGCACAAGGTACCTACTTGAAGGGTTAGGTCCAATCCTAACCATGGACTCATGGTGAAGGTCCCAAACCCTAAAGGGTCTTAGGGTACCCTACAAATTTTCCAAAATTATATTCTATTCTATATTCATCATGAGAACACATTAGAAAACATGAGAGATATTTTTAACATCATTTTTGAACCCAAAAACATGGTGGCCGAAAGTTCAAGGGCCAAGATCATGGTTTTTTTCTCAACATAAAACCTAAACGAAACTTCATAATATGATAAACATCAAGGGGAACTATCATACCACAGGTGAGGGAGTCTTACCTTGGGTTTTCTTGATTTTTCACCTTGAATATAGAGAACCAAAAGAACTTCTTAGACCTTAGGTCACCTCTAGCCCTTGTAGCCTTGTGAAACCTTTAGATCTTGAAGATGAGGCCTTCTTGTGGAGCTTTTCCAAGGGAAAACCCCACTTGTGGGTTTCGGCTAGAGGGAGGAAGGAGGAGGAAGAAGAGTGGCTTGTAGATGAAGGATGAAAAGTAACTCCCATGCCACCTCCCTCATTCCTTTATACTACATTAAGGAGGGTAAGTGAAGAGTCATGATGTCTCTTCTCTTGATGACTCTTCATTTTCCTAAGTCTTAACCAAAATCCACTTCATTCCCTCATAGCACTCCCTTGCTAGGTGAATTGGTTAGCACATGCATGATGGTAGACTAGGTCCAAGGTTCAATCCTTGGTGCATGCACTTTATTTTTATTTTCTTCTTATTTTATTTTTTCATATTTTCGAAAATTCCCTAAAACTCACCCATAATCATGCTAATATTCCTAATTAAAATCCTTTTAGATTTATATTAAATTCTACCTAATTAAAACCCATTTTTGGAGCCCATATAAGGCTCATTAGTACTTAACTTCTCAATTTAAATAGGAAAACCATGCTAAAACTAGGCTAAACATCATACTAGTATCTCTAGGTTTCTCAAACACTATCTAGACATGATCAATATTTTAAAGGAAATATTGAAAAAAATTTCTGGGTCGTTACATTCTTCCTCCATCTCTTCTTTCGGTCGGCGGCTCTCCTCCATCTTCATCGCTGTCGGCCGGTCTTCCATCCTCACCTTCATCTTCTTCCTCCACCGCAGCCACCAACACCAAGCTAGGGCCCGGGGTTTGAACCCTAGCTGACCTCCTACCATCTCACCATCTCCTCTTCTCCTCCGGCCGGTCGACCTTCTATCCAGCTCTCTCTCGGGTTGAGGGAAGTCAGGATTGGGAGGCGATCATCCACCTTCACCGCCGGTCGACCTTCTATCCAGCTCTCTCTTCGGTTGAGGGAAGCCAGGATTGGGAGGCAATTATCCACCCTCACCGTTGGTGATCCACTTCTTCACAGCAGCTTCTTTCCTTTCATTTCTTTTCTTCTTCACAGTAGTTCTTCTTCTTCATCAGATCCGGCAACCACCTCTTCCAATTCCGGCAGTAGTTGTTTTCCTTCAATCAATCCAGCAGCCAGCAGTTCTCCTTCCCAGCAGTTGTTTTCCCTTCACAGCAGTTTTTCTTGACAGCCACTGCCCGGCAGCAATTCTTCACAGCTATCATCAGATTGGGTTTAGATTGTTTGATTAGTTTCATTAATTTGAGTTGTTATGTGTTGCTTGTGGATTGTCGAATGTGGTTGTTGATGCTTGTATCATGTTTGTTCTCCCATATTTTTGAATGACACACACTCATGTCATTTTAAATACTGCTTATAAGTTGTTCGACAAAATGTTTCTATAGTTAGGTTTAATTTCATGTCTCTTGTTTTGCTTAATTCTTGCTTGTCTTGTCTCTTTTAATTGCTTTATGTTCTTGTACTTGATTTGGATGCAATAGGTTAGGTCAGATTAGATTTCTTTAATGCTGTAGGTTTTGCTCCATGTTTAATTTTGTTGATGCTTTATTTCAAGTTGTTCTTTTCTTTTCTGCAATTGTAGTTAGGTTAATTTAGATTTCCTTACCTGCATTGTCTTTCATTAATTAGAACTAGATTTCATACTTGTTTTGCTATTTTATTCCGTAGTCTTAGCTTTCAAATCTAAACCCCAGTTTCATATCCAAAATCCAAAAGCAATAACATACGATCTTAAGGTTTATCATGTATCAACTACATTCGTTGGGAGACGACTCGAGTTACTCTATGCTACATTAGTTTAGAGGAGTTCGATACTTTAATTGTATTTGATACTCGTGGTACGATACGCGGTCATCATGGATCCGAAAATTATGTCGTCAACATAAATTTGGTCAATGAAAATATCTTTTTCTAAGGTTTTAACAAAAAGGGTGGAGTCAATTTGTCCTTGGTTAAATTCCTTAGAAATAAGGTAAGTTGATAGACGCTCATACCATGCCCTAGGTGCTTGTTTTAACCCATAAAGTGCTTTTCTAAGTCTATAGACATACTCAGGTTTTTCTAGGTCCTCAAATCCTGGTGGTTATCCTACATAGACTTCTTCTTTGATGAACTCATTTAAAAAGGTAGACTTAACGTTCATTTGGTATAGCTTGAACCCTCTATGGGCTGTAAATGCTAACAACATTCTAATTGACTCAAGTCTGGCTACTAGAGCATAGGTTTTATCATAGTCCAATCCTTCGACTTGACTGAACCCTTTTGCTACTAAGCGGGCTTTATTTCTAACTATTTTCCCTTGGGCATTTAGTTTATTCCTAAACACCCACTTAGTATCTATAATAGAATTGCCCTCAAGTTTAGGTACTAGTTCCCAGACTTGATTTCTTTCAAATTGGGCTAACTCCTCTTGCATAACTATGATCCAATCAGGATCAGGTAGGGCTTCCTCTATAGTCTTAGGTTCAATTTTTAAAATCAGTGCTATCTGACTAAGATTTCTATAGGAGGACCTAGTTTTGACTCCTAAGGTTGGATCACCCACAATTTGATCGGAAGGGTGACTGAGTCTGGGTTTCTTGGTTCTTCTAGAACTTGGTTCAGCCTCAGGTCTGACTGGATGGTTTGGTTCAGTGTTTCGTTCATCTACTTGGGTTGGTTCAGTTATTGGTTCAGTTGATGCAATAGTTGGTTCAAGAGTTAGTTCATTTAGAGGTTCAATTAGTGGTTCAATTGATGGTTCAATTGTTTGTTCATTATCTTCCTGATTAATATTTGATTGGTTCAAGTTTTGGTTATCAGATTCAGATTTTGGTTTAGTTTCCTCATCAAAGATTAAGTTAGTTGTTTCTTCAATTTTGTTAGTTTGTTTATTGTAAACCCTATAGGCCCTACTAATTGTTGAATATCCTAAGAAGACCCCTGGGGTTGACTTGGATTAAAACTTACCTAGGTAGTCCTTAGTGTTTAAGATATGGACTTTGCACCCAAAGACCCTTAGGTAATGTAGGTTAGACAGTCTATGATAATATAGTTCATAAGGAGTTTTATTATATCTTTTGTTAATTAGGACACTATTTTGGATATAGCAAGCCGTACTTATTGCTTCTGCCCAAAATTAGTTAGCTAGTTTAAATTCATTGAGCATGGTCCTAGCGGCTTCCTGAAGGGTTTTATTCTTTCTTTCTACTATCCCATTTTGTTGGAGGGTTCTAGGACAGGAAAATTCATGAATATATCCATTTATTTTACCGAATTCCTCAAACCTTTGATTCTCAAACTCTCCCCCGTGATCACTCCTAAGTCTTTTGATTTTGGTATCATTTTGATTTTCGATTATTTTGCATAAGTCAATAAATAGGTTTATGGTTTCATCTTTAGTTTTTAGGAACCTAACCCAGGTAAACCTAGAGTAATCATCGATAATAACTAAGCAGTACCGGTTCCCGCTTAGTTACTTGGCTCCATGTGAATCAAATAGGTCATGGTGAAGGAGCTCAAGTGTGGTTTGGGTTAAGTCTGATTGAATTGACTTGTGATTAGACTTGGTTTGTTTGCCTTGGTTACATGAGTTACAGATTGTGTTTTCAAAGTTCTTAATTTTTGGTATCCCTTTAATTAGACCAAGTTGGGTAATTTTAGAGATTAGTCTAACATTAGTGTGACTAATCTCCTATGACAGAGGTTGGATTCTTCTAATTGAGTCAAGAGGCATTTTGGTACTAAAGTAGATTGATAGTATAAACATTATTTTTCCTAGTACCCTTAAGCATGACTTCTGAGTCTTGAAGGTTTCTAATTAGGCAGTCAGAGTTGGTAAATGTAACTACATAGCCAGTATCACATAGTTGACTTATACTAAATAAATTGAACTTGAAATTCTCAACCAAAAGTACCTTTTTAATCACAAAATCAGATTTGAGTTCAATGTTACCTGACCCAATGACTTTGAGTGTAGCATTGTTGCCAAATGCTACTGAGCCTAGATTCTTGAACTTGATTTTAGTGAATTTCAATTTGTCTCTAATCATGTGTCTGGAGCATCCACTATCCAACATCCATTGGTTCAAATCTTTATGTTCCTACACATAAAGTATTTATTGATTTGGATCCAATTAGAGTCAAGGATAGCTTTAAAATTGATTTTCACAACCTAGTCTGTCTCACCCAATCTAGAGTTATCAACCACGTTAGCCTTATGGGTTTTGTGAGACAGGCTTTAACAAAAATGAAGATTTTAATTTGAAATGCATGGTTAATTTTAAAAGGTTAAATTAATTTTGAAAATGTTTATTAAGTTTAAGTTTATTTGAAAAATTATGTTGAATCTAAGATTAATTGAAATTTGTGTGAGATTCAAATTTAACAAGTAGTAAAGTGAATTTGATTTTCAATAATCGGCTTCCAGGTCTTGGCGAGGCACTAGGCCTTTTTGGTCGTAGCCTTATTGGATCATCAACCCTTTCCTTGACAAAGCCTTTTATAGAAAATTCATCTTCAAGTTACATCTTGAAAGATTTTGGTCTAACTAGTTTGGGTTTTGGATCGGTAACTTCGGCTAGTTCCACCAAAATGGCTTCCCTAACGTACTATCATCTCACCTCCACCCAATACTAGGTTTTCAAATTTCAACTAAATCATTTTGTCCATAGTCTGATCAGTCCTAAGTCTAAGCATGATGTTTTGCAGAAGGAAATAAAGAAGCAAGCATGCAATAAAGAAAAATTGCAATTAAAAAAATTATCTAATTATGAATATTATTTTTATATTGGCTCCCCCTGGACTATAACCTCGATAATGGTTAGGCAAGATATGAATCTTGTCCTTGGGGATCCAATACTTGTTTGGTCCATCTTGTTTGTTCAAACAGAGCTTGGGGACCCATGCTTGGACTTGGGTTCTAGGTTGGTTCAATACAACATAATAAGAACGTTGCCTAGACTTGGTTCGATACCCTAATCCAGATCGGTTAAGAACGGACTTCTACTTTCCAAGGATAATGTCAAGACTCTTGGAACCCGAAGTGAATCTTTCTAAGGCCACTTTGAGCACCTTGACTTGAGTTTTCAAGGAGGAATTCTCTTCCTCAAGCTTTTGAACTTGAGTGGAGTTTCCTTCTTGAATTTTCTCGGTCAAGGACCTCGAGTCGGCTTCCTCTTTCAGGCGTTTTACTTCCTATCGGAGGGACGCAACCCGGATTTTGGATTTCGCCAAGTTGCGAGATAAATAAGAAATTAATTTTGAAAGTTCATATTCTGAGTAATCTCTTACCGTTATTTGCCCGTTTTCCAAGATTGTGAGTCTTCCATCATCTGGTTCCAATTCCGATCCGGTGTCGACATCTTCCGAAGCGGTTAAGGCGAGAAGATTCGCGTGCGGGACTTCTTCTTCTTCTTTAAAGGAGGATTCATCCCAAGTGGCTTGGAGAGCCTTCTTCCTTCGCGCCTTCTTTGCTTCATTCACATTGGGGCACTCTGACTTGTAATGTCCCTTTTTGTTGCATTTATTAGCAAGTGACATTAGTCTTGCTCTTTGAAGTTGTTGAAGGTTCAGTTGGATCTTCCTTCCTTCGGCTTGCTTTCTTTTTATTTGTTTGGTGCTTCAGCTCCTTGTAGTAGTCCCGAGCTAGCGGAACCAACTTGGATCGATCCCCTTCACTGTCTTCTGAATCTGAGTGTGAGTCAGACTCGAGTGCTGGTAGTGGCTTCTTCTTGGGGACTTTTCCTTGAGGTTTTCCTGCAATGAAAGCAATACTTTTCTCGACCAAAGTGGAGTTAGTCTGTTCATGCAATTTTAACTCAGAGAAAAGTTCATCTAATTTAATTTTAGAGAGATCCCTGGAAACCTTGTAAGCATCTACCATGGATGGCCACAGTGTGTTCCTTGGGAACGCGTTTAGAGTATACCTGATTAGGTCACGGTTCTCGACCTTGTGACCTATCGTATGCAGCCTATTCATTAGCTCCTGGATTCTGGCGTGGAGCTGTGCTGCTGATTCTCCTTCGTTCATCTTGATCGTGAAGAGTCTGTTCAGCAACAGATCTCTTTTGTTGATCCTGGTGTCGGAAGTGCCTTCGTGCAGCTCAATTAGCTTGTTACAAAGCTCTTTGGCGCTGTTGAAGGGTCCCACCCGGTTCAGCTCCTCCTTAGTCAAACCGTATTGCAAAGTCTGGGTTGCCTTTGCATCAGCCTCGATCTTCTTCTTCAACGAGGCGTCCCATTCAGTATAGTGTTGAGCCACTCCTTCTATGTTCTTGGGAATCTCCAGCCCAGATTGGATGATTATCCATATGTCCACCTGAGTTTTCAGGTGGACTTCCATCCTGCTTTTCCAGTAGGAGAAATCTTCTCCACTAAAAAGAGGTGGTCTAGTAGTGCTGAATCCCTCTTGCATGGCCATTAATATTTTCTAAAAAAGAATTAACACAAAAACTTGTTCCAAGATTGAGTCTTGGATTAGTAGTCCGGAAGAAATTAATAGCAACAAAAAAAATCGAGTAGTGTGGCACCAACCTCGATTAACAAGAAAGATTCAAAAAAAATTAAAAATTTCATAAATCTGAAAAAACCTCTTAAACTGGTGGTTGCACCAAGTTTCAGCCACCCGCTCTGATACCACTTGTTGGATCGGAGAATCGATAGATGGGGGGGGGTGAATATCAATATTAAATTTTCAGAAAAATAGAGCAGTTACACAGCGGAAAAGATAAAACAATCACGAACACAAGTTGGTTTTACTTGGTTCGGAGTCGCGGTCGGCTCCTACTCCAAGGCCCACGGTCCTTGACCGTTTACGTTGGGCAATTCTATATTCAATAAAATTCTTTTACAAGTTGAATACAAATATATAATTGAAATTGAAATTGCAACACTTTTCATAAATTAAATTTACCGACGCCCGAGGTGGATCGACGTTCGGAGCAGAGGGTCGTTGTCGGCGCTGAAATCGCGAAGTCGGAGCTTGTCGGAGTGTAGCGCTTGAACGAAAGTGCTTGGAGCGTTGTGAGCGAAGTTGTTTGAAGCCTTAGGGGTGAACCCCCTTTTATAGCAGCCATAGGGGTGCCTGTATCGATTAGGGCACCTGACACGTGGCCTCTCCTGCGAGAACACCTATCCGCAGGCTCGGTCAGCGATTATCCACTTCACTGGGGCGCCTGGCCTGATGGGGGCGCCTGTGTTAACACAGACGCCTGGGTTGACTTGGTCTAGAGCTTCGTGACAGTTTGCTTCGTTGGTTTTGGTTTTTTCCCTTGCACTTGGGGCGCTCGTATCCATCCGGGCGCCTAGCCCCAGTGTGGCGCCTCACTCCATTGAGGCACCTGAGCTGTAGAAACCCGTTCCTTCGTTCCTTGCAACCAAGGTTAGTTCCAAAACACACAAAGCAAGTATGTTAGCCATTATTTATAGCCTAAGCTATCTTGGATCTGAGTTTGGGTCTCCCAAATGAAACCCTAGGTCGAACCGACGCCTACTATCCCCTCGCACGGGGAACTCGTCCTCACCTACTCCTCTCAGGAGAGTTTACCTTTTGCCAACTGGCTTGTCCGGTTGGACTTTCGCCCAATCCACCCGATCAGGTCTTCGTGCTCAGTCCGCGACCAGGACTTCTTGCTCAACTTCCAGTTAGGTCTTCGGTGCACAGTCCTTTGCCAGGACTTCTTGCCCAACTTTCGGTTAGGTCTTCGGTGCACAGCCTTTGTCAGGACTTCTTGCCCAGTCCTCGACCAGGACTTCTTTGCCCAACTTCTGGTCAGGTCTTCTTGCCCAGTCCTTGACCAGGACTTCTTGCCCAGCCCTTTGCCAGGACTTCTTGCCTAGTGTACCTAGGACTTTTGTGCACACTTAGTAAGCTTGTTAGATCACAATAACACCATAACTTTTGAACCCTTTTCCATTATCAAAACACAGGTTTGACTTAGGTGCTTCCAGCATCAACAAAAGTTTCCTTCCCAGGTGCCTGATTTACCAGGCGCTTGGGAAGGGTTGGTCAACCAAGGCGCCCACCACATTACTGGGCGCCTGATTCAAGTCAGGCGCCCAGGAAGCTATTTCCCAGGTCAGTTTGTTTTGTGTTCTACTCTCCTATCTTGCCTCTAACTCCAGGTACCTGCAAGACAACAAACACAAGACAAACATACAAATAATCTTATGCCTTAACGATTTGTTCTGACTTTAGATTTCACTCAAAACCCTAGGTCGAATCGACACCTAATGTTCCCTTTCCTAGGGAATGCGTCCTCACCTACTCCACCCTGGAGAAGTTACCTTTGCCAACCGACACCTCCGGTTGGACTTTTCCTTAGCCTCTGAGAATCTGAATCTTGAGACATCCGACCTCGACCCGTCTCTACTTCTGTCCGCAATCTCGCTTGACAACAGCTTTTGCCAACCGGGACTTTCGGTTGGATTTTGCTTGGCCTCCGAGAACTCGGACCTCGAGACATCCGACCTTGAGCTGTCTCTACTTCTATCTGCAATCCTCGATCGGCAAAGAATCTGTTGCTCGATCCTCGACCAGGACTTAGTGCTCAGTCCCCCAGACCAAGACTTCATCCCAACTTCACTCACCAGGACGTAGACCACCTAGCTTCACTCACTAGGAAGGATCCCATATTTTAATATGGGGTCAGTGTGGTAGTTCAATAATAACCCTTTAGTGATTAGGTTATTATTAACGGATTTAAGTTGGTTTCTGGGTTGAAAACAAGAAACTTAAAATCCATTAGGAGGCCATAACCGACTCCTCCTTTTGGTCCCTATTGTAGCCTATATAAACCCTCTTAAGCCTGGTTTTTTTTGGGAAAAAAGGTGAGAAACCCTATTCTTCTTTTGGCTTGGGTGCACGGTGGCTAGGGCGTGCAGCAGCTAGGGTGTGCGGCGGCAAGGATGAAGAAGAAGGGTGAGCGGCGGTTGCGATTCTTGGAAGATCGTCGCCTACACGACGTCCAAGAAGAGGATAGGAACACAATAGAAGATCAAGAGGTATATCTTGTATCTGTTTTCCGCTGTAGTTGTATTCGTATTCTTCTTGTATCCCGAATCAAACACAAGAGTCGACGATCGAAAGGTTTCATGGAACTGAACCACTGCCGATCGATGAACTGATCCATTAGCGCAAGTTTTGATGAAACAGGTCGTTTGGGATATATTTTGTCCATGGAATTCAATCCGAGGAAATAGGATAGAATCCCAACGCCTACAATTGATATCAGAGCCATGTTTTTCCGGCTATGTGTGTTCTAGATTTGGTTACTTTCATACTATTCACATATAATTTAGGCGTGTATAGATGAAGATTAACTAACTATTAATTTTATTTACAAAAATTATGGTTGACAAGATAATAGAATTAATGGGTAAAACCTCCTCTTACAAATGTTTGAATTAGTATACGTCCACACTATCGTGGTATATGAAATTCACGGTGTTTGAGGTATTGGTGAATTTAAAATTTTATTGTTTGAGGAATCAATATTATTTTAAATTCTAATGTTTTGACCAATGTGATTCTCAGGATTTCATTATGGCTTTTAATCCTCTTGCTGTGATTTTAAAAGAAAATAAACTTACTGGTCTGAACTACATTGATTGAAAAGAAAATCTGGATATTGTCTTGACTACTGAGGAGAACAAATTTGTACTCTTTGAGATCTGTCTTGCTAAGCCCTCTGATGATTCTAGTGGAGAGGAGAAAGAAAGTTATAGGAAGTGGGTAAAGGCAGATGACATGGTGCGGTGTTACATGTTGGCTTCCATGTCAAATGTACTGCAACATCAGCATCAAGCCTTCACTACTGCCTATGACATGATGTTCAATCTCAAGGAACTCTTTGGACACCAGAATCGGGCTACCAGGCAAGAGGCCATGATAAACTTGATGATGACCACTATGGTTGAGGCGACACCCGTGAGGGATCATCTCCTCATAATGATGGCTCATTTAAATGAGATGGAAGTCCTTGGAGTTGAAATTGACGGGGAAACCCAGGTCGATATCATTCTCTAGACGCTACCCATGAGTTTTGAGCAGTTCTGCCTGAACTACAACATGAACAAAAGGGCGTATTCGTTGGCGAAACTTCTAATAGAACTACAGGCGACAGAGGGGCTGTGTCGTCAAAGTGCTTAAGCTTATATTGCTGAAAAAGTCTTGCTTCCAAGCCGAAAGGCGGAAAGAAGAAGAAGAAACAAGTTGGTTCGGCAAAGAAAGCGGCTGGATCTCAAGGACTACAAGATGGAGTGAAGAAGCCGAAAGGCAAGTGCTTCACATGTAAGCAGGCTGGACATTGGAAGGTGGACTGTCCCCACCAAAAGAAGAACAATGGAGGTATATCTTTTTCATTGTTGTTGAAACATGTTTAGAGGTGTTATCTACTGGTACCTGGTGTGTAGATACGGGAGCTACTAATCATGTCTGTAATTCTTTGTAGGGGTTCCAGGAAACCAGACGACTTAGTGAGGGGGAGATTACCATCTACATGGGTAATGCTACGAAGGTGGCGGCTATTGCAGTGGAGATGTTCATTTATTTTTTGCTAAAATAAATCTTTGATTTTGAGAAATTATCTTTACATACCTTATTTTAGACAGAACTTGGTTTCAGTTTCTAAATTATTTATGGATGGATGTTCTATTTCTTTTAATGACAGAGTTGTTATAAAAAAGAATAGGGTGATTATCTGTTCTGGTGTGTTGGTTGACAATTTGTATACTCTTAATCCAATAACTCCCACGATGCAAATGGAAATTAATAACACGTCTTCTAAATCTAATAAGAGAAAAGAACCTTCGAAAATGAACCAAACATATATTTGGCATCTAAGGTTGGGGTATATTAACTTAAGTAGAATTCAAAGGTTGATAGCCGATGGATCTTTTGGGTCATTGGTGGTGGAAAATTTCCAAACCTGCGAATCTTGCTTGGAAGGAAAAATGACCAAGAGGCCTTTTAAAGCCAGGGGGTATAGAAGCAAAGAAGTATTAGAATTGATTCATTCTGATTTGTGCGGTCCTATGTCTATCTAGGCAAGAGCTGGCTTCAAATATTTCATCTCATTTATAGATGACTATTCGAGATATGGATACATTTACTTGATGCGCCGCATGTCTGAGTACTTTGACAAGTTCAAAGAGTACAAGGATGATGTGGAGTAACGTCATGGTAAAAGTATCAAGACACTACGGTCTGATCATGGTGGTGAGTACCTCTTGGGATAGTTTAGGAGTTACTTATCAGAGGCTGGGATCAATCCCAATTTCCGCACCTGGTACACCCCAACAGAACGGTGTGGTGGAATGAAGGAATATGACTCTTATGGAAATGGTTAGATAGATGATGAGTTATTCTGAATTACCGAATTCATTCTGGGGGTATGCTCTGGAAATGATAGTGTATATTCTGAACTTGGTACATTCTAAATCAGTACCTTCTACTCCCATAGAATTGTGGAATGGGCGTAAGCCTAGTCTAAGACATATTCAGATTTGGGGTAGTCTAACACATGTGCTGAAGGGAGACGCTGATAAGTTGGGATATCGTACGGATGTCCACTTGTTTGTGGGCTATCCTGGACGAACGAAAGGTGGTTTGTTTTATAGTCCTAAAGATCAGAAGGTCATTATTAGCACGAATGCCTGTTTTTTTAGAAGAGGACTATGTAATGAACCACAAGCCATAAGTAAGATTGTTTAAGAAGGGAAACTCCTACTTCAGTACCAACTGTACAGGATGATATACCACAAGTGACAAGTGACTGTACCGCGTGTCACAGATGATACACAAGTAATACTTCATTGTAGTGGGAGGGTTGTTAGACAACTTGACAGATTCATATTTTTGGGAGAGTCTTCAGACTTGGTCCCTAGTGAACATGAACCTAATCCTTGGACCTATGATGAAGCACTCCAAGATAAAGATGTGATATCTTGGCAAAAGGCGATGAACTCTGAGATAGAATCTATGGATTCTAATCAAGTCTGAGAGCTTGTAGAACCACCGGATGGTGTAAAAGCTATTGGATGTAGATGGGTCTATAAAAGGAAGAGAGGATCATACGGAAAGGTGGAAACCTTTAAAGTGAGGCTTGTTGTGAAGGGGTATACTTAGAAAGAGGGGATCGATTATGAGGAAACCTTTTCGCCGGTAGTCATGCTTAAGTCTATCCGGATTCTCTTGTCTATTGCTGCTCATATGGATTATGAGGATTGGCAAATGGATGTCAAGACAACTTTCCTTAATGAAAGACCTGAATAAAATATCTATATGAAGCAACCAGAAGCATTCATTACAAAGGGCAAATAGCATCTTGTGTGCAAGCTTAATGAGTCCATTTATCGATTGAAACAAGCTTCATGATCTTGGAAATCTGATTTGATGAGGTAATCCAGTCTTATGGATTCATACAATGTCCGGATGAGTCTTGTGTATACAAGATGAGTGATGGAAATGTAGTGGTATTTCTTGTAGTATACATAGATGATATTTTGCTTATTGGCAACAATGTCAAAGTATTGTCAGACGTAAGGGTATGGTTGTCTAAGCAGTTTGATATGAAAGACTTGGGAGAAGCTAGACATATCCTTGGGATCAAAGTTATAAGGGATTGTAAGAAAAGGATGTTGTGCTTGTCTCAAGCTTCGTATATTGATACTATGCTAGCTCGTTTTAGCATTCAAAATCCCAAGAAAGGTTTTTTACCTTTTCGGCATGGAGTACCTTTATCAAAGGAGATGTGTCCTAAGACACCAAAGGAGATAGAAGAGATGAAGGCAGTTCCTTATGCTTCGACTCTAGGAAGCCTAATGTATGTTATGTTATGTACGAGATCGGATATCTGCTTTGCCATGGGCATGGTTAGCAGATATCAAAGTAATCCAGGATAAGGATATTGGACTGTGGTAAAACATATATTGAAGTACCTAAAGAGGACTAAGAATTATATGCTAGTTTACCAAGCAGATCATTTGCTCCCTGTGGGTTACACGGATTCTGATTTCCAATCAGATACGGATAACAATATGTATACCTCGGGTTATGTGTTTACTTTGGGATGTGGAGCTCTAGTATAGAGGAGTATTAAGTAGAAATGCGTTGTGGACTCCACTATGGAAGCTAAGTATGTGGCAACCTCTGAGGCAGCCAAAGAAGCTGTATGGTTCAGAAACATCTTGATGGACTTAGAGGTGATTCCTAGTTTGCCCAAAGCTATCACAATTTATTGTGATAATAGTGTTGCAGTAGCAAAATCGAAGGAGCCATGAGCCCATAAGGCAAGTAAACATATTGAGCTCAAGTACCACCTGATACGAGAAATTGTAAAGTGAGGAGAAGTTGTTGTTGTTGGTGCAAGATGCATCAGTGATGTCCTCCTTTAAGTGTTTCAATGTTTGACAATATGCTTAAGTCAGTGATACATTGAACGAGGAAGGGTTAGTCAAGAAAGGAGTAACAAAGTGAATAAAAGTCCTAGTTAACCTAGGCAATAAGTCCTGGTTCGAAGAATTGGGCACTAAGTCCTGATCATGGATTCAACACTAAGTCTTGGCTGAGGGCTGGGCACCTAAGACCTGACCGAGGGTTGGGCACGAAGTCCTGGTTCGTGGAATTGTGCACTAAGTCCTGGCCGAGGGTTGGGCACCTAAGACCTGACTGAGGGTTGGGCACGAAGTTCTGGTTCGTGGAATTGGGCAATAAGTCCTGGCCGAGGGCTGGGCACCGAAGACCTGGTTCGTGGAATTGGGCAATAAGTCCTGGTCGTGAGATTGGGCAAAAGTCCTGGTGAGTAAAGCTAGGCAAAAGTCCAACTGGATGGGCCGGGTGGCAACCGTCTCCTGAGAGGAGTAGGTGAAAGGCGCGTTCCCCAGGATGGGAACTTAGGCGTCGGTACGACCTAGGGTTTGCAGAAATCCGACGTCAGAACCAATTCGTTAAGGCTATGATTGTATACAAAGTAGGTTGGAAAGCAGGCTGCTAGGCGCCCCTATCAACTAGGGAGCCTCAATGAAACAGGCGTCTCAATGAAGCAGGCGCCTCAATCATTCAGGCGCCCTGTATGTCTAGGGCGCCCTGGATGAAAGCCTTATCAGCTGCTGCGTGTTCGGCGCGAGGATGATCTTCGACCAGGCTTTATGATGCGCCACATTAAACACAAGCGCCCAGTAACAAGCCTATAAAAGGGGCATCGACCCCTCAACTCAGTACACACATTTCAAGATCATTCTGAGCTTCCCAAGTGATGACAAACCGCTAAAGACGACGCTCTGCGACCAAGGAGGCTCCGGGAGGAAGTGCACGACACTTCAGAATTCTAGATCGGCCATGCTTCGACCTTTTTGTTTGGTTTGAATTTACATTCTGCACTTATTTTTTCTATATCATTTTGATTGTAAATTGTGCACTGTGAGGTGAGTTTCTCCGCCTCCGGAAAGTCCGGAAAGGAGACCATTAGTGGACGGGTGTTTCCCGTTCTTAGGCCTTGGACGTACTGACCCTAGGGGGTTGGGAACCAAGCAAAAAATCCCGTGTGCACTTTGTTATTTGTTCGTTCCTTTTTATTTTCCGCTGTGCTACTAACTCTGTGATTAGAATGAACATTTGAAGATGGGTTTTCCACGAGTTTCTGCAAAGTTTTAACGGTCGATATTCACCCCCCTCTATCGACGGCACCGGTCCCCACAAGTGGTATCAGAGCAAGGTTGCTCTTCACCGGACTAACAGCCGACGGAGCAAGGATGACAGGAGTTTAGGGGGAGCCCAGGAGTGAATCAGGTATAATTTTTTATTATGGCCAATTTTAAATTTCATATTACGTGTTTTAAGTGCAGGGAGAGAGGACACTATAAAAATCAGTGTCCTACACGCAAGACTCGATCTACACCACCAGCGACAAAGGAAGTACCAGCACCTGGAGTCCGGCGGGACAAAAGTTACATCAAATGCTTCAAATGAGAAAAGTACTGACACTACAAGAATAAGTGTCCAGCAAAGGTACGAAAAATTTACGTTCATAAAAATTTTCAAATTCCTGCACAGTCGTATGATAGTTTTGTTAAATACGGCTAACTAAAAATTGGTAGAATAAATTTTTCAAAAATTATACTTGAAGATTAGGGTTATCGGACTAGAGTAAAGAGTTTTGGGTAAACTCTTAAATTACGAGAGGGTAATTAATTTAACCCTAAAGATTTTTTAGATGGATTATACTAAATAGGAGGGTCAAATGACTAAAACTCTTACCCTAAGGGTAGGGTTTAAATTTTTGAAAGTTAGAGGACCTTGCTGCAAAAGACCCCACTCCCTTTATTATAACCTCCTCCCCTCGTGCCCTAGCCGCAACCAAAGCCGCAGCCGACCCTTTCGTTTTCTTCTTCCTCTCCTCGCGAAGCCCGCGGCCAGCGCCGACCTAACTCCTTCCTTCTTCCTCTCCCCTGCGTCGCGTGCCCTAGCCCACAGCCCAGAAGACCCGATCGCTTCCCCTCTCCTCCACCCGAATGCTCGGCGTCACACTCGAGCCTCTGCCGACGCCTCTCCTCGCGTCCCACCCGAAGTCGATGCTGATCTCTGCTCTTTTCCCTCTCTTCTTCCTCTCTTGCGCTGCCCTGTGTTGGAGCGCTCGTTAGAGGGATCAACCAGCTCTGTTGTGATTGAGTGAGTGATTACTAGTCTCGATCGATTTCTCTAGAGGAAGTTGTTTGCGGCTTAGATCTGGGCAAGGAAGGCTTCAAGTGGGTGCTTCAGGTAAGGCTGGGTTCTTCCAACACTTGATATTGGTTCTATTGGTTGAAATCTGGAATTGGGGCTGGGGTGAATTAGTTTGTTTTTATTTGGTTTTGTATATGCCATACCTAAGGTGTTCTATAGCAAAACTATTTTTGTATATTGCTGTTAGTGTTTTGTTTTGGGCAGTGGAAGTTGAATTAGATCTATAGGGAGTTTTGTTCCATGAGGCTCCTTGTTTTGATTCTCTAAATACGGGGTGAACTTTATTGGAAGATAAGTAAGAGTTGTAGTTTTCTATCGTGAGGGTTCCATGTGAAATGAGGATGAATTCTTTTTGTGGGCAGTTGATCCGTGCCAGCTTCTATTCAATTTGTGCTATAGATCAGTTTTTGAAGCTGAAGTCTGGTTGGATTGGTGGCTTCATATTAATTGTTGGTTCTTGATCTTGGTATGTTTTTTTTGTTTTTATTTAGATCTGTTCCATGGAGATTTTGGGAAGAGTGAGAATGCTACTCTCTTGGTTTGGGGGTAAATGCTAGAGATGAATTGATGCTTGAATTTGGAGCTTATGATGCTAGCTCTAGAGTGGATTAGGTTGTTATATTTTTCTTTCTTGGTTTGCTTGCTTAGCTATGTCGTGGGCTACGGATTAGGTGCTGAGTTGGTGAAATAGGTTCTGTTCTGGTTTGGAGGTGGTTGTTAGCATATGAGCTGAGATTGGATGAGTTAGGTTGTTATTGGCTTTATTCTTGGATGGATTATGGTAGCTTTGCAGTGTTGACCTTGTGGGGTTTTATCATGTGTTACAATAGGAGGTTTATGTGATGTTTCAGTGATAGGTTCCAAGAATGGTTCTGGGAGTGGTTAGGTTTGTGTTTAGTTTTGTGGAATTAAACCTAATTGGGAGAGTTGGGTTAATCCTAATACGACTGAGTACTTAGTTTAGTTAGTATCAGTTGGTATGATAGCTAAACTATATCTTTTGGAACATGGCATTGAGTTGCTTTAGGACTTCTGGACGGGAGGTTTTTATTTGATACGGACTACTTCTACTCGTTGGAGGCGGGTACCTCTGACTTATCTCTTTTGATATTGTCATATTGCTATTCATGGTTGGTTATAGATAACAGTAAGTTTATACGTTATATCTGCCTTAGTATACCTCTACTTGATATCTGTTGCTTATTCTTGAGATGACCTCCCTATAGTTTCATACAGTCTCTATGGTTGCCATGTGTATATACGTGCATAAATGTAGTGATATGTCCTCTTGCATTTTGGACATTGATGGATCATTGTTTACTTTTTCAGTATACCTAGTAGGTTACTTGTATCCCATGATATAGGATTCAGACCTATACCTAGCACACTAAGGTGATAGATGAGGACTCGGTGGATGTTGTATATGTTAGTGTCATGTACCATCCTTGTATTGTTACATGCTGACGATCATCGACTCCTATGTAGTATGAGCCCATCGCCAGTTACATGAGGATATACACACACATCCACTCAGGGGTAGTGACTACCATATAGTGTGTGCGTTTGCCCTGTATTACTCCGTTCGGCCACTATTTGGAGGGTGGTTCCGTGCGTAGTAGCAGCCAGGGATCCCTTCTCGTCTTGAGACACGAGAAGATGAGAGCGAGACTCCTCCATTGCTTGGGGTAGGAGGGTGTCCTCCGCCAGCATCCTGTCCACTCGGTACTCAGGAGCAGTGATAGTAGGGTGCGTACAGTTGTCATAGCTCTACCCACTCGGGCGTTCATTTATGACAGGTGGACGATGATCTGACTGGTGTCAGGGGTGACACATATCATTGCATCATGTGCATATTTTGCATCGTGCATTGTTTTCTGCATCTGATTTCTGCACTTGATTGACATGTATATACTGGAGACCTGTTTACTTTGATTATGTGTTATACTTGTTCCATAGGGATTTATTTCACCCCTCTGCAGGATAGATGGATTCTGGTATGTACCTTCATTCAGTATCTTTAGTGTATACCTTTTCTATTGTTCCTTTGAGACTGTATCAGCGTAGACTCTTATTGTTAGTATAACATACTATGCATATATGTTTGGGTATCCGCTGAGTTTATTTGGACTCACACCGTTTGCTATATTTTTATTTTCAGGCTAAAATACTTGGAGTCGCCAGGAGAGCCCAGCAGCCAGTCCCTACCCATCGCGACGATGAAGTTTGTTTTGTACTTAGTAGTGCTTATGTTTCATATTTATTTCTTGGATTTGTATATTTCTTAGGAGTATTGTTGTGTGCCCTAAGGGGTTTATGTATTGGTTGTTTTGTCGTAAGTCGGATCGGTCCGCAGTCAAGTATGATTTACTTTGTGTTATAGTTATGTTATGTCTTGATTTTGAGGCATGATGCCAAATATATATTGTGTGGGTTGTTTGAATATTGTTTGTATGTGTAAATTGTCCGCTGGACAGGGGAGGTGCTGTTCGATTTTATATTGGTTCAGCGTCTCCTGGGTCTCGGGGCGTGACAAGTTTAGATAATTTCTCCGAAAAATTAGAATTATTGCATAGCCAAATCAATATTTTGCATGACCAATTAGAAAATGTAAATAATATTAGAATATCAGAAATTAACTTGTTAATCCTTAATGTCAATTCAATAATTTCTAAAATTAATTTTGAAAATCTTAAAGATAACATTGAAAATATTTCTGAAAATCTTAAGGGTAACATTGAAAATATTTCTGAGGATAACATTGAAATTATTTCTGAAAATCTTAAGGATAACTTTGAAAGTATTTCTGAGAATAACATTGAAATTATTTCTAAAAATCCTAAGGATAACATAGAAAATATTTCTGAAGATTTTTCTAAGGATATTTCTGAAAATAGTGGAGATGAAATCTTTTTAGATAATAATTAAATTATTTTCTTGCATAATCCTGAAAACAATTATAAAACATTAACTAGTAGCCCTGAAAATTACTCCACATACTATGAAGATGTAGAAGGATATGATTTCGAGGATGAGGAGGAAATAGAATTTTCTAGAATCAAGGCTACAGTGAATAAAATTTACAAAAATTCAAACAAATCAGAATTGTTAGAAAAACTTAAAAATTTAAATAAAGAAGAAATAGTAGATAAGTCAGAAAATTTTGAAATTATGAAAATGATGAAATTAAACCCACAACTATTAATTAACCCAGAAATTTTGAAACTTAAATTAAGTTAAATCTTAAAAACATAATTAAATTTTAATTATTTTTAACCTTAATTTAATCCTTTATTTAACATTAAATTCAATAAATCTTAATTAATTGTTTAACTTAATTAAATCCTTAATTAATAAAATTTTAATTAATCCTTAATCAATTCAACTTTAATTAATTCAACTTCAATTAATTCTTAATTAATTCACCTTCATCATTAATTAATTCTTAATTAATTCAACTTAAATTAATTCTTAATTAATTTAATGTCAATTAACTTAAATTCAATTAATTCTTAAATAACTTAAACTCGAATTATATAAAATCTTACACAAACTGCAACAATTAATTTAATAAAATTAAATATGTCAAAGTGGGTTGGCATATTCGCGGGTTCACACGACATGAATCAAATCAGAAATTTGATACATCATTAGAAACTTAAGTAAAATGATTTGAATTGTTTGACTCATGCATAACTGTCATGCCATGCATCTGCTATTTTTTTAAATATATATCATGTCATTCATGTTTTAATTTATGCATGATTTAGAACGGTTATAGGAAAAAGACTAATTGAAACTTGAACAACATAGTATTAGGTGGAGGTGAGATGATAGTACGTTAGGGAAGCCTTCTAATAAGGTCAAGTGAGGTAAGACGTACCCTACTTGCTCTGTTTAGTGTAGTGGAACTAGCCGAAGCTACCGATCCAAAACCTAAGCTAGTTAGACCAAAATTTTTCAAGAAGTAATTTGAAAAATGAACTTTTGGTAAAAGGCTTTGTCAAGGAAAGGGTTGTTGCTCCAATTAGGCTATGGCTAATGAAGGCCTCTGTGCCTCGCCAAGACCTGGAAGCCAATTATCGAAAATCAAATTCAATTTACTATTTGATAAATTTGAATCTAATACAAGTTTTAATTAAATCTTGATTTAACTTCAAAGGAAAAATTATTCAAGCATCTCACAATGCACCCATAAGGTAACCATGCGCGTATTTTGTAGGAATTTTTCCTCCAAATGGGGCGCGAACCCTGGGATGCTGGGCTTCTAGACTGCCCACCGCGAGCACTTCCCGATTTACCCTGGTGACCGGTGGGAAACTTTCGTGGGGTCGGGCCGGTCACCTTAGGTTCAATGTGTCTGCTGCCTGGTTCAAACATAAGGCAACCATGCTTGCTTGTACTGAGACATCTAGAATGGGTGAGATGTTAAGGACTAATAAATTGAAGAATATTTTTCAAAATTGTTTTCCAAAATTCTTAGAATATTTTTCTAAAATTCTATTTTCAAAATAGTGCTTTAACATAACAATGTTTTTGATGGATTTCATGTTTGTCTGAGTGCTTATATATTATATATTTTCAAAATTATATCTTTTTGAAAAATTGTTTGACCTACACAATTAGACACAAGCCTCTTAGGTCATCATTCTAAATTGTTTTTTCAAAAATTGTCTCCTTGAGAATTACCACACTCAAAATATCATTCATTCTTTTGATTTTGATAAACCCTAAATTCACTGAGGAGGTCTACTTCATGATTTACAAGGACTCCTAGGATGTGTAAAATTTAGGGGGAGTCTAAATCAAAAAGAAATTATTTCAAACAAATATTTTTTCAAAATTATTAGATAGTTCTTATAATTTGAATCAAACCTTAAGACTTAGAGGAAAATCACTTGTAGTCAACAAGCTTCCTAGGACTGGGTCAAGTTTACGGGGGGTCAAATTAAAAGAATCATTTAATAACAAAATAATATGTTTGCATGCATTGTATTTTTAAAATCCTTTTGAAAACATAAGTAATTTTCTTTCAAAATACTATCATTTTTCTTTACTTTCAAATTTTTTTTTTCGGAATACATTTGGAAATAATACTTACCTGAATTTGGAGAATTTTCCAGGACACTTAGGAAAATGTCCTTGAAGTTAGCAAGGTTTCCGAGGATTGCGTCAAATTGGAAAAGCAACCAAGTCAAGTAAAGTACTAGTGGTTTCAAAAGTACTTTATTTTTCAAAAATTACATAATATTTTTCAAAAGTACTTATATTTTTCAAAAATTACATAATATTTTTCAAAAATTACATAATATTTTTTAGAGTACTTTTATTTTTTAAACTTTGCATAATATTTTTCAAAAGTACCTATATTTTTCAAAATGTGCAAAAGAATTCTTTCAAAGTGCAAAATAATTTTTCCAAAGTACAAAATTTTTGTTGCACAATATTTCTCAAAATACTAAGGACAATATTTTTTTTACAAATATTTTCAAAAAAGATCAATATACTTTTCAAAAAGTACTTGCATTTTTCAAAAAGCTTAATACATTTTTCAAATATACTTGTATTTTTCAAAAATGCTAAAAGTGCTCCATATTTTCCAAAATACAAATTTTATTGTGCAAGACATATTTTTTCTAAGTGCAAATTTCTTTTCAAAGTACAAATGCACTGTGTTTCTCTAAGTGAAATTTTTCCTCTAAAGTGCATAGTTTCTTTTAAACATCATTTATGAGTGCAAGTTTTTTTTGAAAAGCTTTCCAATTCTTCAAAAGCAATATTTTTTCTAAGTGAACAATTTTCAAAGTTCAAAATTTTTTTCCAAATTGCACAATACTTTTCAAAACTGGAGTTTTTTTGGGTGCAATTTAAGTACCTAATTTTTTTAACTAGCTGTTTGCTATGCTTTCAAATGAATTAAACCAAGCACTTTCAAAGGATTTTTTTTATTGTTGGTGCAAGGTTGTTTTTGTCATTTTTTAATGTATGACAAAGGGGGAGAGTGAGCTTAAGTTAGAAACTTTTTTCTTCTTTCCAAAGGATCAAAATGAAATCAAAATGTATGTTTTTTTAAAAAAGGGGGAGAGTGAGCTTATGTTAGAAATTTTTTCTTTTTCACCCAAAGGATCAAAATGTGTTTTCAAAACTTAGATCATTTTTTTCATTTTATCCCAAGGTTTAGAACTTAGCCCCTTCATCCAATCTAACTTAAGATATTGTCAAACATCAAAAAGGGGAAGATTGTTGGTGCAAGATGCATCAGTGATGTTCTCCTTTAAGTGTTTCAATGTTTGACAATATGCTTAAGTCAGTGATACATTGAATGTGGAACAGTTAGCCAACAAAGGAGTAACAAAGTGAAGAAAAGTCCTAGTTAACCTAGGTAATAAGTCCTGGTTCGAAGAATTGGGCACTAAGTCCTGATCATGGATTGGGCACTAAGTCCTGGCCGAGGGCTGGGCACTTAAGACCTGACTGAGGGGTTGGGCACGAAGTCTTGGTTCATGGAGTTGAGCACTAAGTCCTGGCCGAGGGTTGGGCACCTAAGACCTGACCAAGAGTTGAGCACGAAGTCCTGGTTCGTGGAATTGGGCAATAAGTCTTGGCCGAGGGCTGGGCACCGAAGTCCTGGTTCTTGGAATTGGGCAATAAGTCCTGGTCGTGAGATTGGGCAAAAGTCTTGGTCAGTAAACCTGGGCCAATGTCCAACCGGATGGGTCGGGTGGCAACTGTCTCCTAAGAGGAGTAGGTGAAAGGTATGTTCCCCAAGATGGGAACTTAGGAGTCGGTTCGACCTAGGGTTTCGCGGAAATCCGAAGTTAGAACCAATTTGTTAAGGCTAAGATTGTATATGTGTTTGCCTTGTATTTATGAATCTTGCAGGTACCTAAAATTGAAGACAAAGCAGGCAAACAAACACACAACATGGCTGGAAAGCAGGCTGCTAGGCGCCCCCATCAACCAGGGCACCTCAATGAAACATGCACCTCAATGAAACAGGCGCCTCAATCATTCAGGCACCCTGTATGTCTAGGGTGCCCTGGATGAAAGCCTTATCAGCTGCTGCGAGTTCTGTGCGAGGATGAACATTGACCAGGCTTTATGAGGCGCCTCATTAAACACAGGTGCCCAGTAACAAGCCTATAAAAGGGGCTTCGATCCCTTAAATCAGTACACACATTTCATGATCATTCTGAGCTTCCCAAGTGACGACAAAGTGCTAAAGACAAGACTCTGCGACTAAGAAGGCTTCGGGAGGAAGTGCGCGACACTTCGGAGTATTATTATCTTCAAAATAGGTAGAATAATTTTCAGTATTATTAACTAAGGTTGTATCATTATATTCAAAAACAGTGGAATTATTAATTAAGAGTTGATTATTAGCATCACTATTATTTTCAGAAATAGATTGAACATTATCTTCAGAAATATTATAATTATCAACAATGATTTCATCATTATCCTCAGTGTTATCATAATTATCAGGAAAATTATTAATTAAGGTATTATCATTATCCCTAAAGTTGTTAGAACTCTTAGAAAAATTATTAATTGAAATATTGTCATTATCGTTAGAGTTGTAAGAATTATTAGGAAAATTATTAATTAAGGTATTATCATTATCCCTAGGGTTGTTAGAATTATCAAGAAATGTATTAGAATTAATTTCAAAAATCATAGTATTAACACTAAGGATTAAAGAATTAATATTTGGTATCTTACTATTATCAATGTTGGATCCATTATTAACTAATTTATCATGCAATACATTTAAGTTATCATGTAAATAATGTAATTTAGCATGATGATCTAATTTTGCAGGAGATTGAAAAATATTTTTGCAAAAATTAGCTTTTCTTACCTTCTTTACCGTGGTCAGACACTCATTCTTGTAGTATCCCCGCTTTTGACATTTGAAGCACCGGATGTGACTCTTGTCCCTCCGGACTCCTAGTGCTGGTACCTCCGTTGCAGCAGGTGGTGACGTTCGAATCTTACGAGTAGGATACTAGTTTTTAGAGTGTCCTCTCTCCCTGCATTTAAAATAAATAATATGGAATTTGAAAATTTGCATAATATAAAATGTACCTATATTCACCCTTGCTCCCCCTCAATTCCTGGCGTTGTTGCTCCTTCGGGCGTTAGTCTGGTGAAGAGCTGCCTACTCTGATACCACTTGTAGGATTGGTGCCGGTCGATAGAGAGGGTGAATATCAACTCAAAATTGTCTCGGAAAACTTTGTTCGATCGTCTTTCTATCAGAGTTAGTACACAGTGGAAATATAATGAAAGAAAAAAACAACAGTAGAAAGACTCGTGGACTTTCTTGGTTCCCAACCCCCCAGGGTCAGTACATCCAAGGCCTAAGTACTCAGTGTGAGTCCACTAGTGGTCTCCTTTTTGAACTTTCCACAGGCGGAGAAACCCGTCTTACAGTTTGTTTTTACAAAGACAAATAAATAAATAGTAATGTACTTGTAAATTAAATCAAACCAAACAAGTCGACGGTCTCGACCAATCTGGAAGTCCGAAGCGTCGCCCCACTTCCTCCTGGAATCTCCTCCGTCGTAGAGCTTCACCTTGAGCACTTTTGCTTTTCACAGATTGCTTTAGCAGATGTAGAAATCGTTGTTCTGAAGTAAGGGGTTGAACCCCTTTATATACTACGTTCTCGAGCGCCAGAGAGCTCTTGGGCATCTGCCACGTGTGGTCAAAACATCATCTGTAGTAGCAAACATCGCGCAGGGATAAAGTTTCCTTCCCATGTGCCCACCACCTTACTGGGCGCCTGATTCAAGTCAGGTGCGCAGGAAGCTATTTTCCAGGTCAGTTTGTTTTGTGTTCTGCTCTCCTATCTTGCCTCCAACTCTAGGTACCTGCAAGACAACAAACACATGACAAACATATAAATAATCTTATGCCTTAACGATTAGTTCTGACTTTAGATTTCACCCGAAGCCCTAGGTTGAACCGATGCCTAATGTTCCCTTTCCCGGGGAACACGTCCTCACCTACTCCACCCTGGAGAAGTTACCTTTGCCAACTGGCACCTCCGGTTGGACATTCGCTAAGCCTCCGACAACCCGAATCTTGAGACGTCCACCTCGACCCATCTCTACTTCTGTCCACGATCCCCACTTGACTAAAGCTTTTGCCAACTGGGACTTCCGGCTGGACTTTTGCTCGACCTCCGAGAACTCGAATCTTGAGACGTCCGACCTCGACCCGTCTCTACTTCTGTGTATAATTCTTGCTCGGCATAGACTCCGTTGCTTGATCCCAGACTATGACATAGTGATTAGTCCTTCGGACCAAGACTACATGCCCAGCATCACTAACCAGGACTTAGTCCACCTAGCTTCACTCACTAGGATTTATTCCACCTAGCTTCACTCACTTGTATTTCTTCCACATTGCTTTCCTTGCTAGGACCCAGCTTCACTCACCAGGGTTTCTTTCACCTATCTTCACTCACCAAGATTTCTTCCACCTAGCTTCACTCACTATGACCCAACTTCACTCATCAGGATTTCTTTCACCATAATCACTTCTTTGCTAGTCATCTTAATCCTGACTAGACATCTTTTAATCCTCAGGTAAGTATAGCAAACCTCAAGTCTAGTTTGGTTTAATCCCTTGGTCAAACTGACCAACCTTGGTTTCTATTCACATTGCCAAACATCATATCCTATTTGGCTTAACCCTTTGTCAAACTAATCAAACCTGGGTTTACCCTACCAAACATAAGGTCCTGTTTGATTTAACCCTTGATCACTTTGACTACAACTTATATTGTCAATCATCGAAACACTAGAGGTTGACTGTGCATAACTAATGCACTTGCACCAACAGACATCGATCCCCAACCCTCGGCCAGGATTTCGTGCCCAATTTGTGTCTAGGACTTTGTGGCCAATTCCCCGAACTAGGTCTTCGATGCCCAACCCTCGGCCAGGTCTTTGTGCCCAGCTTCACTCACCAGGATTTCGTCCACCTAGCTTCACTCACTATGACCCAGCTTCACTCACCAGGATTTAGTTCACCTAGCTTTACTCAAAGGACCCAGCTTCAGTCACCAGGATTACATCCACCTGGCTTCACTCACTAGGACCCATCTTCACTCACCAGGATTTAGTTCACCTAGCTTCACTCATAGGACACAGCTTCACTCACCGGATTTTATTCCTCGATAAGGACTTCTTTGCTAGTCATCATAATCCTGACTAGACTTCTCTTTGCCTAACATCAAGTCCTGTTTGCCTCAGTCCTTGGTCTATCTGACCAGATATGGGTTTAGTCACTCTACCAAACATCAAGTCCTGATTGGCTCATCCCTTGGTCAAACTGACCAACCCTAGGTACTATTCATTCTGCCAAACATCAGGTCTTGTTTGGCTAACCCTTTGTCAAACTGATCAGACTTGGCTTTACCCTACCAAACATCAGGTCTTGTTTGACATAACCCTTGATCACTTTGACCAGTCATTTGTATATTGTCCTCATCAAAACCTAGAGGTTGACTGTTTATATCTTATGTTTTTTGCACCAACATAGATAACACCGACCTTGGGGGCGCCCGTATAACCATTCAACACCCATATGATTGGTATATAATGGGGTTCGAGGACAACATCCATATCATCTCATTTATCATCCTACTACTCTCTGATTATGAAAGAAAAGTGCGAAGACGAAGCTCTGCAACCAAGGAGGCTCCAGGAGAAAGTGTGCTACGCTTTAGACTTCCAGATCGGCCAAGACCTTCTTTATTTGGTCTGCTTTACTAGTCTTTATAGTAAAACTTCTTTTCATACTTGTGATTGTACTACTTGAACTATAAGATGGGGTTTTCGACCTTTGGAAAGTTCTAGAAAGGAGACCATTAGTGGACTCACACTGAGTGCATAAGCCTTAGATTTACTAACAATGCTGGGGTTGGGAACTATATAAATCTAACATGTCTATTATCTTTATTTTTCATATTTATTATTCCACTGCGTATTAACATTTTTGATAGAAAGTTGAACGAACGAACACAAAATCACTTGAACGAATGACGATGGATATTCACCCGCCCCTCTATCGACGCACCAAATTCTACATAAAATTTTAATTATGTTAAAAGTAAATTTGTAATTAATTTAAAATGATTTTATTAATTAAGTTAAAATTTTAATTCTAATTAAGTTAAAAATAAAATTTAATTATGTTAAAAATATGTTATTAATTAAGTTAAAATTTTAGTTTTTAATAATTTATTAATTAAATAAAAAAAAGTTTTTAATTGAATTTTTTATTAAGTTAGAAGTTTATTTTTTTGGTTAGGTTTTAATTAAGTTAATAATAAGTTTTTAGTTAAGTTAAAAATAAATTTTTAATTAGTTTAAAGTCAGGTTTTAATTAATTTAAAAGTAAATTTTTAATTAAGTTGAAAATAAGTTTTTAATTATGTTAATAAGTTTTTTGTTAAGTTATAAATAAATTTTAATTAAGTTAAAAATAAGTTTTTAATTAAATAAAAAATAAAAAATTAATTAATTTAAAATAAGTTTGTAATTAAGTTATAAATAAATTTTTAATTAAGTAAAATATTTATATTTGAATTAAATTGAAAATAATTTTTTAATTATGCTAAATGAAATTTTAATTAAGTTATATTTTTAGTTTTTAATTATGTTTTAATTATGACAAAATTAGTTTTTAATTTAATTAAGAATAAGCTTTTAGTTATTTTAAAAATAAATTTTTAATTAAGTTAAAAATAAGTTTTTAATTATGTTAAATTTTTATATTTTAATTAAGTTAAAAATAAGATTTTTATTAAGTTAAAAATAAGTTTTTGATTATGTTAAAATAATTTTTTAATTATGTTAAGGATTTAGTTTTTGATTATGTTGTAATTAACCTAGGTTTAAATTAGTTTTGATATAATTTTGTTTAATTTGAATTGAGTTTAATTTGATTTTGGTTTAATTTGATTTGATTTTAATTTGGTTTTGGTTTAATTTTTTTAATTTTGTTTTGATTTAATTTGGTTTAATTTAGTTTTAGTTTAATTTTCATCTCGACTAGGAGTTTGAATATTGGGTAATCCTATGGTTTGTGTGAGATTAAATGTTTTGAATTATCAATGGTAGTCTCAACTTGTGTTTGATTTAAGTTTAGCTTTGGGTCTCCCTAGTAAGCATCCTTGAGTAAGCTCCCAAGTTATGGTGAGTTACATGGACATCATTAAGATAACCACAATCCTAGACAGAGTTTCCCAACTATTCTCACCTAGAGGACTTAGTACTCAACTTAGACCCTTAACAAGTTAAAACCAACACTGTTTTAACTTATCCTAAGTACCCAAAATGGTAGGTTGAGTTATTAAGGTGACCACTAGATTACTTCCTCCTATTGGAAATTTTAGTTTGTTATTTAGGTAGTACATTTGATCTTTAGCTACAAAATATTGGTTTGGTCCTACTTGCTTTGTTAAGGATGATTTCAATATCCATGCTTGGACTTGGTTACCAATACTTTGACTAAACAGTGATAGGTAAGATTTGTTTCTTGACTTTGGTTTGTATCCAAACCCAGATTTATTATAGACAGCCTATTGGGATCCAAGCATCATATTTAAATACTTGGAGCCCAAATTAAACTTTTCCAACATTTTATTGAGCCCCTCAATTTGACCTTTCAAAAAGGAGTTTTCTTCCTCAAGTTTTGCAACTTGAGTTGAAGTTCCTTCTTGAACTCCATACATTAGGTTAAGTTTCAATTAAATCAAAACTAGACCGTGGTTTGGTCTAAGCAAGAAATAATGAATAATTAAGATATATTAGTGATCATTTTATGTAGGAGGATTTTTCATTAGGCTCGTAGTTATATTTTAGTTATATATCTCTTGTTATGGTAGCTTAAATATGCCCTATGATATAGGACATTGATTTGCCCTTGGACTTCTGTACAGGGGTTCTCTTCATATACGACCATCTTCTTTAGAGGTGGGTACCTTTTTCTTATCTCTATATGTAACGCCCGCCTTTTTCCTACACCTTACGTTGTGACGAGAGGCGGCGTTATGCTAACATACATAGGGCATATAAACATCTTAATGCAGCGGAATAATTTTTTTCTTTAAACTTATTACACATGCGTTTAACCATGCAACTAATACTTGAATCATGTATTCATGCCCTTGTAACTTAGCATATTAACTGCATACGCAGCATCATGATATAGACATTCCATAACTCATCCATAAGTATCATAAGTAGCAAGTAACTTATCCATAAGCATCATAAGTAGTAGGTTATTCTTTAGGCCTAACTATCATAAGTATAATATAGAATCTAAGGAGGCATTTCAAAACACAAGACATGCAACAATTATCAATAGAAGAATTCTTTGCCATGTCACTGCCACACACACACTTTTGCCCCTCCTGCTGCTTTCCTTAATACCCTCTTGCTTGATCTGCGGTATAAGGAAATAAGACTATAAGCACACAGGCTTAGTAAGTCCCTTTCCTACTCACTAAAACCATACGTCACATAAAACATTATCATATGAAACATTTAACAGGACATGATTCTTAACATGAAACATAAGCATAAAAGACATTTAACATGGCATGGTTCTCAACATAACCATAAGCATAAAAGACATTTACCATGACATGGTTCTTAACATAAACATAAGCATATTCTTAGCATAAATCATAAGCACATTCTTAGCATAAATCTTGAGCATATCATAAGCATATTCTTAGCATAAATCATGAGCATGTTCTTAGCATAAATGCATAACATGAATGGATGCATGAGTCAAATGCATATACATAGGGATGCTTATTTGAAAATCATACTTATAAATACTTAAACATAATCATAACATCATGGGGCCCTGGCTTGGACCATATACATACATCATATGCGCGCATCCCTAAGTAAATACGAGGTAGCTAATCTCGACCTACTAGGGTAAGGACAGCTTCATCGGTAGTCCAGAACCGTGGACAGCTTCATCGGTAGTCCAAAACCGTGGACAGCTTCATCGGTAGTCCAGAACCGTGGACCTTGCTTAGGTCCGGTACAAGCCCATTCATAAAGTAAAATAATTTCACATGCTTCTTCATTCGTAAAACATACATGGCATAATCATTCATTCTTAATGCTTCACATCATCATTATGCCTTGAAGGCATGAGCCTTATCTTCATTCATCATTTTCATTCCATATTATCATTATGCCTCGAAGGCATGAACTTTAACTTCATTCATCATTTTCATTCATAAGACATGACATACATACATAATTATATCCTAAGATATAACCATCATCCTAGTCCATAAAGCTTGCATGACCCCGGTGCCTCAGGTAAGCATGCATTACTGACATGGCACATATCACATATCATACAGGATCATGGTATTCTACATTACTTAGGTTCATGGCATTCATCATGGAACATGCATAGACCTTCATACACATATATATCGATTATAGGCATTTAACATCCTACATGCATTATTCTATATCACATAAACCTACATCAATTACATATGTTCATGGTATAGGGTCTGAAATATTCATGAATAAACATAACACATCACCTACACATACAAGGTCATGTTACATAACACATGAAGCCAAGGTTTTGGTAACGTAACTGTCCTTACAACATGCTTAAACAAATACATACATCATAGCAACCTATAAATAAGTATCCTTGAGACCTTAACCCAATCCAAACCCTAGATCATTGTCTTGGCCAAAAGTTCAATAGGAGGAGGGTCCATTATTCAATCAACATGAAAGGTTCCATACATAATAGAAAACCCATACATTACACACAATGCCATAGGGAGCCATTAGACCCCATAATTGGAGCTAACCCTAACTTCTTAACCCTAGATTGAGTCTTGGCCGAAACCCTAAAGGACCATAAGTCCATGGAAAATTCATATAGGTCACAATTAACATCACATACAAAACATACAATGTCATAGGAAAACATTTGAACCCATAGTTGAAGCTAACCCTAATCCCTTAGCCCTAGAGTAGCTCTTGGCCGAAACCCTAAAGGGCCATAAATTCATGGAAAAATTCATATAAACACAATTAATATCCATCATGTCATAGGGGAACAAAATAAACATGTTTGAATGGTTAGATCAAATTGCCAACCATGGATTAGGGGTCTTGGCCGAAACCCTTGGGAAGTCACAAGTCCATAGAAAATTCATATAACTCACCATTCATCCCTTATTTATCACGAGGAAACATTTGGAACCATTAGTGAAGTTTTAACATTATCCTAAACCCTAAAACCATGCCTTGGCCGAAACCCTTGAAAGTCCTAACCCTATTTTTCTCAACATATAATTCAACCAAGTTCTTATATCATGAAAAACAACTTGAAAACTATTATACCATAGGTGAGGAGGTCTTACCTTGATTTATCTTGGTTATAACCTTGAATAGAGAAGCACAAGAAAACTTCCTTGACCTTAGATTACCCCTAGCCCTTGTAGCCTTGTAGAAAGCCCTTAGATCTTGAAGAAGAGGTCTCCTTGTGAAGTTTTTCCAAGGGAGAATCCCCTTTGTAGGTTTCGGCTAGAAGGATGAAGAAGAAGGAGAAGAGAAGCTTTGGTGGAAGAAGAAGGCAAATAACTTAAGTGTTAAGTTGTCTCTTCCCTTCCCCTCTCTTATATACTAAGCAATGAGGCAAGTGAAGGGGCATGGTGCCTCTTCTCATGGTGACCCTTCGCTTCCCTAAGCCTTACCTAAATTCCTCTTCATTCTCTCATAGCACTCCCTTGCTAGGTGAATTGGTTAGTACATACATGGTGATACACTAGGTCCAAGGTTTAATCCTTGGTGCATGCACTTCTTTTTATTACTTTTATAATTATTTTTGTCAAGGCCCATATAAGAGCCCACTAAGGTTTATGTTAATATTTCTAATTTAAATCCATTTTCATTCATGATAAAAATTTTTTACCTAAGGTCCCTTAATGGCCATGACATTAGAAGGGCCCATGTAAGACCCATTATTACATAGCTTCTTAATTTATATGGGAAAATCATGGATAATTATGCTATGGTTCATACTAGTATCTCTATGTTTCTCGAAAATCTATCTAGACATGATCAATATTTTAAAGAAAATATTGAGAAAATTTTCTGGGTCGTTACACTATAGATATTTATTTTCTATGCATGGCTTATTATGAATTGCAATAGAATTATTTTCTTACATATGCTTTTGTATATCTCACTATTTGATACTTAGTTGTTTGATTTTTGAGATACTCGAATTCATGTCAATACAGTCTCATTGTTTTAATACTCCTACTCTGTAGAATGTGTGATTGTATGCATAGGAGTAGTGCTAGGACACATCATACTTGGTATTAGCGTTTGGTAATGATACATGATTTCACACCTGTGTATGTCATATCATTGATAGGAGGATTAGCTAGGGTATTACATGTGTTATTGTTATGGACCATCCTTACACAGTTGCATAGCTTGCAACCCTTGACTCTTTTGTGGTTGAGATGGATAATCAATCATATTAGATCTTTCCATATACCCACTTATGGGTTAGTGGTTATCGGAGTGTGGGCAGTTTTTTCTCTATCGCACCTTGCTCATCCACTCATGGGTTTATGGTTATTGGAGTGGTGTGTAGGCAAGAATTCTCCCTCTTTCTGGCGATACGAGGGGATGAAAGCGGAGCTCCCCCATTTGTTTAGGGTAGGAGTGTTGTACTCCGATAGTATCTTGTCCACTCGACCACTCCAGAGTAGTGCTAGTAGAGTGTGTAGAGTGGTCACAGTTCTTCCCATTCGACCGTTTGCATATGACATGTGATGGTTGCTTGATTGACATTAGGGGTGACATATGTCATTGCATCATATGAATATGATGCATGGATTGCATTTACTTATGCTTACTGCATTTGATTAAGCCATTGTTGCTGCGTTTGACATTCACATTTAGGAGGAATTATGCATATGGTTTGGTGACCATGCATTATGCTCGTGTGGTACGAGCCTACACATGGAGGGTTTTGGGGGATATGATCTTATCATATCGTAGGTTTGACTAACTTTCGTATGAACATACATTTAGCATTTCAGTTATGCTTTTCTGTTATTCCTGAGATTGTATCTAGATTGTTTCTATACTGCTTGTATAGGCTTTTTGATGTCATGCATATCATATCTCTATACTCACAGAGTTCTCCCGAACTCACCTCCGAAAGCTATGTTTTTGTTTCTAGGATGATACTCTTACACTTGGAGTCACCGGAGAGCCCTAGGCGGCCTGGCCCCTTCTTGTCACGATGATTTTGTGATTTGTTTTGAATTCATGGTACATTTATACTTCTTTTTAGTTTAGTGGATTTGTATTTCTGATAGTCATGACGACGTGTATTGCGATATGTTGATTTGTGTATGGTTGATTGTCGAAAGTCGGACCGGTTCACAGTTCAGGCATGGTTTGATTGGTTTTGTGTTGTGGTTGTTTCTCTTTTATATTCTTCATACTAACCTTGTTAGCTGAGGTTGTTGTTGGTCGTGTATGCCTTGTATTTAGGATTTAGATGTCCGTCGTATAGGAGGGGTGTTGTTCATTTTTTATCGGTCATGTAGCTCCCTCGGGGGACAATTTATTTGGTATTAGAGCCTGGATTTACGAGGTCTAATTGGGTATGTTTCAAATTTTTCGTAGTTGTTTTCTTGATGTGGTCGTATTTAGGACTTGGCGGTGGCAGGACATCACCAGTTGACAAAATGTATTTGGTAAGATTCTTAGTAGCTATATATACCTATTAGTGATGTTGGTAATATCTTAATAGATATGACTCATAGAGAGATAACCCTGTCAAGTTGATGTGGTCTCGGGCGACCACGTAGGAGGGCATGGGGAGTCTGTGAGGGCTGAGACTGCCATCCTAGAGGTGGAGTCTCCAGTGAGACAAGATGAGGTAGAGCCTCACAGCCTAGGATAGACTCCTCAGGATATTTTGGGTGGATAGGGATCCTAGCCACCGAGGGTTCCCCCACAGTTTCCGACGGTACTTCCAAGAGTACCACCAATAGTACCTACTACAGTACTTTCAACAATACCACTTGTGGTAGCTACCGTCTCTGCGGGTTAGATTATGGATAGAGCATGAATCTCGATGCTAGCTACATCTGTGAAGGAATGGTTTATGCTCTTTCACGGAGGAGAAGATCCATGCATTGCTCACTTTTGGATAGCAACTCTAGAGGGCACATTTTGATACATAACTTGTATGGAATGGGAGAAGGTCGAGTTGCTGCTTATTACTTGTGGGATCAGTGTGGGATCGGTGCCAGTCGATAGCGGGGGGGGGGGGGGGGATATCGAGTCAAACATTTTCGTGGAACTCCATCGTTCGTTCTTTCTATCAAAGTATTAGTACACAGCGGAATATAAAATAAACCCAAACAGAGCAAGACTAACTCGCTAGATTTACTTGGTTTCCAACCCCCCAGAGTCAGGACGTCCATGGCCTAAGTACTCAGCGTGAGTCCACTAGTGGTCTCCTTTCTGAATTTCCGGAGGCGGAGAAACCCGTCTTACAGTTTAAATACAATCAATGAAATGATAAATAAATACAACTTTGTAATGTGCATACCATATGAAAAGTCTTGGCCAACTCTGGAAGTCCGAAGCGCCGCGCAGTTCTTCATGGTGCCTCCTTGGTCACAGAGCTTCATCGTAGCGCTTTTGCTTTGCACAAAATGAGTATACAGATGAAAACTTGGTGTGCTGAAGTGAGGGGTCGATCCCTTTTTATACTATGTTCTTGGGCGCCTGACAGGTTTTGGCCCCCTGCCACGTCAACCGAAACTGGCGCGTGCTTATCCGCAGACTTGGCTAAACCTTATCTCTGGTCATGGGCGCCTGAGACTGCTGAGGGGCCTGATGGCTCATGGGCGCCTGAGAAGCTGATGTGACAACCCTGCCATCTCAACATCTCCATCCGTTGGAAAACCCTATCTAGGTCGCCTAATACCTATCAGGCGCCTGGGTTCTCGGCCGCTTGAATCCTTTCAGGCGCCTGGGATGCATTTTCCAAGGTTTTTGTGTTTTACTCTCCTATCTTGCCTCTAACTCCAGGTACCTGCAAGACAACAAAACACATAACAAAACAAATAATCTTAAGCCTTAATTGATTCTAACTTTGGATTTCAAAATGAAATCATAAGTCGAACCGACACCTACTGTTCCCTTTCCTGGGGAACGCATCCTCACCTGCTCCACCCTGGAGAAGTTATCTTTTGCCAATAGGGACCTCTGGTTGGACTTTTGCTCAGCCTCCGAGAACCTGAATCTCAAGACGTCCGACCTCGACCCGCCTCTATTTTTGTCTGCGATCCCTGCTCGGCTATGTCTTTTACTCGGTCCCTTGGACCAAGACTTCATGCTTGGCCTCCGAGACTCCCGGATCTCGAGACATCCGATCTCGACCCGTCTCTACTTTTGTCCGTAGTCCTCGCTTGACAATGACTCTGTTGTCTGATCCTCAACCAGGACTTTGTGCTCAGTCCCCCGAACCAAGACTTCTTGACCAGCCTCACTTACCAGGACTTCGTCCACCTAGCTTCACTCAATAGGATTTTTCCACCTAGCTTCACTCACTAGGATTTCTTTGCTACTCATCTTAATCATGACTAGACTTCTTCCAACCTTCAGGTAAGTATAATCCCAAACCTCAAGTCTAGTTTGGTTTAATCCCTTGATCAAACTGACGATCCCTGGGTTCCATTCATTCTGCCATACATCAGATCTTGTTTGGCTTATCTCTTTGTCAAACTGATCAAACCTGGGTTTACCCTACAAAACATCAGGACCTATTTGGTTTAACCCTTAATCACTTTGGATAGCTTGGCGGGTTTCCTAAGCGAATACCTAGTCATCAATGAGAGACCTCTCCATGTCCATGGATTAAAAAATTAATCCGAATGGAGACCTATCTCCCAAACGACCGTCTCGTCATCATACTAATTGATTTGAGTTACAAATTAGCCAAACATGATGTTCAAGCCTTGTAACTCGCCTAACCAATTAGTCGTGGAAAAGACGACAAGCGCATCGCCGATTTTGTGTTATTATCGGGATCAACAATAATTAATTATCAACATTAATTAACAAATAATTAAGATCATGATAATTAATTAAAACAGCATGCAATGATAGAAACAAGGAACCAAAGAGAAGGTTATACCTTTTTTTTTACCTCTTGATCTTCTATTGTATAACCCTCCCCTCTTGGACGTCGTGTGGGCGACGATCTACCAAGAACCGTGGTCACCAAGTCAATCCCTTCTCCTTGCGCCAACCAAGCCCTATCCTTAGGGATGCCACCGACTACTCCAAGGAAGAAGAAAATCCAAACATAAACCCTACTACTCCTTTCCTCCACCGTCGGTGCCTCGTCTTCTTCTCCACAGCAACTTCCTGCGAGTTGCAACGCTGCTCCCTTAGAGCAAGTTGCGTGAGCAACTTGTGTTGCTCTCTCCAAGTTGCGTGAGCAACACAGCAACTTGTGTTGCTCTCTCCAAGTTGCGTGAGCAACTTGTGTTTAAGTTGCATGAGCAACTTTTTTTCCAGTTGCGTGAGCAACTTTGGTTTCTCCATGTTTGGAGCAGATTGCGCAGGGAGACAATTGCATGATCAATCTTGAGTTTCTCCAAGCTTGGAGTCGGTGCCACATACCGAGAGGGAGAGAGAGAGAGAGAGGGGAGGAGAGGCTTAGGGTTCTCTTGTGTTGAATTGGATCCTTGGTTTATGCCACCATGGGGTATATATAGGACTACAATAGGGATCATGAGGAGGAGTTGGGTCTTGGCCTGCTAATGGAGTTGTGTCTTCCGTTAATGAAGAACATTCCACTAAAGGTTCTCTATTGAACTACCTCACCAACCCCCATATTTACATATGAGCTCCACCTATTATGAGTATAATTTCACCCCGTGTTTAAGATATGGAATGCTCGTCGATTAATTTAAATTACTGATAATTTTAATTAATCATCCTCTAACACCATGACTAGTACCACTCAACCTTATCATCATGTCGAACCAAGTCCACCTACAGGATTTAACATGATGAACCTTATGAGCTCTTCAAGAGGGCATCATCATCCGACTCACCAGGACATGGATTCCGTCTATAATCAACGACACACCATGTAAATAATATTATTTCCCAACTTACCGGACCTATCGATTTAACAGAATAAATCTCGCCCATTAGTAAATCAAAGAAATAAATACTAAGTAAATGTGCTCGTTATTATATCGGAATTCAAAGCATGTACTCCATAATAAACCGAGGTCTGATCCAATTATAAAGTAGTGTAAATTAGATCACCTCTATGTTGGTCCCGCTCAATGCACACAAAGAGCACTAGTGTAATTCTCTGGTCAAGATAAACCGCACCTAATTACACTACAACCATCCCGATGGTTTGTCCAACTCCATCTAGGTTGTGAGCCTCTACTTATACTCTGTAAGGGACTGATAACATGATCTTCTATGTGTCATCACATACCATGTTATCTACAATGCAAAGTATCAAACAGTTATGCACATATTAATATAAACATGCAACAGTGATCTTGTGATTCTCTTTCAAAATGTAGATATTCATACAAAAAAGGCAAGGCTTTTAGTATACATCCTAACAATCTCTCACTTATACTTAAAGACTCTGCTGTCCTCACAGTGTAACGCCCGCCCTTATATCTACTCTCGGGGCGGGGTTACGTACTATCAATCATATAATTTTTTTTTCAACATCAAATAAAATATCTTAATCAAGAGTTATCCTATAACATGATAGGTTCACAAGTAGTTCAACTCACAACATAATCAAGTATAAGAGAAATCTAAGTGTAATCACTAACATTCATAATCAAGAAAACATCAACATAAGCATAGTAAAGTAGATATAAGAATCTTTCTTTCCCGAGCCACCACCCCACACATCTTCAGCCCTCCTGCCTCTTCCTTTAGTTTAAGTGTCCCTTACCCTTATCTGCAGCATAAGACAACACAAACTAGTAAGCACAAATGCTTAGTAAGGATCCTGTCCTACTCGCAAAATCCATATGAAAGAATACAACATGTACACATAATAAATCATAAGCATGAGTTTATCATAGCATACCAAACATCAAAGTTTCTAAGCAAGCAGTATAAAGTATCTCAAGCATACTCTTCACATATAATAAATGTTTTCAAAACAATTCCATAAAGGTATTACTTAAAAATACTTTAACATCATATAGGGGCCCAGTTGTGTACCACATCAAGCGCGTTCCCTAATGAATTGGGGTAGCGAGCCACCAACCCATTAGAGCAGGACTCTTCCGTCCTACCGGAGCCATGACCTTCAGTTAACATGTACCCCGGATTTGTTTAACGACCCCCTTCCGAGTCGGGTACACAACTTTCAAAGTAAAATACTTATCATACTTTTACATATATGCTAAGGAGTACTCCAAATCCACTTCTTAAGGGACACACCACTCTTCAAGGGTGCTCATGATCCCATAGGGACACACCACACAACATAAGTGGTGCTCTTGATCCCATACTTAGTGGAGTATCCTTTCAAGCATTTTAACATACACATCACATGCAATTCATAAGGGTGCCCCATGGGCTATAAGGCATGCTCATACATACATCATATTTCAACCACTTAAACATACTTTATATATGACAAGGTTGGTCACATAAATCATACTCATATCATAGGAAGTGGTAGTATGCTTCATGGATTAAATTAATTCTTCCTAACCCTAAACCTAGGGTTGGCCGAAAGTCATAGGGTAGGGGTAGGTTAGGTTTTTGACATCAAACATCTCATACAAACATCACATATATATATACATCATGTATCATACTAAGCATAGCATATATCATGGGGTCATCAACCTTCACAACCCTAATGTTTCATGCCTTGGCCGAAAGTCATGCTAGGGAAAATTAAGTTTTCCAATCAAACATTTATACAAACACCATGTATACGCTATCATGCAATACACTAAGCATAGGATACATCATAGAAAAATCATGCAACCCTAAACCCTCAATCTTCATGCCTTGGCCGAAAGTCCTACTAGGGAGAGTTAAGTTTTCCAATCAAGCATTCCATTTAAACATCACATGCATATACATATCATCTTCCAAACATAAGCATATCTCATAAGGTAGTTTAACCTTCACGAACCCTAACTTTAGGGTGTTGGCTGAATGGTGTAGGGTAGGGGGAATTAGGGTTTTTGAAATCAACCATTCACACAAGCATTTACACAAACACCTCACATACATATCATGCCACATATTAAGTATAGATTACATCATGGGATCATCTTCCAAACATAAGCATATCTCATAGGGTAGTTTAACCTTCACGAACCCTAACTTTAGGGTGTTGGCCGAATGGTGCAGGGTAGGGGGAATTAGGGTTTTTGAAATCAACGATTCACACAAGCATTTACACAAACACCTCACATACATATCATGCCACATATTAAGTATAGATTACATTATGGGATAATCATGCAACCCTAAACCCTAATTCTTCTAGGGTTGGCCGACACATATGGGGTGTTCAACCCTAGTTTTTGTCATCACCACATGAAGGGAAACAACATACATATATACCCTAAGTCCCAAGGGGTCTCTTCATGCATCAAGGAGTAGCCAAGGTCTCCCCCTTTGGTGGTGGCCGAAACTTGCACAAGGGGGGCCACTTCCATTTTTGAAAAACAACAAGAAGAAGGAATCAACAACAATTACACTGCAGGCGAGGGGATACTTACATCCTTTTGCTTGAAATTCACCTTCTCTAAATCCTTAGGGTACCCTTGGTTGAAGGAGGGGTGAGAGTTCCCCTTGCTAGAACTTCTCTAAGACTCTTGGATGGGGTCTTCTTCCTTCCAATTCCCTAGGGTTAGAACCCTAGGGTGTATTTTCGAAAAATGAAAAGGAGAAGAGGGCTAGGGTTTCGGTGGGGAGAGTGGGGAAGAAGAAGAATGAAAGTTCTTTCCCCCTCTCCCTCCCTCCTCTCTTATTTATATTATTCTCATGAAGGGACATGTCTCTTCACTTCCCTAGCTTTTTAGCTAGCACGTTTCTTATTCTCTCAACAAGAAACACTCTTGGTGCATTGGTTAAGTCATGGTTAGTGTAACTAGGAGGTTCAAGGTTCGATCCTTGCTTCCTCCTTTCTACACTTTCTTTTTATCACCTTTTGCACTAATCCACATCAAAGCCCATTAAGCCAAGCCCATCATGACATTTCATAATAATGTTTCATGAATTCATAATATTACATATGGGCAAAATTTGGGGTGTTACACACAGTGCCATACATCTGACTCCTATATCCTCCACATGCCTAAAAGCTCTCGCTATCAAGGCCTCAGTGAAAGGATCTCCTAGGTTGGCCTCTGATGTAATCTAGGCGATAACAACTTTTCCTCGCTTGGGTGGTACTTGCGCTCTATGTGTTTACTCGCCTTATGGACTCGTGGTTTCATCGAGTTTGCAACTGCTCCTACTGTTATCACAACAAATTGTGATAGCTCTTGGGAAAACTAGGAATCACATCTAAATCCATCATGAGGTTGCTGAACCATACAACTTCCTTTTTGCCCGCCTCAGAGGCTGCCACATACACCGTTTCTACGGTGGAGTTCGCCACGTATTTCTGCTTGACACTCCTCCATACTATGGTTTCACCTCCTAAAGTAAACACAATACCCCGAGGAATACTTATTTTTATCCCTATTTGATTGGAAGTCTAAATCCTTATAACCCACAGAGAGTAATTGGTCTGACTGGTAAACTAGCATATAATCCCTAGCCATTCTCAGGCACTAATATATGCTTTACCGCAGTCTAATTTCCCTAACCTGGGTTATTCTGATATCTGCTAACCATACCCACGACAATGCAGATATTCGATCATGTTCATAACATAGCATACATGAGGCTTCCTACAGCCGAAGTATAAGGAACCGCTATCATCTCCTCTATCTACTTTGATGTTTTATGACACATCTCCTTAGATAGAGGAACTCCATGCCTAAAAGGTAGAAAACCTTTCTTGGAGTTTTTCATGCTAAAATGATCTAGGACAATGTCTATGTATGAAGCTTGAGATAAGCACAACATCCTATTCTGGTGATCCCTTAGAACTTTGATCCCAAGGATGTGCCCTGCTTCTCCCAAGTCCTTCATATTGAACTGTTTGGACAACCATACCCCTACATCTGATAATATTTTAACATTATTGCTAATGAACAAAATATCATCTACGCATAGAACAAGAATACCACTACGTTTCCGTCACATTTCTTATATACATAAATCTCATCTGGTCTTTGAACAAATCCATATGATTTGATTATCTCATCAAAAGCGGATGTTCCTCGTCATAGGCCCAGGGATCAGGTTCATGTTCACCAGGGACCAAGTCCGATGACTCTCCCAAGAATATGAATCTCTTAGGTTGTCTAACAACCCTCCCACTAGACGAGGTACTACTTGTGTATCTTCTGTGACACGCGGTGCAGTGGCTTGTGATATATCCTCTTGTACAGTTGGTACTAAGGCCGGAACATCCCCTCTTAATTCCTCAAGAACAAGTCTACTCATGGGCTTGTGGTTCATCACATAGTCTTCCTCTAAGAATCGAGCATTCGTTCTAACGATTACCCTCTTATCCTTGGGACTATAGAATAGGCCACCTTTCGTTCCTCTAGGATAGCCTACGAACAAGCACACTTCTGTACGAGATTCCAACTTGTCAGTATCTCCCTTCAGCACATGTGATGGACTACCCCAAATCCGAATATGTCTTAGACTAGACTTTCCCCCAGTCCACAATTCTATTGGAGTAGAAGGAACTGACTTAGATGCTACCAAGTTCAGTATATACGCTATCGTTTCCAAAGCATATCCCCAAAACGAATTCAACAAATCGGAGTAGCTCATCATTGACCTAACCATCTGCATAAGAGTCCTATTCCTTCTCTCTGCTACACCATTCTGTTGGGGCGTACCGGGTGCAGACAATTTGGATTGAATCCCATCCTCTGATAAGTAAGTCCTAAACTCTCCCAAGAGGTACTTGTCACCACGATCTGATCGTAGTGTCTTGATACTTTTACCTTGATGTTTCTCCACATCAGCCTTGAATTCATTGAACTAATCAAAGCATTTAGACTTGCGGCGCATCAAGTAAATGTACCCATTCAAAGCCACCTCTTGCCTGGATAGACATAGGACCACACAAATTAGAATGAACCAATTCTAACACATCATTGGCCCTATACCCCTTGGCCTTGAAAGGCCTCTTGGTCATCTTACATGCAAAGCATGATTCACCGGTTGGGAAGTCTTCCACCACCAATAAACCCAACGGCCAATTAGCTATCAACCTTGGAATCCTACTAAGGTTAATATGATCAAGCCTTCAATGCCAAAGATATGTATGGTTCATCTTGGAAGGTTCTTTTCTCTTATTAGTTAGATGATGAGTTATTTACTTCTATTTGTATTATGGGAGATTTTGGTTTAAGAGTGTACAAATTGTCTATCAATGTACCTGAATAGATAATCTTTCTATTCCTTTTTTTATAGCAAAAAGTAATAGAATATCCATCCTTTATTATTTCAAAAACTGAAATGATGTTCTTTTTAAAAAGTAGGTACATAACAGCAATCTTCTAAAAACCAAAGATTTATTTTTCTCAAAAATAAATAGACGTCTCCCACTGCAATAGCCGCCACCTCCGTAGCCTTTCCCATGTAGATGGTAATCTCTTCATCAGCTAGTTGTTGGGCTTCCTGGAACCCCTGCAAAGAATTGTAGACATGATTAGTGGCTCTCGTATCAACACACCAGGTACCAGTAGAAAACACCACTAAACATGTTTCAACAAAAAAACAAATAGATATACTATTATTCTCCTAACGATGGGGACAGTCCGCCTTAAAGAGTCCAGTCTGCTTGCACGTGATGCACTTGCCTTTCGGCTTCTTCATGCCAGCCTGAGATCCTGCCGCTTCCTTTGCTCCACCTTGTTTCTTCTTCTTCTTGCCTATCGACATAGAAGTAGAAACCCTTTGTGTTGGGTATGGCTTGGTGGGTTTTCCTAGAGAATACTTGGTCATCCTTGAGAGACCTCTCCATGTCTACGGATTAAAAATTAATCCCAATGGAGACCCGTCTCCCAACGACCATCTCGTCGTCGTATCGTTCAGTACAAATTACAACTTAGCCAATCAAAAAGATAGAGCTATGTAATTCTTGTAACCAAACGACCACGGAATAGGTGACAAGTGGATCGTCGGTTCTTGTGTTTATGGTCGGAGTCGAATTAATTAATTATTAGTTATGATTCAAAATCAAAATAATTAACTAATACACATGAAATGATGAAGCTAATCAATAAGGCACCAAAATAACAATTGGAGCTAAGGAAGAGAATTATACCTTCCCTTTTACCTCGTAGCCTTCTACCTTATGACACTTCCCTCCCGAACGTTGTCTGGGCGACGAGCTACCGAGAACCGAGATCACCAAGGCTCTAATCCTCTTCTTCCAAAGATGCGTCGAACCCTAAGGAGGGATCCTCCTTGCGCCACCACCTTGCCGGATCCCTATCCACCTCCCAAGTCACCATCGGCCAACCCCCCCCTCCCCCAGCCACTAGGAGATGCCGACCCAAGGACGAAGGGTTGAGGATGAAGAAGAAGCTGTGAGAGGAGAGGGAAAATCTCTCCTCTTGTCCAAACTCCAACCGCCTGGTCCCTTATTTCCTCTCGCCGTCGGTGCCAAGCAAGGAGCAAAGGTCTCCTCTTCCCTTGCCGCCGGCCAAGTCTCAGCCCTTATCCCAGTTTGCGCACGCCCAAAGGATAGAACCAGAGAAGAAAACCAAGAGGAAGTGGTGTGTGTTTCCTCACCCGACTTCTTCCTCTCCTCTAATCCCACCAGCAGCTAAACCCTAAGAGAGAGACAACAAAAGAGAGAAAACCAAGAGAGAGAGGCTTGGGGTTCAAAATATTTGGATTAAGCCTTGGTTTCATTATCCCATGTGGTTTATATAGGGCTAAGATAGGGACCAAGAGGAAGAGTTGGATCTTGGCCCGCTAATGGATCTAAAACCAATCCATTAATTAAGATCCATTCCACTAAAGGATCTTAATTGAACTTCTTCTCCAACCCCCATATTTTCATATGCGCTCCACTTATTATGAGTTGTTCATCCCCCCATGTTTAAGATATCGAATCCCATTAATTTAATTTGACTATAAAGGCATCTACATCTGACATCATCAGTAACATCCAGACAAAATATCAGGTTAACATGATGAACCTTTTGAGCTCATCAAGGGGGCATCATCATCGCTACTCACCAGGACACGAATTCCGTCAATAATCAACAACACACCATATAATTAATGTTATTTCCCTACTTACCGGTCCTATCGATCAAATAGAATAGATCTCGCCCATTGGTAAATCAAAGAAATAATAATTAATCATATGTGCCTGTTATTATATCAGGATTTAGGGATCGTACTCCATAATAAAATCTGAGATCCAATCCAATTATCAAGTCAGTACAAATTGGATTATCTCTGGTTTTGGTCCTGCTCAATGCACACAAAGTACACTAGTGTAATTCTATGGTTAAGACCAACCACACCTAATTACACTACAACCATCCTGATGGTTTGTCCAATTCCATCTCGGCTGTGAGCCTCTACTAATACTAGGCAAGGGACTGATAACATGATCATCCGTGTATCACCACACACCATGTTATCTACAATGCAAAGTAAAGGACTTTTATGCATGCACTAGTATAAACAAGCATCTAGTGTTGTTGTGATTCTCTTTTCAAAAATATAGATGATCTTATATATAAAAGAAGCAAGTCTTTTAGTATACACATCTAATAATCTCCAATTATACTCAAAGAATCCACTGTTCTCTCACTGCCATACATCTGACTCCCATATCCTCCACATGCCGGTCAAAAGCTCTCGCCGGAAGGGCCTTAGTGAAAGGATCCGCCAGGTTGTCCTCTGATGCAATCTTGGCGACATCCACTTCTCCTCTCTTTACGATTTCTCGTATCAGGTGGTACTTGCACTCTATGTGTTTACTCACCTTATGGGCTCGTGGTTCCTTCAAGTTTGCAACTGCACCATTGTTATCACAAAAGATTGTGATAGATCTGGGCAAACTAGGAATCACATCCAAGTCTATGATGAAGTTCCTGAGCCATACAACTTCTTTGGCTGCCTCTGAGGCTGCCACATACTTAGCTTACATGGTGGAGTCCGCCACGTATTTCTGCTTGACACTCCTCCAAAATATGGCTCCACCTCCTAAAGTAAACACAAACCCTGAGGTAGACTTACTCTTGTCCCTATCTGACTGGAAATCTGAATCCGTATAATCCACAGGGACTAATTGGCCTGCCCGGTAAACTAGCATATAATCCCTAGTCCGTCTCAGGTATTTCAATATATGCTTTACCACAGTCCAATGTCCCTGTCCAGGGTTACTCTGATATCTGCTGAACATGCCCACGACAAAAGAGATATCTGGTCTCGTGTACAACATAGCATACATGAGGCTTCCTACTGCCGATGCATAAAGAACCGCCTTCATTTCCTCTATCTCCTTTGATGTTTTCGGACGCATATCTTTGGATAGAGGAACTCCATGCCTGAAGGGTAGAAAACCCTTCTTGGAGTTTTCCATGCTAAAACAAGCCAAGATAGTGTCAATATATGAAGCTTGGGTAAGCACAACATTCTTTTCTGGCGATCTCTTATTACCTTGATCCCAAGGATGTGTCCCGCTTCTCCCAAGTCCATCATATCAAACTGTTTTGATAACCAAACCCTTACGTCTGATAACACTTTGACATTATTACAAATTATCAAAATGTCATCTACATAAAGTACAAGACACACCACTACGTTTCCATCACACCTCTTATATTCATCCGTGCTTTGAATAAATCCGTACGACTGGATTAACTCATCAAAGCGGATGTTCCAAGATCGCGAAGCTTGCTTCAATCCATAAATGGATCGATTAAGCTTGTATACTAGATGCTCTTTGCCCTTTTCAATGAACCATTCTGGTTGCTTCATATTGATGGTCACATCAAGACTTCCATTAAGGAAAGCTGTCTTGACGTCCATCTGTCAAACCTCATAGTCCATATGTACTGCAATAGATAAGAGAATCCGGATAGACTTAAGCATAACTATCGGAGAAAAGGTCTCCTCATAATCGATACCCTCATTCTAAGTGTACCCTTTCGCAACAAGCCTAGCTTTGAAGGTCTCAACCTTCCCATCTGATCCTCTCTTTCTCTTGTAGATCCACTTGCATCCAATGGCATTTACAACATCAGGTGGTTCTACTAGCTCCCAGACATGATTAGAATCCATGGATTCTATCTCAGAGTTCATTGCCTTTTGCCAAGAATCTGTATCCTTATCTTGGAGGGTCTCTTCATAGGCCTAGGGATACGGTTCATGTTTACCATGTTGGGACCGGGTGCATGCCGACGTGGACACGTATTGTAATTGTTACATAATTACATGCAGCGGAAACAAAAGCATGAATAATTTCCTAAATTATTCAAACACATATCCTAAGCATGCAATGTGTTCACATAATCGTAATATAAAAGTTTTGCAGAAAAGGAAATTACTCTACGAATTACCTTGCGTAACTTGGAAGAAGGGACGAGATCCAACCATTAGCGTCCCTTGAAAGCTCCACTTCTATTCGTATCCACGCCGAGTATCGTCGGGATGACTTCGCTAAGCCACGAGTTTCGTCTTCACGAGAACTACTAGATTCTCCGTGAACGCGATGAAAACCGAGAGCGTAATCAAATCGAAAGACTCACCACCAAGGTTGGCCGAAGAGGAAGATCGTCGCAAGGAAGAACTTCGTCGCCTTGATGCTTCTCCTTGTGCTCACGGCAAGAAGAAAGAAGGAAGGCCTATGGTCGGCCAAGAGAGAGGGAGAGAAGAAGAGGAGAGAACCCAAGCAATTCTTGGATGGATCCTCTTCTATGGCACCCCTTGGGTCCTTTATATAGGGAGAGGTTTCTTAATTCCCAAGCAAACCTCTCCTTGATTATGGAATAATTTCTCAATCAATCCATAATCAAGGCTCTCTTTCTTTTGGCATGATTATATAGAATTTATAAAACAAACCAACCATTGGTTCATTATATAAAAATTTATAAAACAAACCAACCATTGGTTCATTATATAAATTTTATTAAACAAACCAACTCATGGTTCATTATATAAAAATTTATATAAAATTTATATAACCTTTTATAAAATAAACCAACCTTTGGTCTATTTTATAAAACAAACCAAAATAGCCTTATCCTCTTATGGTGGTGGCCGGCCATGACAAGAAGAGAGGAGGCCCCCCTCCTTGGCCGGCCCATCTAACCCCAATTGGATCAAATCCCTTAATGAATTAAACTTATTTAATTCACCCATTAAGTCTTTAAAAGACTTAGCCATTCTATGCTTCCGATGCGTCTGAAATAAATTCAGTTTTGACTATTGTTTGGACTTACCAAAATAGTCTATCTCGATTGGAGAATCCAATTCTCAACTCGTTTTAAATCCTTAGAATTACTCGTTATGCGTGTGACCAAATAGGCTTTCAATTTATGTTGACCGTCCATAATTAACTAATTAATTATAGAACGATCATGAGTGACACCTAGTAGTACATCATGATCCCCAATTAATTGAAAGATCAACGGTTGACCTCAGAAATGATTCTGAAACCCTTCAGCAGCTATAATGAATCGTGCCCCATTCCCTTCACCATCTTATACCCACTTGGTTCAGGACATGGTCTATGTGTGTCAGTCCCCACTAGGCTGACTACGTCACACCTAGCCCAAGTAACGTTTCCTCTTCCTATGGATTCTAATTACTCTCATATATTTAAGAGATTCATACTCTGAACATGTCATGCTCTGGCCAGAGGCTTCGAGTAACAATCCGACGATAGGCCTTGGGTATACATCTCCTCGCAAGGAGTGGTGAATCCTTTGTAGGCTGTTCAAACATCTTCCGGCACTTCGACTTATACCCAATCATCCTGGGTCCACACCTCCTTGGAGATGCTTGCTTATGATGTCAAAGTATAAGTCTCCATGAACAAGATGACTTGAACACTGCAAGTCAAAGGAACATCGCACTTAAGCTGCAGTAAGAACTTCACTGACATATCTATATATAGACTACCATATGAAGTTTTACAGCTAGTCACTCCAATGAACTAGTTCCCTTAACTAGCATTCATGTTTATCTCCGGACATCTCAATGTCACCAGCCAGTGAGAATCAGCTGATTAGAGAATAACCCATGCTAGTCTCAACAGAATTGATAGTGTCCGTATTTATCAATTCATCGACTAGGGACAATTTCAATACTTCACAATTGCACATGTAGAGATAATCACTAGTTGTGAATTAATCACAAATTCTCTCATGCTGTGATTTATATTGTGGACATTCAGTAACTGAGCTCATGTATACTCAAATAGTGAATATTCATTTATTAAAATAAATGATTACAATCATAAGGCGATTGCCTTAGGACACTTCTCTTATATCACTAACATACCAGAGACCAAGTTCGGAGACTCTCCCAAAAACATGAACCTTTCTGGCTGTCTAACAACCCTCCCACTGCGACGAGGTACCACCTGTGTATCTTCTGTGACACGCGGTGTAGTGACTTGTGGTGTGTCCTCTTGTACAATTGGTCCTAAGGTCAGAACGTCCCCTCTTAACTCTTCAAGCACTAGTCTACTCCTGGGCTTATGGTTCATCACATAGTCTTCTTCTAAGAATCTGGCATTCGTGCTAACGATTACCTTCTGATCCTCAGGACTATAGAACATACCACCTTTCGTTCCTTTAGGATAGCCCACAAACAAGTGTACTTCTGTACGAGATTCCAATTTATCAGTATCTCTCTTCAGCACATGTTCTGGACTACCCCAAATCCAAATATGTCCTAGACTAGGCTTTCGCCCAGTCTATAATTCTATGGGAGTAGAAGGGACTGACTTAGATGGTACCATGTTCAGAATATACGCAGCCGTATCCAGAGCATATCCCCAGAATGAATCAGGTAAATCAGAGTAGCTCATCATTGACCTATCCATCTTTATAAGAGTTCTATTCCTTCTTTCTACAACTCTGTTCTGTTGGGGCATACCGGGTGCTGTCAACTGGGACTGAATCCCAGCCTCTGATAAGTATGTCCTAAACTCTCCAAAGAGGTACTCTCCACCACGATCTGATCGTAGTGTCTTGATACCTTAACCCTGACGCTTCTCCACATCAGCCTTGAATTCTTGGAACTTATCAAAGCATTCAGACTTGCAGCGCATTATGTAAATGCATCCATACCTTGAATAATCGTCAATGAATGTGATGAAGTATTCGAAGCCACCTCTAGCCTGGATTGACATAGGACCACACAAATCAGAATGAATCAGTTCTAGCACATCTTTGGCCTTAGCCTTGAAAGGCCTCTTGGTCATCTTACTTTCCAGGCAAGACTCGCAGGTTGGGAGGTCTTCCACCACCAATGAACCCAAGGGTCCATCGGTTATCAACCTCTGAATCCTACTAAGGTTAATGTGACCAAGCCTAAGGTGCCAAAGATATGTCAGTTCATCTTAGAAGGTTCCTTTCTCTTATTTAGATTAGATGATGAGCTATTGATTTCTGTTTGCATCATGGTAGTCTTTGGTTCCAGAGTGTATAGATTGTCGACCATAGTACCCGAACAGATAATCTCTATATTTCTTTTTATAACAACTCTGTTATTAAAAGCAATAGAATATCAATCATTTATTAACTTAGAAACTGAAATTAAATTCTTTCTAAAAGAGGGTATATATAAGCAATATCTTAAAACCAATACTTTATTTCTCTCAAAAGACAAATAAAAACTCCCACTGTAACTGCTGCCACCTCCGTAGCATTGCCCATGTAGACCACGATTTCCCCATCACCTAGCCGTCGGGTTTCCTCGAACCCCTACAGAGTATTGCAGACATGATCAGTGGCTCCCGTATCTACGCACCAGGTACTGGTAGATAGCACCGCTAAACATGTCTCAATGACTAAACATGAAGAAATACCTTTGTCTTGACGACGGGGACAGTTCACCTTCCAGTGTCCAGTTTGCATACAGGTGAGGCACTTGCCTTTCGACTTCTTCACGCCTGTCCATGGTCACTACGATCCAACCACCTTCTTGTACCCACCTTATTTCTTCTTCTTCCTTCCTTTCAGCACAGAAGTAGAAACCTTCTGAGTCACTAAGGCCTGTGAACTCTGACGAAACAACCCCTCTACCACCTGGAGTTCTCCCAGGAGTTCCCCCAATGTATACTCATGCTTATTCATGTTATAGTTGAGCTAGAACTACTCAAAACTCCTCGGCAGAGATTGGAGTATTATATCGACCTGGGTTTCCCCGTCAATTTGTACTCCTCGGCATAAATTTGTACTCTTCAGCTGTAAGTGTTGGTGCAGGAAGCACCTAAGTCAAACCTGAGTTTTGATAATGGCAAAGGGTTCAGAAGTTAAGGTATCATTGTGATATAACAAGCTTATTAAGTGTGCAGGGAAAATCCTAGGTACACTAGGCAAGAAGTCCTGGCAAAGGGCTGGGCAAGAAGTCCTGGTTAAGGACTAGGCAAGAAGACCTGACCGGAAGTTGGGCAAAGAAGTACTGGTCGAGGACTGGGCAAGAAGTCCTAGCAAAGGGCTGGGCACCGAAAACCTGACCGGAAGTTGGGCACGAAGACCTGATCAGGTGGATTGGGCAAAAGTCCAACCGGAGGAGCCGGTTAGCAAAAGGTAAACACTCCTGAGAGGAGTAGGTGAGGACGCGTTCCCCATGCGAGGGAACAGTAGGCATCGGTTCAACCTAGGGTGGTTCCATTTTGGAAACCCAAAGTCAGAACCAAGACAGCTTAGGCTGTAAATAATGGCTAACATGTTTGCTTCTTTTTTTTATGGAACTAACCTTGGTTGCAGGGATCGAAGGAGTGCATTTCTGCAACTGAGGCACCTGGATAGAAGGAGTGCATTTCTGCAGCTGAGGCACCTCAATGGAGTGAGGCGCCTCACTGGGGCTAGGCGCATGGATGGATACGGGCGCCCCAAGTCAAGGCCAAAACAGAAGCAAGTGATGCAAACTGCCATGAAGCCTCTGGACATACTCAGCTCAGGCGCCCGGGACAATATGGGCGCCCCCATTAGCTCAAGCGCCCCAATGAAGATGGATAAGCGCTCACCGAGCCTACGAATAAGAGATCGTGCAGGGAAGGCCACGTGGAGGCGCCCCCATCAACACAGGCGCCCCCATGGGTGCTATAAAAGGGGGTTCACCCCCAAGGCTTCGAAGAACATCGCTCTCAACGCTCCAAGCACTTTCGTTCAAGCACTACGCTCCGACAAGCTTCGACTTTGAGATTTCAGTGCTGACGATGACCCTCTGCTCCGAAATTCGATCCAACTCGGGCGTCGGTAACGAAAAGTGTTGCAAGTTTAATTTTCAGTTTTATTTCTAAACTCAATTTGTAAAACTCTTTTTACGACTATAGAATTACCCAAAGTAAACGGTCAAGGACCGTGGGCCTTGGAGTAGGAGCCGACCGCGACTTCGAACCAAGTAAAACCAACCTATGTTCGCATTTGTTCTGTTATTTTCCGCTGCGTAACTGCTTTGTTTTCTCCGAAAAATTTGATATCGATATTCACCCCCCTCTATTGATTTCTACGATCCAACAAGTGGTATCAGAGCGGGTGGCTCAAATTAGGTGCAACCACCAATTTGAGAGTTTTTTTTCGGATTTACGATATTATTTTAATTTGTTTAAACTTTCTCGTTAATCGAGGTTGGTGCAACACCACTCGATCATTTTTTCATTTCTATTAATTTTTTCCGCACTACTAATCCAAGACTAAGTCTTGGAACAAGTTTTCTTTGTATTTATTTTTTTTCAGAAAATATTATGGCCATGCAAGAGGGATTCAGCACAGCCAAACCACCGCTTTTCAGTAGAGAAGATTTCTCCTACTGGAAAAGCAGGATGGAAGTCCACCTGAAAACTCAGGTGGACGTGTGGATAATTACCCAATCTGGCCTAGAGATCCCCAAGAACACAGAAGGAGTGGCACAGCACTACTCTGAATGGGACGCCTCGTTGAAGAAGAAGATCGAGGCTGATGCAAAGGCAACCCAGACGTTGCAGTGCAGATTGACCAAGGAAGAACTGAATCGGGTGGGTCCCTTCAACAACGCCAAAGAACTTTGGAACAAGCTGATTGAGCTGCACGAAGGTACCTCCGACACCAGAATCAGCAAAAGAGATCTATTGCTGAACTGACTCTACACAATAAAAATGAATGAAGGAGAATCAGCATCACAGCTCCACGCCAGAATCTAGGAGCTAATGAATGGGCTACATACAATAGGTCACAAGGTAGAGAACCGTGACCTAATCAGGTATACCCTAAACGCGTTCCCAAGGAACACACTGTGGGCATCTATGGTAGATGCTTACAAGGTTTCCAGAGACCTTTCAAAAATTAAATTAGATGAACTTTTCTCAGAATTAGAATTGCATGAACACACTAACTCCACTATGGTCGAGAAAAGTATTGCCTTTATTGTAGGTAAATCCCAGGGAAAAGTCGCCAAGAAGAAGCCTCAACCTGCACCCGAGTCTGACTCGGACTCAGACTTAGAAGATAGTGAAGGGGATCGACCCAAGTTGGTTCAGCTAGCTCGGGACTGCTACAAGGAGTTGAAGCACCAGACAAACAGAAAGAAAGCAAGCTGACGAAAGGAATATCCAACTGAACCTTCAACATCGTCAAAGAACAAATCCAATGTCACCTGCTACGAATGCAACAAGAAGGGACATTACAAATCAAAATGCCCCAATTTGAAGGAAGCTAAGAAGACTCGAAGGAAGAAGTATCTCCAAGGCACCTGGGATGAATCTTCCTCCTCCGAAGAAGAAGAGGCCCCACAATCAAATCTTCTCGCATTAACCGCTTCGGAAGACATCGACACTGGATCGGAATCAGAGCCAGATGACGGAAGGCTCACCATCTCGGAAAATGGTCAAATAACGGTAAGAGATTATTTTGAAATTGAATTATCTAAATTAATTGCTTATTTATCTCACAACTTGGCAAAAGCCAAAATCCGGCTCGAGTCCCTCCGACAGGAAGTAAAACTCCTGAAAGAGGAAGCCGACTCAAGAACCTTGATCGAGAAGGTTCAAGAAGGAAACTCCACTCAAGTTGAAAAGCTTGAGAAAGAGAATTCCTCCTTGAAAACTCAAGTCAAGGAGTTCAGAGTGGCTTTAGAATGATTCACTTCGAGTTCCAAGGGTCTTGACATGATCCTTGGAAATAGAAGTTCGTTCTTAACCGATCTGGATTAGGGTATCGAACAAAGTCTAGACAACGGTCATATTATGCTGTATTGAACCAACCTAGAGCCAAAGTTCAAGCATGGGTTCCCAAGCTCTGTTTGAACAACCAAGCTGGACTAAACTAGTATTGGATCCCTAATGACAAGATTCACATCTTGCCTAATCATTATCGAGGCTATAGTCCAGGGGGAGCCAATTTAAAAATAATTTTCATAATTAGATAAGTTTTTTTTGTTTATTTCTTTTATTGCATGATTGCTTGTTTATTTCCTTCTGCAATTCATTATGCTTAGACCTAGGACTGGTTAGACTAAGGACTAAATGACTTAATTGAAATTTGAACAACATAGTATTGAGTGGAGGTGAGATGATAGTACGTTAGGGAAGCCATTCTGGTGGAACTAGCCGAAGCTACCGATCCAAGACCCAAACTAGTTAGTCCAAAATCTTTCAAGAAGTAACTTGAAGATGAATTTTCAATAAAAGGCTTTGTCAAGGAAAGAGTTGATGATCCAATAAGGCTACGGCCAAAGAAGGCCTAGTGCCTCGCCAAGACCTGGTAGTCAATTATTGAAAATTAAATTCACTTTACTATTGTCAGATTTAAATCTAACACAAATTTCAATTAATCTTAGACTCAAACATTTTTAAAAATTAACCATGTTTTCAAATTAAAATCTTCATTTCAATTAAAATCTGTCTCACAAAACTCAGAAGGATAACATGGTTGAACACATAAAACTGGGTGAGATATCTAGGACCTAACATATTGAATTTCTTATTAAATATCACAATTAAACTCTTTTAAAATGGAATCTAGGGGCTGTTTGACTTAATTATTGATTAGGCAAACACAGTCAACTGAGTCAAACCTAGTCAACTCTGGTCAACGGTCAAACTGGTCAACAGTCAAGCCTGAGTAAACTCGGGCGCCTAGGACCTCATGACCACCTCAGGTCTTTACCTCCATCCAAGGCAATCAGATCTGCCAAAGTTAAAGCTGCTGACAGCTCTGATTCGGGCGCCCGGGACCACACGGGCGCCCCCTTCAACCCGGGCGCCTGGGACCTCACGAGCCCCCGGATGAGTGCTATATAAGGACCATGGCTCCCTCCTCATTCCTCACACCAAAACCGAATTCCTCCTTCACTTCTCTTCCTCCCAAGGCGCCCGGAAGCCCTTCTTGTGCCCTCGAACGCCCTTCTTCAACTATGCCTCCCCGGTGCCATTTTAAATGTGCATTTTCAAATAATATTTCAATTATTTCGCTTCTTAAATACATTTTTCTTATTCGCTTAGATAGCGTCGTGTTACTCAATCGAACCCCGGGGCCGAACCTAGCCCAGACCCTAGGTTCCCGAACCTAGAACTCTTTAACAAATTTGCTCAAACTACCTATAAGCCCATTAAGACTAGTTTTCTGAACAGATAATTTTTTACCCAGTCCTGTCCAACAGCCATGGATGCAATCAATTTCTATCAACTTGACCAGCTTGTCTTCTGCACACATCCTGTGAACTCAACCCTGTGTGCAGAATTTTACAACAACCTGGTCAAACTAGATGACCTTTGCTACTCCTTTACTGTTCAGGGGATGCCTTTGACCATCTCACCTACCCTACTTACTAGATTCCTTGGACTGCGACCTTCCCAGTCCACGTTTTGTTGTTGCCCTCCGAGAGACCCTCCCTTTGCTCCTCCATACTCACACATTGACTTAGACACTCTCTACTCATACTTCTACAGAGATGCGCGAATCCCATTGGTGCAACGGTTTCAGTCCGTAGATCTCCGTGTTCAGGACTACGCTCTCTACCGAGTTTTGGTTCGGTGTATTCTCCCCTTGACTACCAGAGATGTCGCGACCATGCGACCCTTCCATAACTTCCTTCTGTACGCGATGATACATCATCTAGACATAGATATCAGTTTGCACATGTTCCACACTATTATCTACGCGTCTAGCATTACGACTCAGGGTCGAGTGCGTACCCCCTACTGCCATATCATCACCTCTCTGCTTTACCACTATGGTCGCGACATCATTGTTGGGGAGGTCACCCCAATGACCGAGTTCGACAAAATAGGAGCTAGGAACTTTTCACTAGCCAATGTAGACATCTCAGTTGCCAGGGTTCTCTTTTGGAGACGACAGAGGGCTAGAGCATAGATCAACTCGGGCGAGGAGGTGGAGGTAGACGTGGCTGATCTCGCAGCCGAGATCAACGAGCACTTACCGGAGCCTCCTCCACTGACCACCGATTAGCGCATTACACTATTGCAGACGGAGATGCACAGCCTCAGGGAGGCATGAAGGCTGGTCACGCCGAGTATATGGAGGCCATACAGAATGAACACAATGTGAACGAGGGCTACCACACTGAATACTTGGACATTCTTCACGCCGAACATCAGGCAAACGAGACCTATCACATTGAGCACATGGGCACCCTCCGAGCTGATCGAGAAACAAACGAGGCGCGATACAATGAAATGATATCCTTGTTTCGATCTTGGCAGCCTGGCTCATTCGACCCTCCTGGCCCTTGTTCATAGATCAGTGTGACATTTTCAGCTATCTCATTGTATTGTTGACTGTTTGACTGCCCCTACTGTGTAGGGTTGACTTGTGCTTGACCATGGTTTGACTTTACTGGTCCTCCTGTTGACCAGATGACTCTTATACATTTATCAGATTTACTTGTTGATTACTTGTTTGATAAGTTATCAGTCATATGCCATTTTACTTAGAATGCTAAGTCTTATACATCATAATTGAATGTTATGCTTAGTAGAATAGGGCTGCTCTACATGTTTCTATTTCAAAAATTATTTTATTTGTTAATTAATGTTTTGTGAAAAATCATCCTTTTTGTTGTTTTGAAATTTAAATGATTTTTCGAATTAGTTTTTTTTCAAAAACTTACCCCCTTCAAAATTAGGTTTTTTTCGCAAATGGACTTAGCTTAGGCCCTAACCCTAGAACTGCATGCACCTATAGATCTAGAAGCCAGCAGCTCACAAGCACCTTAGGGTATTTTTGATTGATAACCTAGACTAGGTTGAGATGCTTAGGTCTATGCCTTGATTCAAGATTCTTTAAGTCAGTGCATCTGCAGTAATTGGGGCAATAAATACAAATTGAACAGCAATCAGGTTAAGTGTCAAGCTTAGAAAGTCTAACTTGATCAGATCACTTAACTTGACTAACCCTAGTGAAAGCTACTGTTTATAACAGTTAGTAAGTAGCTAACTGGGTTAGACAGGACTCGAACAAGAATAATTTAATTTGGTTTGGTCCAGTTTATGCTTATTAGAGTTGGTTCAATATAGAACTCAATTTTTTTTGTTGCTCTAAGTTTTTTTGCTATAATTGTTTTTTTGATATATGGCAAAGGGGGAGAGAAAAGGAAAGAGAAAAAGAAATTTTTTCAAAATTTTATTTTTCAAAATTTTTATCTCCTTTTCAAAAAGTAAAGTAAATAAAGGCTTAAAGATGATTTTTAAATCTAAGCATTTCAAAATGAAATTTTTCTTTGGGACTTCAGGTTAAAAACACAGTTAGAACTACTATCTCAATGGTGCTTTGGAGGAAACCAAAAAAATGGAGGTTTTAAGTTGAATACGGATGATTGTTCGAGAGGGAATCCAGGGCCCGCTTCATATCCAGCTATTATCCGAGACCATGAAGGTCGGGTTATCCTAGCAAAGGCTGGAATGATTGGGGTGGGATCAAACGTGAGGGCATAATTAACTGCAATTCAAATGGGTTTGGAGTTGTGTGTGAACAACCACTGCTTCCCTGTTTGGCTCAAGTATGATTCACTAGTGGCTTTGAAGATTCTACAATCCCCTTCTTTGCCATGGGAGTATCGTAATTTGATCCTAAAAATCAAATGCATCCTGAGGCAATATCGGGTCCGGCTCACACATGTGTACAGAAAAGCCAATGCAGCTGCGGACCATCTCGCAAATCAAGCTTTCAACTCTCCCGCGGATAGCATATTGACATCCACAGAGATAGATAAAACTCTCTTTGTCATCTATAAATTGGATAGAATTGGCCTACCATATATCAGAATTTCCAGGAAAACAAGCTAATTTACTGAGGAAGGCAAAGAACCGAAAGTAATGGAAACTGCAGCAATATCAAAATTAAATTTGTATCAAGAACTGTTTTGGGTCAGTTACTATCTGTGGAATGTCAGAGAGCTCAAGGAATAGCTGCATTTGGGCTGGTTTCTGGAATGCCTCCCTACCTTACGTTTTGCAGACATACAGATTATCTGGAATTTTCTAGGGGGCTGAGTTTTGTGATACACTCATATCGTTTTCTTTACAGAATCAAGTATGGGTTCCCTTGTGATTTCTCTGGGCATCATGCCCTGAGGTTTTGCTTGGGAGCTCGATTATGGGATGCTGGCCATTTAAACTAAGTGACAAATATGCCAAGTGAATGTTTCTAATGCAGCTAGTTACTGAACAAGCTTCAAATGAAACATGGATACCTCTGGGTTGTTACAAATTTAGAGATTGTTTCAAAAGTCTTTTGTCTAATGGAAAGGAATTTGATTAAAAATGGGGAAGGTTTGCTGGCAAAGGTCTGCTATTAAAAGGTAGTTTTATCTGCTTTTGAACACTACTAAGACAGTAACCGTGAAGTTTCAAAACCGCCTGTTTTTCAGAGCTCTATCTGCCTTAAGGCCTTTTAAGGTTCACTACTGTATTGACTACGGGTTTTGATGTTAATACCTGTTAACTCTATTGGGTATTTAGATCGAGGGGTCCTGCCAATTTAACAGTGTGCCAAATGTGCCAAACTCTATTGCGAGTTCTCGGATTCGTATCCGAATAGAAAACCCTTGGGTTCTTTCCTTATCAGTGGTTATCTTTTCTGTTGCAAGGGACTTCAATTTTCTAGTTTTGGAGCTCATGCTACTGATCGATATTGAAATTGTAGGCTGAAGGGTTTTCAATGAAGTGATGACTGAAACTGTAGTATGAAACTGAAATTTTTTACTTTTTCTCTCTTTGAGCCATTGAAGTCCGAAACTGATGAGTTTTAATGCGGCTTTGCTAATGTGGCTGTGCAATTTCTTATGTTGCCGGACACATAAGAGAATGCTAGGTGGAGCAGATAATTTTCAATGATGTTTTCTGATCTCTGGATTTTCATAAGGCTAATAAGGTCCATTTTGTGCCAAACGTGCCAATTTTTTCTGGGTTTTGGAGGATGGGCAGAAAAGAGACAGTTCCTGGCTTCTGATATTTTGTAACGAGTGCTAAAGATACATGAAGAGGAAGCTCTATGGAATGTTAAGCTTCCTTCTGGAGGTTTTTTGTTGGATTCCTGATTGCCTACTGCTGGTATTGGTGTCTATATACTGCTGTGCATGCCAAGATGAATCGAAGTTGACAAGGGATTTCTGAATTCTCTATTGTATGGAGCAAGGACTTCTGCCATGAGTGCTTGTAGAGTGCTGGATATGGATTGATATAATATGCTATGGGTGAATGGGTCCACCATAAATGATCCATCTAGTCCGTAGCAAATGGCTACGGTAAAGACACCCCAAATCCGTTTGATGGCTGAGGCTTTGCCAAAAAGCCTAAACGGGTGAATAGATCCACCATAGATCTATCTAGTGTTAGTAATATGAGAGAAGTGTCCTAAGGCAATCATCTTATGATTGTAATCATTTACTTTAATAAATGAATATTCACTATTTGAGTATACATGTTCATGTATTTGATTGAGATCTTGAACTCATTTACTGAATGTCCGCAATACAATTCACAGCATGAGAGAATTTGTGATGAATTCACAACTAGTGATTATCTCTACATGTGCAATTGTGAAGTATTGAAATAGTCCCTAGTTGATGAATTGATAAATACGGACACTATCAATTCTGTTGAGACTAGCATGGGTTATTCTCTAATCAGCTGATTCTCACTGGCTGGTGACATTGGGATGTCCGGAGATAAACATGGATGCTAGTTAAGGGAACTAGTTCATTGGAGTGACTAGCTGTAAGACTTCATATGGTAATCTACATATAGATATGTCAATGAAAGTTCTTACTGCAGCTTAAGTGCGATGTTCCTTTGACTTGCGGTGTTCAAGTCATCTTGGTCACGGAGACTTATACTTTGACATCTTAAGCAAGCATCTCTAAGGAGGTGTGGACCCAGGATGGTTGGGTATAAGCCGAAGTGCCCGAAGATGTTTGAACAGCCTACAAAGGATTCACCACTCCTTGCGAGGAGATGTATACCCAAGGCCTATCGTTGGATTGTTACTCGAAGCCTCTGGCCAGAGCACAACATGTTCCGAGTATGAATCTCTAGGAAACATGAGAGTAATTAGAATCCGTTGGACTAGAAAGACATTACTTGGGCTAGGTGTGACGTAGTCAGCCTAGTGGGGACTAACACACATAGACCGTGTCCTGATCCAAGTGGGTATAAGATGGTGAAGGGAATGAGGCACGACTTATTATAGCTGCTGAAGGGTTTCAGAATTATTTTTGTGGTCAACCGTTGATCTTTCGATTAATTGGGGGTCATAATGTACTACTAGGTGCCACTCATGATCATTCTATAATTGGTTGATTATAGACGGCCAACATAAATCGAAAGCCTATTTAGTCACACGCACTACGAGTAATCCGAGGGATTTAAAACGAGTTGAAAATTGGATTTTCCGATCAAGAGAAATAAGTCGAATCTGAATTTATCAGAGGCGCACTGGAAGCTTAAAATGGCTAAGTCTTTTGAAGGCTTATTGGACGAATTAAATGAGTTTAATTCGTGAGGAGGCGGCTTGGTTTGGCCGGCCAAAGAGGGTCCCCACCCTCTTTGGTTTGGCCGGCCACAACAAGGAGGGAAACCAATTTATTTGGTTTAAATTATAAAATAAATCAAGCGCGATTTGTTTTATAAAATTATGGATAAATAAATTTATATATAAAGAAATTTATATAAAGAGATTTATTTTCATGAAAATTAAAATAAACCTTGGATTGGTTTATTTTATTTTATAAAATCAATTATGAATTGATTTTTCCATGATAAGAAAAATTTATATAATAAATTTCTTGTGAAAATTTATTCCATAATAAAAGGGGAAGATGTGTTTGTTTTATTATAAATTTAGTTATAATAAAACAAGGCATAATGGAATAATTCATAGGAAAATTTATAAGATAAATTTCTTATGAAAATTTATTCCGTTAAAGGGGAGACTTGGCAATGGAGAGGCTACTATATAAAGTAACCAAGGCAAGACTTGAATTCCAATCAAGAGATAAAGAAGCAAGCTCTCTCTCTCTCTCCTTCTCTCCCTCTCCCTCCTCTAGGGCCGGCGCCCTCTTCATCCTGTAGGGCCGGCGCACCTCCTAGGGTTGCCGTGAGCCTCCTCCACCAAGAAGGTGCCAAAGAAGAAGAAGAAGCGGGTCGCAACTCCTTCCCTTCCCAGAATCTTGATTCCGTTACTTGGTGGTTAGTTTTCATCTCTCTCTCTTGATATTCTTGTCGTGCCTTTGGAGAATCTAGTAGTTCTTGTCGGCACGAAACTCGTGGCTTTGCGAAGTCATCCCGAAGAGAACTCGGCGTGGATGTGAATAGAGGCGGAGCTTCCAAGGGACGCTACGGTTGGATCTCGTCCCTTTCTACGAGTTACGCGAGGTATTAAGTAAATTAGTTTACTTTCTGCAAAAATTTTAAATGTATGATCATGTCTCCACAACTTAAGGTTGCATGCTAAATATGTGGTTAAAATAATTTAAGAAATTATTTATGCTAAACCTTCCGCTGCACGTAATTAAATTTTAAAATTACGAACCCGTATCCATGTCAACATGCACTCGGTCCCAACATCTAGCCCGTAGTAACGACTAAGGTAAAAGCGCTACAAATCCGTTTATGGCTGGTCGCTTGCCAAAAGCGAACTTCGGGTTCTTACTTTTTCTTTTGATTTTCCATATGCAGGATACAACTTCTCCTCTTCTTTATTGTCATATGGAAGAAAATTCAGCTTTCAATCTAATGCAAAAAAAGAAGATGAAGACTAAAATTTTATTGCAAATTCTCAAAGATTTCGGACTTTAGAAGATTGGATGTGCTGTATAGATTTCCTTACAACGAGAGGGAAAGCTACTAGAGAGCAATAGAAAAGGTGACTGGAGGATGTTTCCAACATTGGACATTGAGTTAATAAAGGACTGGCTAGTAATTGAATAGATTATATAGATAGCCAGTTTTTCTCTTTTATACCTTTTGGAATACTTGTAAATCAGTCAAAGTCGTTGTACCCCTATCTAGAAGGTTTGGTCTGGCCCCCTTCTAATATGGATTTCTTTTCAGGAATAAGATGTTTCTTTGTCAAAAAAAAAATTCTAAGTGAGGAAAACTTGGAAAACTTTTTTTTGGAAAATTTTTTCTAAGTGAGGAAAACTTGAAATTTTTTTTGGAAAAGTTATTCTAAGTGAGGAAAACTTGGAAAACTTTTTTGTGGAAAATTTTTTCTAAGTGAGGAAAACTTGAAAAACTTTTTTTGGAAAATTTTTCTAAGTGGGAAATTTTTCTAAGTGAGGAAAACTTGAAAAACTTTTTTGGAAAATTTTCCTATGTATGAAAAAGTTTTTCTGAAAATTCTCAAAGTATAATGTGGAAATTTTTCTCAAGTGTGCAAAAACTTTCTTGATCTAAAGCACTTAGATGATTTACAAAAATCCACTTATCTTTAAAAAACTCAGGGGGAGAATTTTCGTTTCAGGGGGAGGAAACTAAATATTTTTCCAATTCGATGCTTGTTATCTATCTTTTAACTTAACTTTTTGAACCGTGTTATCATAAATCAAAAAAAGGGAGATTGTTTGTGCAGAAGCACCTATGTCAAACCTGAGTTTTGATAATGGCAAAGGGGTTCAGAAGTTAAGGTGTCATTGTGATCTAACAAGCTTACTGAGTGTGCAGGAAAAGTCCTAGGTACACTAGGCAAGAAGTCCTGGCAAAGGGCTGGGCAAGAAATCCTGGTCAAGGACTAGGCAAGAAGACCTGACTGGAAGTTGGGCAAAGAAGTCTTGGTCGAGGACTGGGCAAGAAGTCCTGGCAAAGGGCTGGACACCAAAAACCTGACCAGAAGTTGGGCACGATGACCTGATCAGGTGGATTGTGCAAAAGTCCAACCGGAGGAGCCGGTTGGCAAAAGGTAAACTCTCCTGAGAGGAGTAGGTGAGGACGCGTTCCCCATGCGAGGTAACAGTAGGCGTTGGTTCGACCTAGGGTTCCATTTGGGAAACCCAAAATCAGAACCAAGACGCTTAGGCAGTAAATAATGGCTAACATGTTTGCTTCTTTTTGTTTTGGAACTAACCTTGGTTCAGGGATCGAAGGAGTGCATTTCTGCAGATGAGGCTCCTCAATGGAGTGAGGTGCCTCACTGGGGCTGGGCGCCTGGATAGATACGAGTGCCCCAGGTCAAGGCCAAAATAGAAGCAAGCGAAGCAAACTGGCACGAAGCCTCTGGACATACTCAGCTCAGGCGCCTGGGACCAAACGGGCGCCTCCATCAGCTCAGGCGCCCAATGAAGATGGATAAGCGCTGACCGAGCCTGCGGATAAGAGATGGCGCAGGGAAGGCCACGTGTAGGCGCCCCCATCGTCACAGGCGCTCCCATGGGTGCTATAAAAGGGGGTTCACCCCCAAGGCTTCGAAGAACATCGCTCTCAACGCTCCAAGCACTTTCGTTCAAGCACTACACTTCGACAAGCTTCACTTCGAGATTCCAGCGCTGACGATGACCCTCTGCTCCGAAATTCAATCCAACTCGGGCGTCGGTAACGAAAAGTGTTGCAAGTTTAATTTTCAGTTCTATTTCTGTACTCAATTTGTGAAACTCTTTTTATGACTATAGAATTGCCCAAGGTAAACGGTCAAGGACCATGGGCCTTGGAGTAAGAGCCGATCGCGACTCCGAACCAAGTAAAACCAACCTGTGTTTGCGTTTGTTCTGTTATTTTCCACTGCGTAACTGCTCTGTTTTCTCTGAAAATTTGATATCGATATTCACCCCCCTCTATCGATTTCTCCGATCCAACAGTAAGGACAATGTCTAGGTTTCTTTTCCAGTCAATGTAATTGGGTCTAGTAAGTTTGTTCTCCTTATGAATGGTAGCTAGTGGGTTAAAGGTCATTTTGAAAATCCTGAGAATCACAACATACACTACTTTAGAATTCAAAAATAAATTGATTTCTCAAAACAATAAATTTTTGAAATCAACCAACACCTCTAACACCGAGAATTCGCATGCCACGTTAGTGTGGACGTATACGAACTCTACATTCGTTAGAGAAGGTTTTACCCATCAATCTTACTATCTTGTCAACCTAACTTTTTGACAAGTAAGATTAATAGTTGGTTCACTTCGACCCTACAAATTATTAACAGTGACTCTGTTAGGGAGGATACTAATATTTGTATCTAAGTGTTTACCATTACACGACACTAAGAGAATTATTTACGATTATGTGCCTTCCATTGGAGAAGTACACACGCACTTCAATAATTCTCTATAAACCTTTCTGACCTTGTGATCCACAGAACAAGCCTATCCATTATGGAGGAAGGCACTCAAAGCCAACGCACGGGCTTGTTCGCATCATATGTCAGATTGTAATGGAGTCCACGGGACCCTTAGGGTCCTTCTCCCACTTAGTAATTTAGTTTAAGGAATATTAACAAGCACACACACACGACATGCACATAACCAACATAATGAAAATAGAAAATCCTAGATTTTTCAACTTTTCATTGCCTTAGTCTCCAATGCGCCTCCAGTCGTGTCATCACCTCGTCCGCTCCTCCCATCCTTATGCGCAGGCCACCTTGAGGGATCTTCGAGCCGAAATGACTAGCTAAAATATTTACATCATCGATCCTATACTTCACTAGATCGAAAGTAAAATAATGAGCTCGGCTAAACATGTGTCGTATTTAATAACAAAAATTAAATACTACCTAGCCTTGTAAGTTGGAATCTAGTGCCTGCAATACAAAGTTAGCCTACACACATCCACATATCATCCAGCAAAATAAAATATATGAAAAAGTGAATAAATTAACCAATACTAAACACACAAATCCGGAAACCTTAGCTCTGATACCAAATGTTGGGTATGGCTTGGCGGGTTTCCCTAGCGAATACTTGGTCGTCCTTGAGAGTCCTCTCCATGTCTATGGATTAAAAATTAATCCCAATGGAGACCCATCTCCCAACGACCATCTCGTCGTCGTATCGTTCGATACGAATTACAACTTGGCGAATCACAAAGATCGAGCCTTGTAATTCTTCTAATCAAACGACCGTGGAAAAGGCGACGAGTGGATCTCCGGTTCTTGTGTTTATGGTCGAGGTCCAATTAATTAATTATTAGCTATGATTCAAAATCAAAATAATTAACTAATACACATGAAATGACAAAGCTAATCAACAAGGCACGAAAATAACAATTGGAGCTAAGGAAGAGAATTATGCCTTCCCTTTTACCTCGTAGCCTTCTACCTTATGACCCTTCCCTCCCGGACGACGTGTGGGTGACGAGCTACCGATAACCGAGATCACCAAGGCTCCAATCCTCTTCTTCCAAAGATGCGCCGAACCCTAAGGAGGGATCCTCCTTGCGCCACCTCCTCGCCGGAACCCTATCCACCTCCCAAGTCACCGCCGGCCAACCCACCAACCACTAGGACATGCCAATCCAAGGAGGAAGGGTTGAGGATGAAGAAGAAGCTGCGAGAGGAGAGGGAAAAGCTCTCCTCTTGTCCAAACTCCATCCGCCAGCTCCCTTATTTCCTCTCGCCGCCAGCGCCAAGCAAGGAGCAAAGGTCTCCTCTTCCCTCGTCGTCGGCCAAGTCTCAGCCCTTATCCCAATTTTCGCACGCCCAAAGGATAGAACCAGAGAAGAAAACCAAGAGGAAGTGTTGTGTTCTTCCTCACCCGACTTCTTCCTCTCCTCTAATCCCGTGGCGGCAAAACCCTAAGAGAGGGACAACAAAAGAGAGAAAACCAAGAGAGAGAGGCTTGGGGTTCAAAATATTTGGATTAAGCCTTGGTTTCATGATCTCATGGGGTTTATATAGGTCTAAGGTAGGGACCAAGAGGAGGAGTTGGATCTTGGCCCGCTAATGGATCTAAAACCAATCCATTAATTAAGATCCATTCCACTAAAGGATCTTAATTGAACTTTTTCTCCAACCCCCATATTTTCATATGCACTCCACTTATTATGAGTCATCCATCCCCCCATGTTTAAGATATCGAATGCCCATCAATTAATTTAAATTACTGACAATTTAAATTAATTAACTTTTGGATCCTTGATTAGTTCTACTCAACCTTATCATCATGCTCGATCAAATCTATCTGTAGGGTTTAACATGATGAACCTTTTGAGCTCATCAAGGGGGCATCATCATCTCGACTCACTAGGACACGGATTCCGTCAATAATCAATGACACACCATATAATTAATATTATTTCTCAACTTACCGGGCCTATCGATCTAACAGAATAGATCTCGCCCATTGGTAAATCAAAGAAATAAAAAATAATCATATGTGCATGTTATTATATCGAGATTTAGGGATCGTACTCCATAATAATATCTGAGATCCAATCCAATTATCAAGTCAGTACAAATTGGATAATCTCTTCTTTTGGTCCTGCTCAATGCACACAAAGTAGCTTAATGCAGTCTGACCTGATTGTTATTTTGGTGTTGACACCGATTTAGGTTTAGGTGAGTAATGAAGGATCGTTTATGGTGTGCTAGAGGGGGTGAATAGCACTTTTTCGATGTTTTGATCTCTACAAAGTCGTTAGCGTAGCGGAAACAATAATATGCAAAGTAAATAAGAAATAAACAATGCTAACAACCTGATTTACTTGGTATCCACCCCGGTCGGGTGACTAATCCAAGAATTCTTCGGTGGATCAACCCCCAGATAACCTCCAACTAGATTTGTCGCTCCTTGTGGGTGGAGAAACCTCGCCACAACACTTCGGATGCTCTCTGATCACAGTAGACTACTAACCCACTTTATCCAAGTGAGTTTCATCAAGCGAGTTAGTAGGAAACGAGCCCCTTTAAATAGGGCTAGAATCTGAAACAGCCGCTACCAGTCGACTGCCCCTAGGGCAGTCGACTGGTCCCACTCATATTCGACCGTTACAGTACTACGTTCAAATCTGCCAGGTTGTTCCAGTCGACTGCTCCATGGCCAGTCGACTGGTACACACCTAAGCCTAGGCTTTTACTACCGAGTACAAGTCTCTCTGTACTCAAACCCTCCCGGCTTAGCCCCTGAGTACATACACTCATATTCAGACCCTTACAACTCAGTTGGCTCTTCACTAGCAGTCTTGACTGTTGCCTTCACGCCCTCTTCATCTTTGGCCCTCGTCCCTCGGATGCGCACGCAAGCCTCCAACTTGCCTCCATGCCACCCTTCACGTACGCCTCGAAGTCCGCGTCCCTCGGCTCATCATCTCTGCTATCCAACGGTCCCTCGGATGCGCATATAAACCTCCAGCTTGCCTCCATGCCATCCTTCACCTGAAGACATCAACCAAGTCCATGTGTACCTGTACAGCTGCACACTCATGTACACATATGAGAACAACACAAATCCTAACTTAACCATATTGCCCACACATCAAAATATCATGATCCTTCAGATCATCTCAGGGCCGATTGCCCCAACAATCTCCCTCTTTTTGATGTGTGGCAATATGTTAAGTTAGGTAAACACATAGCAATGATAATAGCAAAAGCAATTGAAATACAAGCATAACATACAAGAGGCAAACTCCCCCTTAACCTATGCTTTCTCCCAAATTTCAATTCTTATTGATAATCCCAAGTTATGTTCTCCCAACTTAACTCTAAAGTTTTATAACCAAATCTAAGTTAAGTTTCAACTCAAACCTAACTTAACACCCAAGTTCTCTCCCTTTGACACCATCAAAAGATTGCCCCCAACAACCCTACCCTTGGTGCCAAATAGAACTTAACCAGATTTCTGAAAAAAAAAATCTCAGAAATCACAAAACCCATTCTGCCCACACTACCAATCGACTGCCCCCAGGGTAGTCGACTGATACGGCAGATTTCAGAATTTCAGCCGAAATTCAGAAACGAATAAAAAATTCCAGAAAATTCAGAAAAAAGGGAAACTTTGCAAACACGATTGTTAAGGTATTCCCTACCCTAGAAAAATTTGGTTCATAAAAAACACCAATCGTGCTTGACTTTTGGTACAAACCTAAAACTTCTCAATTAGTGGCAATTTTGTATCAATATTGACTTCTAATCATGGTATACTATGTTTACCACCCTTTATCACTTCTACTTGACACTTAAAATGATTCCCAAACTTCCCTTTTGCATATAGACATTACCATTTTGACAAGAGCTCCCCCTCTTTTCCTCTTGAGTCTAAATGATCATCTCTTTAATATATAAAGCCATTATTTGCATTCCAATCAAACCATATTAGATAATATAACCATATAAAATTTCAAAATCATATCATGAACACATATACAAGGATCACAAAATCAACATCCATTAACACTTTAAACATTTTCAAGCAGTTTCAAAACAGCATCTAGTCATGGTAAAAATTCAATAAGCTAATAGAAAAATACTAACGCAAGTCACATGTCATAAATCTACAAAATAGAGTAATACCTAGGTGTTTCATACAAGAAACCCAGAGATGGCCATGACATAAGGCCTAATAGAGTATCTAGGGCCAATGCCCTGAAGTCATCCAGATAAATACAATCAGCAAAATAGAAAGTGTTTGAGAGGTATAATACATCAACCAATGATACCACTCTCAACACTGAAACCACCAAATCAAACTGACTAATCTCGTCGCCTGGAGGAGGAGGAGGAGGAGGACCCTGATATGCTAACTGCCATCGCTGCATCATCTCATACATGTCCTCCTGCCTGGTCATGAATCCCTGGCAGAACTCTGTGAGCCCGTGCACCTCCCTCTGAGTCGCTATGTGGCTCTGCTGGAGGCTCTTGACACCCCCTGGATGGTGTGAACATCCTCACGGAGCTCATGGACGTCTAACCGCAGCTGGGTGAACTCTGCATGTGTGACCAGCTCGGTGCGCTCCTCATCTGCGTCAGCTGCCTCCGGGCGCTCCCTCCAAATAAATGCTCCCTGTTTACACTCAATACCTGCCAAGGACAATTGGCGCGTTCCAATCTGATCATAGTCCTTGGATAGGTGCCTGACCTGACCACTACAAACATGGATGCCAAAATGCAAATGGAGAAACTCGGTCAGGATGTGACAAAAGGGCATATATATCTTCCCATTGACACTATGGGAAGAATGACAGATGAAACTGAAAACCTGTAGGGCGACATCGATGTCCAACCTCCTCTCTAGAGCATACATCATCATCAGATGTGGGAGTCTGATCCTGACCTCCCCTTGGTGACAATGGGCAAAATGCACTCGATGACGATTTTATACAAGACATGGCTAAATGGTCGCATGGGTTTAGCATCAAAAAGACGCTCCGAGTCATTCCTATATCTTCTGAAATAATGCATGTGAATCTGATCAATAGTGACTCTAGGAAACTCTAAGGGTTCAACAACAGTAGGAAAATAAACATATGCATTGTTGGACACCCTACACTGGAGGAACCCGGCTAAACCCATGACAGAGAAGGGGATAGGAATACCAGCAACTCGAGACTCATACAAATTGTTATCAGAGTCAATACAGGTCAAATTTGCATAAAACTCTGAACACAAGTCAATGTCTATGTCATGCTGGCAGTAAACCAGCTGATCCAGCTGAAAATGAGTAATCATTTCAGCCAACTAGGGTGACTTTTCTTGAAAGAAAGTCTTATTTAGGTATCTGCAATTCATTACCACAAATTCATTATCCTCAAAACGCTTTTTACACTCCAGGGACCTAAACTGGACTCTTCCTGACTCTGTCGGGATGACCCTTCACCCCTAGACCTCTTAGAAGCCATCCTAAAACCCATACATACCCATGCATGCCAAGACGACCCCCAAAAAGGAAAAACATCAAGGAATACACACAAAAATGTCATATTAGTGTCAAAACATGGTTTAATCGAGAAAAATGAACCTTAAAACGCAATACCTTTTCATCCTTCTCATGTTGACTTGAGTTTGAGAGTGTGGCTTGAAAAGATGAGGTTTTAGCAAACCCTAGAAGTAGATCGAGGTTGGGGGATGACTTAGAAAGGATTTTTAGGGCTTGGAAGGGCCTAAGATTGAAGGAGGAGCTTGGGAGAGGTGAAGAACGTCGGGAAGTCGCCAAAACCCTAGAGTTTGGCTTTCCCCGGCGCGCCCTTTCCTTTTATAAAACCCGCGTACCAGTCGACTGCCCCTGGGGCAGTCGACTGGGCCAGAGTGTAATTACATTCTGTGGGTTTTCGCGGTCGACTGCCCTCCTGGCAGTCGACTGGTATCTGATTTTCAGATTACCAATCCGAACTTCAGAAATGTATAACTAATTCCATAAATTCCCAAAAATTATGAATTCTTGTGGGGAGATTTGTGGATCGTATATTTACTTGGGAAAAATATTATTTCAGTCAAAGTCATCCCAAATCCCAAGATTAGTACAAACTTCGAGTTTCTCTAAAAAGTATCATGAAACCCTTGCCAAAAGTTCTAATTTGGACCTCACCTTGATGTTTCTTCCCATACTCATCCATAATCCATTCATAGCATCAAGTTATATGGTATTTAGGCATTAATACCTATTTGTCTCAATTAAAATCCCAATTTCACCTTTTTCTCTATAATCCTCCCTTTAGTGTGCCAATTCTCTAGAATTAAGACTAACCTTAGCCTTTTAAACCTCTTAGCACCCCTATAGTCTTCTTCAATCTCCTAGAAGGAAACCACCTGAGATCCATTGACCATGGAACCCATTTTGGCTTCTAGAGCTCTCCCTTGAGCTCCTAGCCCTAGTTACCTCCCTAGGTAACTCTTCTATAAAGGCAAGACCACACTGGTGCTCCTCTGGTGCTTCTTGACCTTCCACTATTACTCTCTTAACCCTATAGACCTTTTCTTTGGGCAATTTCTTTTCTTTTCCTTTAAATGACTTTTTCTTGCCATCTTTGACTTTTTCTCTACCATAGTTATAGGGCATCCTTGAATATGATATTTTATCAACATTAGCCCTCCTAGGATGGTATCCTAAACCCGACCTACCATTCCTATGATTTTGGTCCTTTGATATCATGTTCAATCTCTTGGACCCTTGAATGACTCTTCCTAGGTTTCTTTCTAATTGATCAAGTTTTGCTCTTAAAACTTGATTTTCCTTTTCTAACTCCCTAACCTTAGGATCACTAGACCTAATTTGATCATTTCTAGGTCTACCTATTTTTCTAGGCATATTTCTCCCTTTCTTAGAGTTTATGCCTTGGTCCTTAGCCCTAGAATTTCTAGATTTATCATGAAACACAGAATTCTTGGAGTTTTGGCACACAAAAATATTTCTATTCCTATCATGATATTTAAAACCAAAAACACGCATGGGCACGTAAATGTTATCAATTCAATTATTCACACAAACATTTTGAGCATTCATGGAAGAATTTGAAGCATAAGTAGAGTTAGAGGTTACCTCCCTTACCCTTGGGGCTCCCCCTTGATGAGTGCTCCTTTTCCTTTCTTCTTTCTCCCATTTCCTAAGGTGCTCCATCTTCTTGAGCTCTCCACTTCTTGGACACTTTGTATGATAATGCCCGAGCTCCCCGCATGTGAAGCATCGAATTCTCCTTCTTTTGTTTTGAGCTTCCTCATTCCTACAACCCATATTAGATTTAAATTGAATGGATTTGAGCTTAGGAATTACCTCCTTTTTACTTAGTGGGCACTTATCCTTGTAGTGCCCCTTTTTGTTGTACCCAAAGCATATGATATGCTCTTTTGACTTGACTTTGGTGGAGTTGGAAGTCTTCTCTTGCACTTGTGAGGATGGGGGTCTCTCCTCCCCCTCAATTCTTGATGTTGATTCTTCCTTTTCTTCTCTTGATGAGGTGGATGACTTCACTTGATGGCATGGACAATTCTTCATTTTGGTCCTCTTGGACCATTGAACTTATTTCATCATGCTCTTCCACTAATTGAACTTGTGTAGAGTTCTTGTGAACTTCTTCCAATTTCTTCCATAAATCATGTGCGCTTTTGTAATCTCCTATACAACTCATCACATTAGTAGGCAAGATATTAATCAACATATTGATCACCTTTTCATTTGCCCTAGCTTGTTCTTGTTGTTCACTTGTCCAATATCTGGGGCGAAGCCTCTTGCCATGCTTATCCTTGGGGATTTCGAATGGGTCTTCAATGGTCATTCTACATTCCCAATCCATCCTAGCTAATTTCCCATCCTTGTCTTCCAATGATCGAATTCTACATGCTCATATGGTGGTGGTGAGTTTATATCTTCCCCAAGTTTGTCTTCCATCATTCCCTCTAGCTTTGCTTTGCTCCCTTGGTGGTTATTCCAATCAAGAGCGGTCCTAGCTCTGATACCAACAAAGGATCGTTTATGGTGTGCTAGAGGGGGTGAATAGCAATTTTTCGATGTTTTGATCTCTACAAAGTCGTTAGCGCAGCGGAAACAATAATATGCAAAGTAAATAAGAAATAAACAATGCTAACAACCTGATTTACTTGGTATCCATCCCGGTCGGGTGACTAATCCAAGAATCCTTCGGTGGATCAACCCCCAGATAACCTCCGGCTAGATCTGTCGCTCCTTGTGGGTGGAGAAACCTCGCCACAACACATTGGACGCTCTCTGATCACAGTAGACTACTAACCCACTTTATCCAAGTGAATTTCGTCAAGCGAGTTAGTAGGAAACGAGCCCCTTTAAATAGGGCTCGAATCTGAAACAGCTGCTACCAGTCGACTGCCCCTGGGGCAGTCGACTGGTCCCACTCAGATTCGACCGTTACAGTACAACATTCAAATCTGCCAGGCTGTTCCAGTCAACACCAGTCGACTGCTCCCAGGGCAGTCGACTAGTACACACCTAAGCCTAGGATTTTACTCCCGAGTACAAGTCTCTCCGCACTCAAACCCTCTCGGCTTAGCCCCTGAGTATATACACTCATACTCAGACCCTTACAACTCAGTTGGCTCTTCACCAGCAGTCTTGACTATTGCCTTCACGCCCTCTTCATCTTTGGCCCTCGTCCCTCGGATGCGCATGCAAGCCTCCAACTTGCCTCCATGCCACCCTTCACGTACGCCTCGAAGTCCGCGTCCCTCGGCTCATCATCTCTGCTATCCAACGGTCCCTCGGATGCGCATATAAACCTCCAGCTTGCCTCCATGCCATCCTTCACCTGAAGACATCAACCAAGTCCATGTGTACCTGTACACCTGCACACTCATGTATACATATGAGAACAACACAAATCCTAACTTAACCATATTGCCCACACATCAACATATCATGATCCTCCAGATCATCTCAGGCCCGATTGCCCCAACAAGTAAGATAAGTTCGGATTAAGTCCTAGCCGTGGATTAGACATGAAGCCTGGTGAGCGAAGCCGGGTCCTAGCAAGTGAAGCTAGGTGATGGAAACCCCGGTGAATGAAGTCGGGTGCTAGCAAGTGAAGCGACAAAAACCCCGGTGAGTGAAGCCGAATCCTAGAAAGTGAAGCTAGATGACGAAAACCCTGGTGAGTGAAGCCAGGTCCTAGGAAGGGAAGCTAGGTGAAGGAAACCCTGGTGAGTGAAGCCAGGTCCTAGTGAGTGAAGCTAGGTTGGACTAATTCCCGGTTAGTGAAGCTGGGCATGAAGTCTTGGTCCGGGGGATTGAGCATTAAGTGTACTGGTTGGGGAGGGCTCGTGAGCTCATTCTCCGGGATCAGACTGAGTCAGAGAAGGCAAGGGAGCCTGTTCTATGGTCTTAGGGTCGAAATGGTGGGAGCTGGATCGGTCTGAAATCTGATCAGGGAGTTGGTACGAACCCCTAAGGTTATGGATCAGTCTGGAGTCCGATTAGGGAGTTGACACGAACTTCCTTATAATGGATCCCTTATAATTGATCGGTCTGGTGACCGATCCAGGGTGTCTGATCGGTCTGGTGAATGATTAGAAATATATCAGAAACATTCTGTGTGGTTTCTAATCGTTCTGGTGATCAATCATAAACAAATTAGTAGGCTTCTGATTAAACCCTGATTGGTCTTCATGACCGATCAAGGCAATCCTGGACCGATCAAGATTGTTCCTGATTGGTCAGGAAGTGACCTGATCGGTCACTCTGACCGATCATGCCCTAACCTGATCAGTCAAGTGACCAATCAGGTTTCTGTGATCTGAAAGGTCAGACCTTGACTGATCGGTCAGTGGACCGATCAGGGTCTTGACCCTAAAACCCTGAATTCACAGAATGTTTGAGGATTGGTCTGGTGACCGATCCCTGATCGTTGATCGGTCAGTGGACCGATCAATCTTTACTGGATCGACCAGAGTTGAGTCTGATCGGTCAGAGGGGTGACTGATCGGTCTAGGTGATCGATCAGCGCCTCAGAACTTTAATTTGAAGCACTGTCAGACTTCCTGATCACTTCTGATTTCTGTTGATTTCCTTCTAATACATTTTGATTTGCTTCGCTAATCCATCTGTTGAGTGTGTAGGTGATACAGAGACGATACAAACAAAGAAGGAGCATCAATGGCGACTTTCACCATGGCAGGTTTGTTGTTTTCTGTGTGCAGGATTCAACGGCTTCTAGCGGGCTGGCGACTGACCTGAGGCTCAGCTGAAGAGGTCTTTAGTGGACTGAATGCTCTGTGAAGGTCAGTGGGTCAGTGGTGATGAAGCTGTGGTTCAGTGGGTGCAGACCCGCTTGGTGATGAGCAGAAGGGAAGCTTAAGAGGGGGCTAGCGAAGCAGAGACAAGTAACTTGCGAAAGCGATCAGAAATCAAGCAAACACAAGAGAATGAAGAGCTGAGTGAAGGTTCTTTTATTAGGGTTGTGCTGTGTTGTGCTCTGTGAAGTTTCTTCTTCGCGCTTTCTGTGCCTGTGCTTAAGGTTCCATCTGTATGTTTCTTCTCGTGGTCTCCTGTATTCAACTTGATACATATCTGAGATCTATGGAGAGGTTACTCCACCGAGAAAGAGTTTTTCTTATCTGGATTTCCATGGCTTGATCTGCCGACGATCAAGGGATCACCCACCTCATGGGCACGCCAAGGAGTAGGGGCAAGTTATCCCCGAATCTTGTAAATATCTCTGTTAGCGTTTGTGTTCTTTTTGTGTAGTTTTCTTTCTGTTCTTTTTCTTTGTTTCCGTTGCTAACCTAAGTGCAAAAAGACTCCAATGAAGCCATAGAGTTTAAGTGGGTGGCTATTCAAACCCCCCCCCCTCTCTAGCTATCCCAGATCCAACAAGTGGTATCAGAGCCTGGGGCTCTTTCCAATGGTTTAACACCCGAAGAGCATAGAAGAATGGCTTTGAGAGAAGACTTCAGCACCAATACACCCCCATTCATTGATGGAGCCGACTTCCAGTATTGGAGGTCAAGGATGGAATACTACCTGAAGACCGACATTGGGATGTGGTTTTCAGTGAAGGAGGGATTCACACCTCCAAAAGATGCTGAGGGCAAGGAACTGGACTCATCAAGGTGGTCAGCCAAACAAACCAGAAAGGGAGAGGTTGATGCTAAGGCTGTGGTCACCCTGCATTGTGGGATGACCAAGGAGCAACTGATCAAGGTTGGTCTGTTCACCAGTGCCAAGGATCTATGGAACAAACTTATTGAGCTCCATGAAGGCACCAGAGATTACCAGATAGCAAAGAGGGATCTCTTCCTCAATCAACTCCAGAACCTCACCATGAAGGAGTCTGAAACTGTAAGTGAACTTCATGGTCGATTCAAGGAGATACTGAATGGTTTGCATTCCATCGATGAGAAGGTCGAGAATCGCGACGTTGTAAGGTATGTGCTTAAATCTTTTCCTAGGAATGCCTTGTGGTCATCCATGGTGGATACCTACAAGGTATCCAAGGACTTGTCGATTGTAAAGTTAGATGACTTCTTTAGTGAAATGGAACTACACAAGATAGCTAACAAAGGCCCAAAGGAGAAGAGTATTGTTCGTGTTGCAGGGGACAAGGCAAAGAAGAAGGAGAAGGAGGTCTCATCTTCTTCATCCGAATCCGATGAGGGTGGGAGCGAGTCTTCATCATCTGAAATTGACCAACAAAGGACTTGTATGAGTCTTACCAACCATCAAATATGAAAAGAAAAAGTTATGTGATGCATGTCAAATGGGTAAGCAAACAAAAGCGTCTCACAAATGTAAAAGAGCTGTAAGTACCTCTACTGCTTTAGATTTATTGCATATGGATTTATTTGATTGTAGTACATTTGTCTCATTGAATGGTAGTAGGTATTGCTTGGTAATTATTGATGACTATACTTGTAACGCCCCGAAATTTCCCATATGAAATATGGTGAAATTCATGAAATAGTATCATGAAATATTATGAATTCATAAATATGAAATATTATGGAATTCATGAAATAGTATCATGAAGTATTATGAAATATTATGAATTCATAATTATGGAATTCATGAAATAGTATCATGAAATATTATGAATTCATAAATATGAAATATTATGGAATTCATGAAATAGTATCATGAAATATTATGAAATATTATGAATTCATAAATATGAAATATTATGGAATTCATGAAATAGTATCATGAAATATTATGAAATATTATGAATTCATAAATATGAAATATTATGGAATTCATGAAATATTATCATGAAATATATGAATTCATGGAATATAATTAATATTATGAAATTTCATGATGGGCTTGGCTTAATGGGCTTGGATTAGTGCAAAATGTGATAAAAAGGAAATATAGAAGGGAGGAAGCAGGGATTGAACCTTGAACCTCCTAGTTGCACTCTCCATGTCTTAACCAATGAACCAAGCAATATTTCATGTAGAAGGAATAAGGAACATGCTTGTTAAGTGAGTAGGAGTGAAGAGACATGTCTTTTCATGAGAGAAGTATAAATAAGGGAAGTTGGAATAACTTCCTTTTTCTTCTCTTCTTCTTTCTCACTTCTTCCCACCGAAACCTCCTTCTTCCCCTTCTCTTCTTCCATTTTCGAAAACCTCATCCAAGGGTTCTAACCCTAGGGCAATTGCAAGGAGGGAAGCCAAGTGTCTTTGCCTTCTACCAAGACCAAGGAGTCTTAGAGGAAAATTTGAAGAAAAATGCTTTCACATACCCTTCAAGTGTAGGGTACCCTACGATTTAAAGAAGATTAAATTCCAGCACTAGGATGTAAGTATCCTCTCGCCTGCAGTATAATGGTTTATGCATGATTTCCTTGTGTTCTTGTTTTGGAAAAATGGGAGTTCTCCCTTATAAGACTTTCGGCCACCACCATGAAATAGGTTTTGGTTGATTCTTGATGCATGAGGATATCCCTAGGAACTTAGGGTATGGATGTATGTTGTTTTCCAAATTTTTGAGAGGACAAAAATTAGGGTTTGGTACCCTACATGTTTCGGCCAAGAGGGAATAAGCAAGGGCTTTTGGGTTGGTTGCTATCCTATTGTGTTCCCATGATTAGTATTGTAGATAAAGTATTTGTGTAAATGTTTGTATAAAGATTGGATGTCAAAAACCTAGCCTACCCTACCCTACAAGTTTCGGCCAAGGCAATGAATTAGGGTCAAGGAGAGTTGAATTATCCTAGAAAATATTCATGCTTAGTGTATGGTGTGATATTGTATACAAGATGTTTGTATCATTGTTGTGTGAATGATTAATGCAAAAGTCCTAATATTTCCCTACTCTTGATGTTTCGGCCAACCCACTAGGACTAGGGTTTGTAAAGGTCAAACTACCCTATGATATATGTTTATGGTTGGGGATGATCATATGTATATGTATGTGGTGTTAAATGGAAGGGTTGATATGTAAACCTTAATTGTTAGCATGCTATGATATGTTTATGTATGAGGTGTTTGAATGAATGTATGTGTGAATATTTAGTTCAAACCCTAATTTTCCCTATACTTAAGTTTCGGCCAACCCTAGAAGGACTAAGGTTTAGGGTTGTATAATTATCTCATGATATGCTTTATGTTTAATAAGTTGCATGAATAATATGTGAAGGCTAAACTACCCTACGGGATATGATTATGTTTAGCAAAATAATATGTATATGCATGTATGAAATATGATGTATGTATGAACATGTATGGAATATGATATATGTATGAACAAGTATGAAATATGAGGTATGTATAAACATGTATGAAATATGATGCATGTATGAACAAGTATGAAATATGATGTATGTATAAACATGTGTGAAATATGATGTATGTGTGGACATGCATGAAATATGATGTATGTATGAGCATGCCTTATAGCCCATGGGGCACACTTATGAAATTGCATGTGATATGTTAAAATGCTTGAAGGGATACTCAAATAAGTATGGGATCAAGAGCACCCCTTATGTTGTGTGGTGTGTCCCTACGGGATCATGAGCACCCTTGAAGAGTGGTGTGTCCCATAAGAGTGAATATGGAGTATTCCTTAGCATATATGTAAAAGCATGATAAGTATTTTACATTTTAAGTTGTGTACCCGACTCGTAAGGGGGTCGTTAAATAAATCCGGGGTGCATGTTAACGTGGCTCCGGTAGGACAGAAGGGTCCTGCTCTAATGACTTGGTGGCTCGCTACCCCAATTCATTAGGGAACGCGCAATAGTTCCGCGCGATAGTTGGTACACAACAGGGCCCAATATGATATGGATGTATTTTTAAGTAATACCATTATGGAAATATTTTGAAAACATTCATTGAAAATATTTGTAATATGTGAAGAGTATGCTTAAGGTACTTGATATTGCATGTTAGAAACTTGGAATTTTCATATACTTGATTTATTGGATTATATTATGGTGTGAAATAATATGTGAACCTATCATGTTATATAATGTCACTTAATAATTTTTGCAAGCATGCTTAGTACCTAGTTCTCTTAAGCCCTTGCATTGTTGTTTTAATGTCATGCTAGGAGATAGAAATAGAAAAAAAAATATTACTATATGATTGAATGTACGTAACCCCGCCTTGAGGGTAGATATAAGGGCGGGCGTTTACAATACTAGATATACTTGGACTTATTTTCTAAAATATAAGGATCAAACCTTAGATATTTTTATTTCTTTTTATAGAAGAATTGAAAATGAAAAATCTACAACAATCAAAACCATTAGGAGTAATCATGGAGGAGAATTTCAAAACCATAGGTTTTTAGAGTTTTGTCAAGAAAAAGGATATAGACATGAGTTCTCTACTCCTAGAACACCACATCAAAATGATGTTGTAGAGAGGAAGAACCGAGTCTTACAAGAGGCTGCATGAAGCATGCTTAATTAATACTCTTTACCGAGCTACTTATGGGCTGAAGTTATAACCACAACTTGCTATGTGCAAAATCGAGTCCTCATTCATAGGTTCTTAGGGAAGACTCCACATGAACTTTGGTTTGGAAGACCACCTATGGTTAAACATCTCCGGGTGTTTGGGTGTAAGGTGTTCATTCTAAACACCAAGGATCATCTTGGGAAGTTCACGGCTAAAGCTGATGAAGGGATACTGGTCGGGTATTCCCTTGTCAGCAAAGCTTACCGAGTCTACAACAAGAAATCTAGGTTAGTTGAAGAGTCTTCTGATATTGTATTTGAGGAGATTCCGAGAGTGATTGATTAATGAGAAGATCTAGAGGGAGTTCAATTCAAACTTAGGAGACTAGCATTGGATGAGAGTCCGAGTGTTGGAAATGTTGCAGATGAATCTGATGTTGATGAGCCTAGATGACATGGAGCTCAGCCGGACCCTGTGTCTGAGCCAGTGTCTAGTGAAACCATCCAGGAAGCACCTCCAACACCGAGGCAAACTAGGTTAGGCTCTAGTCATCCCCAAGACCAAATTGTTGGAGATATCCATCATGGGGTTAGGACTAGATTATTCTTTAGGAATGAGGCTAATGTGGTTGCTTTAATCTCTGAAATTGAACCTAGGAAAGTTGACAAGGCATTGCATGATCCCGATTAGATTATTGCTATGCAAGATGAGTTAGGTCAATTTGAAAGAAGTCATGTTTGGGATATAGTTCCTAGACCTAAGAAGACCACGCTTATTGGAACTAAATGGGTCTTCAAAAATAAATTGAACCATAAGGGAGAAATCGTAAGAAACAAGGCATGCTTAGTAGCCAAGGGCTATAGTCAAGTTGAAGGTCTTGATTACGATGAGACCTATGCTCCCGTGACACGATTGGAATCCATACGATTGATGCTACCATTTGCAGCACATAGAGGTTTCAAAATCTATCAAATGGATGTAAAATCGGCCTTCTTAAATGGCTTCATTAGAGAAGAGGTCCATGTTGAACAACCACCGGGGTTTGAAAATTCTGAATTTCCAAACCACATGTTTAAGCTCAAGAAGTCTCTTTATGGCCTAAAACAAGTACCTCATGCTTGATATGAACGGTTGTCAACATTCTTAATTGAAAAAGGCTTCGTGAGAGGACAAATAGATCCTACATTATTTCTACTTAGAGATGGTGAAAATATTTTTGTAGCCCAAGTATATGTCGATGACATAATTTATGGCTCTAACAACAAGGGTTATTTGAATGAGTTCATTGGACACATGGAGAGTGAGTTTGAGTTGGGTCTAGTGGGAGAATTGACTTTCTTCCTTGGACTTGAAATCAAACAAACTCGAGACGGAATCCATGTGCATCAATCTAAATATACTCAAGAGATGCTCCAAAAATTTAACATAAGTGACTATAAGGAGGTAACCACTCCCATGGCGACTAACACGCAATTAACAATGATGAGAGTGGGAAGCCAGTCGATTTGACCCAATATAGGAGTATGATAGGTAGTTTGCTATACCTCACAACTAGTCGCCTAGATATTCTTTTTGCTGTGGGTTTGTGCGCTAGGTACCAAGTATGTACCAAGGAATCTCATTTAATTGCTGTTAAGAGAATTTTGAGATACCTTAAGGGCACAATTGGAGTCGGTCTTTGGTACCCCCGTACAGAGTCGTTTGATTTGATAGACTATACTGATTCCGACTATGCTGGGTGCAAGTTGGATAGGAAAAGCACAAGTGGGGGTTGCCAATTTTTAGGATCATCATTAGTAAGTTGGTCAACTCGGAAACAACATTGTGTTGCTCTCTCCACGACCGAGGCGGAGTATATCTCCATGGGAGAGAGTGTATCTCAATTGTTGTCAATGATACACATTTTAGAGGACTATGGATTGTCTTACAAGGGTGTGCAAGTGTTGTGTGACAACATAAGCATCATAAACCTTACAAAGAATCCAGTCCACCATTCAAGGACCAAACATATTGAAGTGTGTCACCACTTCATTAGGGATCATGTTGCTAGAGGAAATATTGTACTCTCACATGTGGAAGCAAAATCGAATCTAGCAGACATTTTCACTAAACCACTCCCTGAAAATGAATTTAGTTTCTTAAGGAGGGAGTTTGGGATGTGTCGTGCACAATAGGATGATAAAAAAACCCTTCATGGTCATTTTTAATTGTTGGACAACTTGGGGACATCACACACAAACTATAAGGTTTAACAAAATGTTTTTGATTGCTAGAAATGGGGTGAGATGTTAGGATCAACCTAATTACTCAAAATGTTCATGCATCCCTTGAGTAATGAGGTTGAAGAGACAAAATAATTAATTTGACCAAGTATGGGAAAACCAATACATAATATATGTGTATTTGGTTCCAAGAACATACTTGGACATTCCAATCAAGTAAAATTGATTGGAGCATTGGTGGTTGATACAACCTGTCTCAAATCTTATACAAGTCTGTTCTAAGATTTTTAAACCATAAGGAAACGATTTTCTCTTGATTGATGATGTGGAAAAATACAATTTTGGATAAGGGAACCCCTTTTAGGATCAGAGTAATCAATTTTGGTTGTATTAGAGGTTGAAAGGGGTGTTTAAAACGAGAGTTTCTGAAACACATCAGAGTTTCAGAAACCCATTTGAAATCTAATCGGTCTATAGACCGATCAGGCTGTTTCTGATCGGTCAGCAGACCGATTAGGAACTTATGTATTAAATCTCAGGAGACCTTCTGATCATCCTCCTGATCGGTCCACAGACCGATCAGGGACCCATCTGATCGGTCAAGCGGACCGATCAGGGATCCTCCTAATCGGTCACCAGACCGATCAGGAGCCTTTGATCGGTCAGGGAACTCCCTGATCGGTCCAAAACCCCATCAGAACAATCAACCGTCCGATCCCCTTCATTAAAATTGGTTGGTGAACGGTCACCAACCCTATTAACTCTTAGAAATCCCTCATTCCTTCCAACCTTAGCCGCTCGAACACCATCTTCTTCCCTGCGAATTCTCCTACGCAAGCTCCTATGAGTTCCTTCTCCTAGCAAGCTCAAGCTCTCTGTGAGTTCTTCCGCTTGCAAGTTCTCTTACGTGAGTTCTTTCTCTTGTGAGCTCTTTCTCTACGAGTTTGCGGGTTCTCTTCTCTGCAACCTTCTCTCTTGCGCAACCTCTCTGTGGTGTTCTCAACCAACCGACGACCAATAATGGCACCCAAGGAAGATCGATTCTCGTTCTTGTGGTTTTTCTTTCCTAATTATTTTATACTTTGTGATCATGGAACTAACCATCTTGTTTAATACTTGTGTTGTGCCCTTAACCCCATATCCAACTGCAAATCCTACTCATTTTGGTATTTTGGTATTTTGGTTGTGTGGTTGACCATCACTGATCCAACTTTGTGCCGTGACCTTTAGAAAATCTTCCAAGGGTAAGGCTCCTGCTGAGGGAACTTCCATGTCCAAAGCCACTTCCTCATCAAACCCTTCCCAACTATCTCAACCCTCTACCAGTCCTAGATTCCTCAGCGCATATTTTGAAAAAGCCTTTTGCGAATTCCACCTTTAAGCTACTCCCCTGACGATCGGTGGATAAATCATTTGTATATGAACACTGTCCATCCGTAAGACAGATTATAGAATATTATGATCTGGAATCAATCCTTTTCCTTGAACGCGATATCAACATTGATTTAGTTTCAGAATTCTATAATAATCTTCATCACGGTGCTAGCACTATTGGGTATTCTACATGAGTGGCTAGGACAAACTTAGATTTAACCTACTCCGTTTTCTCGGAGTATCTGGCTTGTCATCGATCGCCGAATATCTATCCCATATTCCCTAGTATTCCATATCCTTTACCGGTTCTATTCTTGGGAGTTACTCCTGATTCCATCTACATGTATTTTTTTGGACACCCCAGGCCGGATGGCCTTGATGAGCTAGACACTGATTTCCCCACTTTTGCTGCTCTTAGACTCTCCCCAGTTGATTATATCCTCTTCAAGATTATCTCAAACTGCCTTGTGCCGATCACCTCAAAACCCTTAGCAGAGATCCGTTCTTATCACTGCTTGATGCTCTACGGGATGCATCGACACCTGGATTTTGACATCATGTCGAGCATTTACCAGTCCATTCTCTACTATAAAGATCCCGGGCGTCGTACAATTTATATGCCTTTTGGTCACATTATTACTGACTGGCTCCAGTCAGTCGGTATTAATGTGTCCAAGGGCAGGACTGTGCCGATGGTTCGGCAAGACTGCAGACTTGGGAGATGCGCATTTTCCAAGTCTGGCATCATTGCCGATGCTCGGGGGCTTAGGTGGAAGGATGGGAGGAGTCTGGGGGAGCTCCCACGGGCGCCACATGGTCAGGTAGCCGCAGATCCAGCTGGACATCATGGTGCACCCGCTGCAACGGAGGACGACTACGAGGCAGAACTAGATCTCCGATGGTAGATTGCAGAGCTCGAGCAGAGGATGGAACACAGATTTCACATGTGGGAGCTCAGGCAGTAGGAGATCTAGTCTGAGATGCGTGTTGGTCAGCAGGAGAACTGGTCTGAGATTTCTGGGATGCGTGATGATCAGTGGCAGATGTTTGCCGAGCTGCGCGCTTGGTGTTAGTGATATGAGAGAAGTGTCCTAAGGCAATCGCCTTATGATTGTAATCATTTATTTTAATAAATGAATATTCACTATTTGAGTATACATGTTTGTGTATTTGATTGAGATCTTAAACTCATTTACTGAATGTCCGCAATACAATTCACAGCATGAGAGAATTTGTGATGAATTCACAACTAGTGATTATCTCTACATGTGCAATTGTGAAGTATTGAAATTCTCCCTAGTCGATGAATTGATAAATACGGACACTATCAATTTTGTTGAGACTAGCATGGGTTATTCTCTAATCAGCTGATTCTCACTGGCTGGTGACATTGAGATGTCCGGAGATAAACATGAATAATAGTTAAGGGAACTAGTTCATTGGAGTGACTGGCTGTAAAACTTCATATGGTAGTCTACATATAGATATGTCAGTGAAGTTCTTACTGCAGCTTTAGTGCGATGTTCATTTGACTTGCGGTGTTCAAGTCATCTTGGTCATGGAGACTTATACTTTGACATCTTAAGCAAGCAATTCCAAGGAGGTGTGGACCCAGGATGATTGGGTATAAGCCGAAGTGCCCGAAGATGTTTGAACAGCCTACAAAGGATTCACCACTCCTTGCGAGGAGATGTATACCCGAGGCCTATCGTCGGATTGTTACTCAATGCATCTGGCCAGAGCATGACATGTTCAGAGTATGAATCTCTTAAATACATGAGAGTAATTAGAATCCATAGGATGAGGAAACGTTACTTGGGCTAGGTGTGACGTAGTCAGCCTAGTGGGGACTGACACACATAGACTATGTCCTGAACCAAGTGGGTATAAGATGGTGAAGGGAATGGGGCACGATTCATTATAGCTGCTGAAGGGTTTCAGAATCATTTCTGAGGTCAACCGTTGATCTTTCAATTAATTGGGGATCATGATGTACTACTAGGTGTCACTCATGATCGTTCTATAATTAATTAGTTAATTATGGACGGCCAATATAAATTGAAAGCCTATTTGGTCACACGCATAACGAGTAATTCGAAGGATTTAAAACGAGTTGAGAATTGGATTTTCCAATCGAGATAGACTATTTTTTGGTAAGTCCAAACAATAGTCAAAACTGAATTTATTTCAGACGCATCGGAAGCATAGAATGGCTAAGTCTTTTAAAGACTTAATGAGTGAATTAAATAAGTTTAATTCATTAAGGGATTTGATCCAATTGGGGTTAGATGGGTCGTCCAAGGAGGGGGCACTAGTACAAAAAAGACCTTTAACAACGGCTTTTAACACCGGTTGTATTAAAACCGGTGTTAAAAAAAAAGGCGGTGGCATTTTTGTAATTATTTGAACTTTAAAATACTTTTAACACCGGTTCTTTTAACAACCGGTGTTAAAAATATATTTAACTACGGTTTTATAAATAACCGGGGTCATATGTTATACTTTTAACACCGGTTCTTTTAACAACCGGTGTTAAAAATATATTTGATTTTCGCGCGCATTTTAATTAAGTCATACATGTGAAAGATCTCCCCGTGCCCTAGCCTCGCCGAATCTTCCCCTCTCCGCTCGACGCCGCAGCTCGCCTCACGGGATCGCGCCAAGGTCGACCTCCGCGGCTAGGAGCTCTCATCGTCGGTGAACCTCCCATCTCGTTTGTCTTCGCCTTCCTTTCATTGCTGCAGTGCGACCCCTCCCCTGTGCGGGTTCTTTCCTCACAGTGCGCCGACGCCACCTCTAGTCTTCCTCTTCTCCACTCGATTTGGCTGGCGACTGCGCCTCCTTCCACTGTAGAGCGCTCTTCCCCGAATCCCGAACAGTTCCTCCGGCATAGCCTGTTGGCAACGGATTTGATCGGAGTTTGATCGAAGCAAGGAGACTGAGGTAAGGGTTCATTGTTTAGGGTTTGATACTTGGAATTTAATCAGTAGCGTTGAGTTGTGTTTCGGTTTTGGAATCATGGGCTAGCAATCAAGTTTGATTTTCTTTGTATACGAGGGAAATTTGTTTCCTCTGCCGTGGGTTATTGGTTTGGGATGGGCTGAGATGGCAATTAGGACTTTGAGTTTATTCTGGGATAAAAACTCTGTTTTGGATTGATGAGTAGTTCATGTGATTCGTTTGTTTTTGGGTTGTCACGCGAGGGCTATTTTGTGTGCCAAAAGCTTAAGGGCTGTCGGGTGTTAATGGGATGAGTGAGGTGTTTATTTGGGACAGCTTGGACATCTTTGTTGTAGCTATGTGTAAATTGGAACTTATTGCAAAGGGATGGTCCCTTTCCCTGCTGCGAACAAAGTTTAGTGAAGCTTAGGTTAAATTAGGGGTTAGATTCTAAATAGGGGTAGTAATTAGTTTAGCTATTTGATTAATCATATAAAAAGCTAAATCTTATCTTGGATACAGGGCGCTACCTGATTACGGATTATTTTGTATAGGAGGTTAATGCTTTGTAGTTTTGAAAATGGTCATTGGTACTAATTAACATCACTGAGAAACTCCTAGAAATTAGATCTGAATCATTGATTTTGACACTTGCTTACTTACTATGTTTAGTTTAACTCATGGTGGGGCACTTGCTTAAGTACATTTGCAAGTTTCTTGTGATGAACTTTCTTTTTGATAACTTAATTTTTTTCTATTTATGTGCCAATGCTAAGTCTTCCTAATCATTGATTTTTATTTTTATGTTTTTTTATATTCCTTTTGATAACTCGATTCTTAATATAATCTTCCTTTTAATGTCTTTCTCAAACAGTCCGTGCACATATGGATCGTAGTTGGATAAATGCTTTACGTACAAGTGATGAGTATGAGAATGGGGTGAAAGAGTTCTTAGAATTTGCTAAAAGAAATGCTCGTGATAATACTGAAATATTTTTTTGTCCTTGTGTAAAATGTGTGAACCTAAGACGTTTGAAAGTGGATGAAATAGAAGAACATGTTCTTTGCGATGGATTTTGCAAGAGTTATACAAGATGGATATGGCATGGTGAATCATTAAGCATGCCAAGTGTGTCCCAAACTGAGCAAGTTGATGTAGATATGGATGATCAACTAGAAGACATGATCCGTGATGTTGGACCAGAGTTTTTTCAGCGAGCACATGTATATGATCATTTGTGTAGTGATGCGGAGAAGCCGTTGTATCCAGGGTGCACTCAATTCTCACGATTGGAAGCAGTATTAAAATTGTTCAAGATAAAAGCACAAAATGGGTGGAGTGACAAAAGTTTTACCGAATTGCTTGAGTTATTGAAAGTTATGCTTCCAGAAGGTAATACACTACCGGATCGTAACTATGAGGCAAAGAAGATATTGTGTCCAATGGGTATGGCATACAAGAAAATACATGCTTGCCCCAATGATTGCATCTTGTACAGAAACGAGTTTGAAGGGTTGCATCAGTGCCCCATATGTCAGGTATCACGCTACAAAGTGAAGGATGGTGAGTCTAGTTGTGATGAGAGCCCAAATGGGCCTCCGGCAAAAGTCTTATGGTATCTTCCAATAATTCCAAGGTTCAAGAGATTATTTGCTAATGCAAAAGATTCAAAGAACCTTAGATGGCATGCAGATGAGAGGCAATGTGATGGAAAGATTCGTCATCCGGCTGACTCTTTGCAGTGGAAAAGAATCAATCAATTGTTTCCAGACTTTGGCAATGAGCCAAGAAACCTTAGGCTTGGACTTGCTACGGATGGAATGAATCCATATGGTAACTTGAGTAGTAAGCATAGCTCATGGCCAGTTCTGTTGGTAATTTACAATCTCCCTCCTCAATTGTGCATGAAGCGGAAATACATAATGTTGTCTATGATGATTTCGGGCCCACAACAGCCTGGAAATGACATAGATGTTTATTTACGTCCCTTGATTGAAGACTTGCGAATGTTATGGGAGGAAGGCATGGATGTGATTGACGGATATAGCCATGAATTATTCAAGATGCGTGCCATGATCTTTTGCACCATAAATGATTTTCCAGCATATGGGAACTTGTGCGGATATAGTGTTAAGGGGCATAAAGCATGCCCTATATGTGAAGAAGACACATGTTACCATCAACTGATTCATGGAAAAAAGACGGTTTACCTTGGCCATCGAAGATTTCTCAAACCTGATCACCCATATCGTAGATTAAAGAAAGCCTTTAATGGACTGCAAGAGAATGGAGTTGCTCCAAAGGCCTTAACTGGAGAGCAAGTTTATGAACGGGTGAAAGACATCAATATTACTTTTGGAAAGACCCAAAAGAAAGCCACTGCCGCTGAGCGAAACATATGGAAGAAGAGGTCAATCTTTTTTGATCTTCCATATTGGTGCAAGCTTGATGTAAGACATTGTATTGATGTAATGCATGTGGAGAAAAATGTGTGCGATAGTGTTATTGGAACGCTTCTAAACATACCGGGCAAGACAAAGGATGGTGTGAAATCTCGCCTAGATATGTTTGAAATGGGTATACGAGAAAAGTTACATGCGCAGGTAGCAGAAAATAAGCGCGCATATTTGCCCCCTGCATGTCATACATTATCAAAAGCAGAGAGAAAAAGTTTATGTGAGAGTCTACATGGAATCAAAGTCCCACAAGGTTATTCATCAAATATCAAAAGGCTTGTCTGTATGAAAGATCTGAAATTGGTTGGCTTAAAGTCTCATGATTGCCACATATTGATGCAACATCTATTACCAGTGGCTATTCGTGACATTTTGCCTGAAAATGTAAGACAAGCCATAACCAGGTTGTGCTTTTTCTTTAATGCTATATGTAGCAAAGCCATTGACCCTCAGAAATTGGATGAGTTGGAAAATGAAGCTTTTATTATCTTATGCCAATTAGAGATGTATTTTCCTCCTTCATTTTTTGATATCATGGTTCACTTGATTGTTCATATAGTGAGGGAGATTAAGTTGTGTGGCCCAGTTTATTTACGGTGGATGTACCCAATTGAGCGGTACATGAAAATATTAAAAGGGTATGTGAAGAATCCACACCGCCCTGAAGCATCTATTGTTGAAAGGTACATTGCAGAAGAGGCTATTGAGTTTTGCACTATGTATGTGAAGGATGGGGAAGCTATAGGGCTTCCTAAGTCTCGTCATGAAGAAAGATATGGAGGTAAGGGTACGCTAGGTGTAAAAGCTACAATCCCAGATCGAAAGGAAGTGCTTCAAGCACATTTGTATATCTTAAATAACACCGATGAAGTTCAACCTTACTTATGCTCTCACAAAAACATTATCAAGAAGCAAAACCCTAGAATGAACGAAAAGATGTTGATGAATGAGCATAACAAGACCTTTCCAAGTTGGTTTAGTGAAACCATTATTATGGATGATACTGCTTCTGATACATTAAAATCGCTAGCAAATAAGCTGACATTCCAAGTCATAAAATGGAGTGGATATGATATCAATAATCTTTCCTTCTATACAAAGTCCCAAGATGAGAAGAGTATTGTGCAAAATAGTGGGGTTATGATAATGGCTGAGTCCATGCACTTCTCTAGTTCCAAAGATAAAAGCCCTGTTATTGCATCCATATCTTACTATGGAGTGATTGAAGAGATTTGGGAGGTCGACTACACTAACTTTAGAGTTCCTGTTTTCAAATGTAAGTGGGTTGATATTAATAATGGTGTGCAAACTGATGGATTAGGATTTACATTGGTCAACCTTGATAAAGTAGCTTATAAAGATGAGCCTTTCATCATGGCTTGCCAAGCAAAACAAGTATTTTATATTAAAGATCCCTCTCATAAAAGGTGGTCAGTGGTTTTACAAGGAAGAAACATAATTAGTAGTGATGATACTCTTGTTATTTCTGAGACTCCTTTCTCATCAAGGATCCCTACTTTGGATGAAGAAATAATAATGGATAATGAACATGCTACTCGCGATCATGATGAAGGGATATGGGAGAATATTGATATTCCCTAATCAAGTTAGTTGTTTTTAATCTTATTCCACTATTAATATTTGAAATATGTTTCTTGATGTTGATTATAAAAATATGTTCTTAACCTTTATTTTATTATTTTTACAGGCACATGGGTGATTCATCTCACAACCCTCCTTCACAGAGTGGGTCGGATATCGGATCCAAACGGAAAAAAGGCAGAGGTCCTACACAATTAAAAGAGTTAACCCTTAGCCGAATTAATGATCAAAAGGTCCCCATCGAGTTTGATGTGGTCGGGAATCCTACGGGGCCAAATAAAGAAACTTTCAATAGTTATGTGGCTCTCCAAGGACGTAGTAGGGTTAGTCTCTTGAAGAAAGAGTGGGATGATGTAGAATCTTGCATCAAGGATAATATTTGGGAAAGTATTATGGTAACTCTTTATGTTTGTAACTCTTTATGTGTGTAACAATTTACTTGTCGCTAATATTATAATAGACTAATTTTTCTATTTGTTGTCATGTAGCTCACCTTTGACATCCCAAATGACAACTCACTGAAGAGGAAATGTATTGCATATGCGGGGGATCGTTGGAAGGCCTTCAAGTCGGACCTTACCAGAAAATACATATTCGGGTCAAAAATTGGGCTATCTCCTTGTGAGAAATATTCGTTCATTGATGATTTGACATGGGAGAAATTTCTTAAGAGCCGAAAAGATCCTGCCTTTCTTGTGTGTTGGCCTTATATATTTTATTCAATTTGAGTTTTGTTTGCAAAGAAATTGTATCTTTGGGTAATTTTATAATTTTCTTGATTTTCTTTATTAAAACAGGAAACAAGAAGAAAGGCACAAGAAAGTGCTGCAAAGAATTGCCACCCCCATATATTATCTCGTGGGGGCTATGCTAAGCTTGAGGAAAAGATTATGCAACAAAAGTTGAAAGAACGTGAAGAAGCATCACAAGCAGAACCGTCAATAACTATTTCTCCCCCATCTCCACTCACACGCCATGAGAAATGGAAGAAAGCACGACAAAAGAGTTCTGGAGAGTATACATCTGAACCTTGTCGCATTATTGCTGATAAGATTGTAAGGAATTTTATAAATTTATTAATAATTATGCTTTGGTATTATACACATTCTTAACAATTTTAATTTATATGTTTCATAGGATTCTTTGGTTGAACAAAGCTTTCAAGGATCTTTTGTATCTATTGGACGGGAAGATATTTTGACTGCCGCTATTGGGCGTCCGGAGCACCCAGGACGTGTCCGTACTGCAGGACGAGGTGTGGGCATCAAGCAGTATTTTGGGTTGCCTTCATATAGGCATGGCTTCAAAGGCGGAAATGTATCAAGGGAAGAGTTAGAAGTGGTCCGAGAAAAGATGAGGCAAGAGATTACTGAGGAGGTTGAAGAGAGGCTTAAAAAGAATATTGAACAGCGATTTGCAAATGAGCTTGAACAACGACTTGCAAAGGAGGTTGGACTACGAATTAGACAAGAGCTGGAATCTTTGGGTCTTTTCCAAGGAAAGACAAGGTCCCCCCCTTCCCATTCTCCTAGATATGTGAGCACAAAAGGAAGTTGTGCAGCAGATGGTCAAGCTATATCGGAAGAGGACCTCCTTAACATCAGAGGCATGTGTAAGCTATATGTAGAGGACCCTTTCCGTTTAGTGGCTATTGGACAAGTCTACAACTTGGGGCCAACCATACACCACATCCAAATAGGTAGTGATAATGTGAGGGTGGTGGTTGATCAAGTAAAAGATGCAAAGGCCCTTGTCCCTGTACCCACTGAGGAGGTGCAAATAGTGGGACAAGCCCCTAATCATTTTATTTTATGGCCAAAAAGACTTGTCAAGCCAGTACAAGATGAGGTATTCAATATTCACATATATCTTTTTCATATTTTACTTATTGTATTTAAAAAAGATCTTTTGTAAATGTTGATTAGGAACCTGACGTTGGTGCTATTAAAGATGATATATATGGTGGCCAAACAGAAGGAACAGAATGGTAATGAGGCAAAAATGACTAAACTTTATGGAATCATGAATTGTGTTTTCTATTTTTTTTATTAATTGTTTTAGTATGGTGTAATATCCAAACTTGACCTTTTGGTTTCCATTTACTGATTAGGCAATTTTCCCTTCATAGCAGGCTTTGATATGGTTCAACAAAGGGAATATTCTGAAGTTGATCCGATGGCACATTTATGTATTCTAGCTGTAAAAATTGGCAAACACCCTTTACAGTTAAATTTAGATGTTGAAGTCATAGGCAAGTCCAGCCCAATCCCATTGCATATATTTCAAAAGGATATTTTGGAGCTCACCATGGGTAACATGCTTTGTGTATCAGTGCTGCAAGTTTGGTTAATGTTAGTACATTTCTAAACTATTTATTAATTAACTAAGTATCACATTCTTACAATTTGCATTTATTTATTATCTTAGGTATTTGCATCAACTCTGCAAACTAAGAGGGAACATGGATACATATGGATTTATTGATCCTGTTCACATTCAAAGTATAGGGAATCGTCCAATGGACATTCAAAACTACATTCATAGTAGGATAATTGAAGGAAAAGAGTGTTACCTTGCACCGTATTATCATATGTACGTGAATATTTTCAAGTGACTTAGAAGTTTAGTTGTGATTTTGACTAATTATTATCCAACTTGCAGGGGTCATTGGCAGTTGATAATTATTTGTCCTAAGCAAAATGTTGTCATCTTTCTCTGCTCACTGTGGAATAAAGCGAATAAAGATATCAAAACAATTATTAATAGGTAAGTTATTATCATTCGCTCTATGATATGTTTTTCTACAACTATGATTTATAAGCAATTTTTTCATAGATATATTTGGTTGATTTGTTGTCATTTATTATATTTTTTTATCACAGTGCTATGCGTTCTTGGCATACGATGAAAGGCAAACACTTGGGAGCTTTTAGAATGCCTATATGGAAGGAACTACGTGTAAGTAGTTAAATGTCAAGTTTTTATACAACTATGATCTATAAGCATTTTTTTCATAGAGCGAATGATTAGGGGCTTTGTAACTGATTTATCCTTTTCTGCTAATGTGTCATTTTGATATTTATTTGTAGTGCCAAAAACAAACTGGCAATACAGAGTGTGGATATTATGTAATGAGACATATGCTAAACATTGTCTCGGCGATCATAGTTGATTCATGGGACAAGGTAATTGAAGTTTTTTTAATTTTATAGATTTAATTATGTCTGGTTGAGTTGATAAGCTATTTTTTTATATAAATGTACCTTGCAGAGATTCACAAATAAGGATCCATTCTCCGAAGATGAGATTGATGACATCAAAAGATGTTGGGCAACTTATTTGTTAGAGGTTGCCAATGTAAAAGTTTAGAATAGTTTAATGTAAAAGTTAGAGGTTGCTAATTTTGACAGCTTGCAGTATTACTAATTAATGTAAAAGTTAGAGACCACTAGCATTGATTTCCATTAGTGTTTTTCCTAACATTGTAGCTTCAATTGCTTACATATATACTATTTCAATCAAGTAGTTTCAGTTTTGCATCCTGTCAACCGGATTCCACACATATTTTTTTAATGTGGCTTTTGCCATTGTCCTTTTAGCACTTTCCTTCTTCTCATTTGATCAAAAGTTGCTTTTGAGAGTAAATTTTTACCAAAATGAGCACGAACATTGGGGGAACCTTGCTGAGTCGTTTTGAAGATATCATTACTAAGGTACTCATATGATTTCAAATATCCTTCTCTCTTTATTACGTTAATTGGTTTTCAAATTTTAGTATATTTGCACATTTTTACACTTAATGTCTTTATCACAATTATCTAGTGTTATCAGCTCATTCTCTGTTTTTTGACTCTTGCTTAATTGCCTCTTTGTACCAGTATAGTCTTTGTACCTTATGTTTTATTTTTTTGCTTTTGGTATTTTAGCCCTATTGCTCAGATATGATTGCTTGAATTATGAATGACTTGGCAAAAGGTTACAAACTATGAGAGAATTTCTTGAGATAAGAGAGGAATTCTAAGAGATATGTCTTTCTTAACTTATTTTGTAAAATAAATAAAGTGGTGGATTTTCTCTGTCGGGAATCTTGATGAACAAGGGAAGAATATAAAACAAGAACCTACTTTTTTCAAAAAAAATTCTTTCTTGTATAACCATGTGGCAATTGTTTTTCACTTTAAAGTGCCTTTCTATGCAAAATAATGGTAATGGTAAATTCTTGTTCTATTATAAAAGATAGTTGTCTAGATCTTGTTTCAATATTTTTTCTCTGTTTGATCGTTTATTGTACCATGGGTTTTACATGTAAATTGTTATAATAAGTAGGGCACACTGAATATCATAGAGTGAGGTTATCCTGTTTTGTTGATGTAATTACTTTGGTGTTTTTGGCTTATGATTAATAGGGAAGCTCTTTACTTTTATGCTATCGTTTTGGTGTTACTAAATGCTTTTATCATAGTTTACTTTGATGAAACAATTGTTTTGAATTATGTAATAAGCAATTGTTTGAAATTATGTAATAATTGATGTACTTCAATGTATACTTCTTGACTAACTAATACTGAATTTTACTGCTAGTTATTTCATGTTTCTCCGTCATTTCTCGTATCCTTATGTAGGGTTATACTCTAGTGTGTTTTTAAAGCTCAAGCTTGTGCTCCTATTTCATTTGCTGCATCCTCTTGACGAACTGGCTATAGTATCTGTATCTGTAGTATGACATTGACCTGATGTCTCGATGGGAATAATGCAGGAACACCACAATCACAGTTTTGTTGCTTTTGCTGACAAGCTTATTTCAAGACTTGGAGTCGATGTGGTAATTGCAGGTCTTACAGAGATTTCTATTGGCTCACCATGCATTGAGGTTGTTTCAGGATTTTCATCTCCTTACAAACGCGAGTGGCTTGCTGCTGAAATAATTTCTTCATGGGAGTGGCAAGTTAGTATTTTGTTCTCTATTATTAACACATTAATTGATGGAGCTATTACACATGAAACTCATGATCACTGAGCATCTTTTGATTCATGGGGGGTTCTGCAAGATGAATTTGATAAAATTAATGATCCATTTCTCCGTGGCCTAGTTTCCTTGCTCTCTACTTTGTTTATCAAGGAAAAAGTCTGGGGTAAGTGTGAGGCCATTCAATTATTTAAACAGCTTATGGATAAACTTTATGTTAGCACTTCTGTAGTGCAGTATTGCCTCAGAATTCTTCCTTTCATTTTAAGTATTATTATACCATCGGCACTAGAAAACTCAGAATCTGATGGCACAACTGAAGAAATTTTGAAAGATTCTCTACACGAAAACCCAACAAGAAAATATGTCATGAGTTGGCTTGAAAACTCCCTTTCCTTTCCTTCAATAATCTCAGCCAAAACAGAACAAGGTAATTGCATTTTCTTGTTGTAGTTTACCTGTATATATAAAATGATTGTACTATATATTTACATCATGTTCTCATTATTTGTTCATGTGACAGACGTTGAACAATGGATCCAGGCCGTTATATCATGTTATCCATTGAGAACAACAGTGGAAACTGGGAAATTTAATGTAAGTTTATTGAGGAATGTAAGCAATGAGGAGGTAACTTTGCTTCTGACTTTATTCAGAAAGCAAGTATGCTTAAATGATGCTTCTGCAGCCACTAATCAGAAGCAGATTATTTTGGGGAAACTGATAGCAGTTTCAGTTGGGTATTGCTGGCAAAAATTTGATGAAGATGACTGGAGTTATGTGTTAGATAATTCACATAAGTGGCTGGAGTCATCTGTTTTGTTGCTGGAAGAGATAACTGAAAGCATTGATGATGCAATAGTTAACCACACAACTATAAATGGCTTAGAATGTACTCGAAAGAAGCTTGAAGATGACTGCAGTTTCAGTTGGGTATTGATCGTTGCTTCAGAAATTTATCTGAATTATTATCACTTCTGATGAACTCCTACTTGAACAATACTTCCTTTCTTATGCTTCAATACTAATGTTTCAGGATTCAACTCCATTTAGACAGTGATTCAACTCCAATCATGTTCCTTGCCACTTTGTTCGGCCAAGGCGCGTGCTTGCGCAGTTGAGTTCACCATTATAAATGTGCCAGCTGTCGTAGAATAAACAACCAAACTCATTAGCATTGGGAACCATATATAAAATGTAAGAAAGACTCTGTTGCATTATTTACTTGCGCGTGCTTGCGCAGTTGTCATTATTTACTCTGTTGCATTATTTACTGCCAGCTGTCATTAGCATTATAGTGTTCGGATTCATATATAAAATGTACATATGAAATAGGATTTATTAGGTTGACTAATTTTGATTAAGTGATACATGTAAATTTATTCTTTTGTGACTTGATGTGATTTATTCTTTCAAGTACTTGGCTTGGATGAGTGTGCAAACCTAATAATAGGTGATCAGATGAGAAGGAGAATATCTGGAGGACAAAAGAAAAGAGTCACCCTCAAACACCAAGTAAGCTCTAAATTGTGAATGATTGATTATATTGCTTCTCTCTCCGTAGCATTATTTGATATTTTTTCATTGGAATTTTCTCACAGTTGCTTCGCAATCGACTGGTAGCCACTGCACGCCAAAGCATGAAAAGAAATTCAAGCTTGACTCAAGTACTGTATGGAAATATGCAAGACGCTTATAAGAGATGGAATGCTAAGCTGGTCGAAGTTCTGCAACGTACTCCTCACTATTTTATCTTGGACTAGACCGTTTACTTGCAAACTCGTGTGGCAAGCTTCTACATTGTCTTTGCTTGGAAAATCACATAGCGAGTAGGAGTATAATGTGTTATTTGATTTACATTTTGCTTTTGTTGAAAGAAAAATGGATAGTTGTAAAATACATGGATTGTTTTGTTTTTGAAACTAATTGGATGTTGCATTTACTTAATTCATGGTGTGTTATTGATTATGGATAAACTATTATATTATTGTGTTCTTTTATATGTCTAGAAAAATTATAAATAAAAATAAATATGAAATTTATATAAAAAATTAAGACTTTTGACACCGGTTGTTTCTAGAACCGGTGTTAAAACATCATTTTTAACACCGGTTGTTTCCAGAACCGGTGTTAAAAATGATGTTTTAACACCGGTTGTTTCTAGAACCGGTGTTAAAAATGATGTTTGAACGCCGGTTATTTAAAATAACCGGTATCTAAAATGGCTTTCCCGCCTCATAATTGAACTTTTAACAACGGTTATTAACCGGTGTTAAATCTATATATTACACCGGTTCCGGAACCGGTGTTAAAAGTCTATACTTACAATGCCGGCTGGATCAACACCGGTTCCGGAACCGGTGTTAAAAGTCGAAAATAACCGGTGTTAAAAGCCTTTTTTCCACTAGTGACACGACCATTAATGTTAGGATGTATACTAAAAGCATTGCCTTTTGTATACGACATCTACATTTTGAAAGAGAATCACAAGATCACTGATTGCATGTTTATATTAATATATGCAAAATGTCTAATACTTTACACTGTAGATAACATGGTATGTGGTGTCGCATGGAAGATCATGTTATCAGTTCCTTGTAGAGTATAAGTAGAGGCTCACAACCGAGATGGAGTTGGACAAACCATCGGGATGATTGTAGTGTAATTTGGTATTGGTTTATCTTGACTATAAAATTGCACTAATGCACTTTGTGTGCATTGAGCAGGATCGACATAGAGGTGATCCAATTTATACTGACTTTATAATTGGATCAACTTCAGTTTATTATGGAGTACATGCTCAGAATCTCAATATAATAACGGGCATATGTACTTAGTATTTATTTCTTTGATTTACCAATGGGCGAGATTTATTCTGTTAAATCGATAGGCCCAGTGAATTAGAAAATAATATTATTTAGTTGGTGTGTCGTTGATTATAGACGGAAACTGTGTCCTAGTGAGTCGGGATGATGATGCCCGCTTGATGAGCTCATAAGGTTCATCATGTTAAATCTTGCAAGTGGAGTCGGTCCAATATAATGATAAGGATGAGTGGTACTAATTAAAGAGTTAGATGTTGATTAATTAAAATTATCAGTAATTTAAATTAATCAACGTACATTCAATATCTTAAATACGGGGAGAAATTATGCTCATAATAGGTGGAGCCCATATGTAAATATGGGGGTTGGTGAGGTAGTTCAATAAAAAACATTTAGTGAAATGGTTCTTCATTAATGGATCGGTCTTTGATCCATTAGGTGGCCAAGACCCAACTCCTCCTCATGGTCCCTATTGTAGCCCTATAAATGCCCCAAGGTGTCATAAAACCAAAGTATCCAATTGATCATCCAACCTCAAGCCTCTCCTCTCCTCTCCTCTCTCCCTCTCCTCTCTCTCCTAGGGCACCTAGCGGCAAGGAGGAAGTTTTCCTCCTTTCTTCTTTCTTTTCTCCCTTCTTCTTCACCTTTGGGTGGTCGGCGATCACAAGGACAAGGAGGAGCTTCATCTTCCTTTTGTGGCACGGCAAGAAGAAGGAGAAAAGTGGGCGGCCGGAGTTGGAGAAGAGGGATTCTTCTTGGTGGTCGGCGGCGCCGCAAGCAAGAAGAAAAGGTGAGTTTTGGCCGGGTAGGGTTGGAGAAGGAGAGCTCTTTTCTTCTCCATCTTCTTCCTTAGCTTCCTCTCCGGTGCTTCCTTGTAGTCGGCGAGCTTGAGAGGCCTTGTGTGTCCGGCGGCGCAAGGAGGAGAGGAAGAAGGAGGTCGGCGGCAACCCAAGCTCTAGGGTTTGGTTGGCGTGTGAAGAAGTGATTAATTGGAAGGTCTTGGTGACTCCGATTCTTGGTAGATTGTCGCCCACACGATGTCCAAGAGGGGAGGGTCATACAATAGAAGATCGTAAGGTAATGAGAGGTATATTTTCTCTCATGACTCCTTTGATTTCTATCATTTCATGTGGTTTTAATTAATTATCTTGCTTTTAATTATTTGTTAATTAATGATGATAATAAATTATTTTGGACGCCAATACTAAACACAAAAATCGGCGATCTACTCGTCGTCTTTTCCGCGACTAATTGGTTAGGTGAGTTACAAGGCTCGAACATCATGTTTGGCCAAGTTGTAACTCGAATCAATTAGTATGACGTCGAGACGGTTGTTTGGGAGATAGTTCTCCATTCGGATTAAATTTTTAATCTATGGACATGGAGAGGTCTCTCATGAACGACCCGATATTCGCTTAGGAAACCCGCCAAGCTATACAACAATTAATGCCTTGATTATCTCAACGGTCCAGATTTCATGGCGGCGACGACCGTTACAAGGGTTATTCAGTAACCGAAGATCAAGGCGGCATGGCGAAGATCATGGAGACACGAGTGACTGCCGCCTTAGGTATAAAAGGTACTCCAACCCCTTCGGTAAAGGGGTTACGCACTCTCTAACTTAAGCATCGCTTTCTTCCATCTCCTATAATGAGGCACTTGTGGGCCGGTGTCGTCGATAGAGGGGGGGGGGTGAATATCGACTTGCAAAAATTTCTTCGGAAAGCGTGTTGTAAACTTTCGATCGTTCGTTCTATTCAGATTTAGTAGCATAGTGGAAAAATAAATAGAACAAAAGAAAAACAATCAACAGAGTGCACACGGAATTTTACTTGGTTCCCAAACCCCCAGGGTCAGTACGTCCAAGGCCTAAGCACGGGAAATGCTCGTTCACTAATGGTCTCGTTTCCAGACTTTCCGGAGGCGGAGAAACCCGTCTTACAGTGCACGATTTACAATAAAAAATATTAAGGAAATTAAATGCGGAAAGTAAATCAAACCAAACAAAGAATCGACGATTCCGGCCGATCTGGAACTCCGAAGTGTCGCGCACTTCCTCTTGGAGTCTCCTTGGTCGCAAGGCTTCATCTGTAGCACTTTTCTTTCGCTTGGAATGCTTAGAATGATCTCGTAATTCATGTTCTGAGTTGAGGGGTCGAACCCCTTTATATAGCATCTTCACGGGCGCCCTAAAGCCTTTGGGGTGCCCTATAGGAGGTCAAAACTCCATCCAAATCGCGAACTTCACGATCTGATAAAACCTGCCTTATTGGGCGCTTGTGTTGAAGGGGGCGCTTGATTCATTCAGGCGTCTAACTTAATGGGGGCGCCTGTATCAATGGGGGCACCCAAGAAGCTGTGTTTCAGCCTCTTTTGTGTTTGTTTGTCTGCCTTGCCTCCAATTCTAGGTACCTGCAAAATACACAAACACAAGACAAACAAATATATATCCTTAGCTTTAAAGATTGGTTCTGACTTTGGGTTTCCCGTGAAACCCTAGGTCGAACCGACGCCTATCTTCCCATCCCGGGGAACGCGCCTTTCACCTACTTCCCTTAGGAGAAGGTTGCCACCCGGCCCATCCGGTTGGACTTTTGCCCAGCTTCACTCGCCAGGACTTTTGCCCAATCTTACGACTAGGACTTCGTGCCCAGTCTATGACCAGGACTTATTGCCCCGCTTCACTCACCAGGACTTTTGCCCAGCTTCACTCACCAAGGCTTTGTGCCCAGTCCACGACCAGGACTTATTGCCTAACCTTATGTTAGAACTTTGGTGCCCAGCCCTCGACCAGGACTTGTTGCCCAATTCCTCGAATCAGGACTTCATGCCCAACACTCGATCATGTCTTCGGTGCCTAGCCCTTGGCCAGGACTTGGTGCCCAATTCTTCGAACCAGGAATTATTGCCTAGGTTAACTAGGACTTTCCTTCACTATAACCTAGGACTTCCCTTCACTTTGGTACTCCTTTCTTGACTAACCCTTCCTTGTTCTAATGTATCACTAACTTAAGCATATTGTTAAACATTGAAACACTCGAGGAGGACATCACTGATGCTTCTTGCACCAACAGCACTGACTTGAGAGTAGGAGTGGACTCCGCCGGACAACCTCCAGCGTGTTCCCGTTAACGCTCGTGTTAATCTCGCAGGGTGAGAGTTCTTCCTCTAGCATCAGCATTCATGTGAGTTGAACCCTGGTGACTGGTCATCGATGTCGATTCCTTTCGGAATAAGTTTGGCGCCGTCTGTGAGAAACCAGTAAAGCACCAAAGGAGCATCGATGGCAGAGCTGGTGGGACAATCCATCGTCCTGACGAATGAGGAACTAGATTGCTTGGTGGCCAGGGCCATCAAAGGGGCGCTCCAACAAGAACGAATGGAGCCATCCGCTTCATGGCAGGGGGCTTATGTGCAAGAGGAGATCCCAGTGCTCTCCGGAGGTCCTATTGGAGGGGACCCCAACCGTGTGAGGAAGGCTCGCACTCAGCAATTGGGGAACTACCCCCTAATCTCCTTTAGCCCAGAAGATCTGGAGGACACAGAAGGCCCCCACGAGAACACCCTGGTAATTCTTGCACGTATTGCAAATTACGAAGTAGTGCGTGTTTTCGTGGATACAGGTAGTTCAGTGAACATCCTGTACAAGGCTGCTCTGGATCAGATGGAGATGAACTGCTTCAGGTTTCGACGCCGCTCTTCGGCTTTGCCGGATACCCAATACAGCCGATAGGACAAATTACTCTATCATTGTCGTTCGGCGGTGACACTCTGGAGAGAACTAGGAGGACTCCCTTCCTGGTCTTGGATGCTCTCTCGTCCTACAATGCCATCTTGGGATGCCCGGCGCTCAGTATATTCCAGGCGGTGGTCTCTGTCTACCATCAGAAGATCAAATTTTCGATTGGTGACCAAGTAGATGAAGTCAAAGGAGACTAGGGGATGTCACGGCGGTGCTACAACGGGGGAGTCAGATCGGCACCACGTCGGAACCCGAAGTCCTACGAAGTCCTATAAATTGATCTCGCTGACCCGCGAGAAGACGAAGGACCTAAAGAAGAACGGAGGGAGGTCGAGAGCAAGAAGGTCCAGATTCACCCTCAACAGGAGGGGGAGTCACGAGGATCACCACTGATCTTGCACCAGAACTAAGAAGTCATCTTATAGACTACCTACAGAGCTATAGAGATGTCTTCGCCTGGGCCGCCGAAAAATCAAAGGGGTCCCCCTGGCTCTAGCCATGCATCACTTGCATGTCATCCCTGGAGCCCGACCAGTGAAATAGAGGCAAAGGCACTTTGCACCAGAGCAAGACAAGCGTATCAGGGATGAAGTCAATAAGCTGTTAAAGACTGGGCACATAAGGGAAGTCCAATTCCTGGCCTGGTTAGCTAATATAGTCCTTGCTCCTAAGCCATGAGGTAAATGGTGGGTTTGTATTGACTTTCGCGACTTGAACAAGGCCTACCCTAAAGACTGTTACCCCTTGACTCGAATAGAACAGTTAGTAGACTCTACAGCCGGTTGCAAGTTCATTTCAATGTTGGATGCTTATCAAGGCTACCATCAAGTTCTGCTCACTCCCGAAGACCAGGAAAAGTCTGCTTTGTGACAGCTGACGACACGTATCGCTATAATGTCATGCCTTTCAGATTGCGCAATGCTGGGGCAACATACTAGCGGATGATGGACAAAGTCTTTAGGCATCAGATCGGGAAAAATATTGAAGTGTACGTGGATGACATCCTGGTCAAGACTGACAAGGGAAAGGACATGATTGCTTACTTAAAAGTGACGTTCGCCACCATGAGGGCCAACAAGCTGAAGTTGATCCCTACCAAGCGTCTATTTGGGGTGAAGAGCGACCGTTTCTTGGGATACATGGTGATGGAGAGGGGGATCGAGGCTAATTCAGAAAAAGTAAAGGCTATTCTGGATATGCCTTCCCCTCGCTGTTGGGACCGGGTGCATGTTGACATGGATACGGGTTCGTAATTTAAAAAAAAATAATTACGTGCAGCGGAAGAATTAGCATAAATAATTTCTCAAATTATTTTAACCACGTATCTAGCATGCAACCTTATAATGTGTGGACATGATCATAAATTAAAATTTTGCAGAAAGTAAACTAATTTACTCAATACCTCGCGTAACTCGAAGTAAGGGACGAGATCCAACCGTAGCGTCCCTTGGAAGCTTCGCCTCTATTCGCGTCCACGCCGAGTTCTCTTCGGGATGACTTCGCAAAGCCACGAGTTTTGTACCGACAAGAACTACTAGATTCTCCAAAGGCACAACTAGAATATCAAGAGAGAGAGATGGAAACTAACCACCAAGTAACGGAATCAAGATTCCGTGAAGGAAGGAAGGAGTCGCGACCCGCTTCGTCTTGGTGGTGGCTCACGGCAAGGGAAGGTGGCGCCGGCCCTAGAGGGATGGAGAGGGCGCCGGCCCTAGAGGGAGAGGGAGAGAAGGAGAGGAAGAGAGGCTAGACAAGAATCCTTGATCACTTGAATTGATTTCCAAGCCTTGCCTATGCACCTTTATATAGTAGCCTCTTTATCGCCAAGTCTCCTCTTAACGGAATTTTTCATAAGAAATTTATCTTTATAAATTTTCTATGAATTATTCCGTTATACCAAGTTTTTATTATAACTCTATTTATAATAAAAACAACCATGTCTCCCCTTTTATTATAGAATAAAATTTATTATAAATTTTTCTTATCATGGAAAAATCAATTCATAATTGATTTTATAAAATAAAATAAACCAATCCATGGTTCATTTTAATTTCCATAAAAATGAATAAATTTATTATATAAATTTTCTTATCATGGAAAATCAATTCATAATTGATTTTATAAAATAAAATAAACCAATCCATGGTTCATTTTAATTTCCATAAAAAGAATAAATTTATTATATAAATTTTTCTTATCACCAAACCCATTACGAATTAAACTCTTTTAATTCGTCCAATAAGCCTTCAAAAGACTTAGCCATTTAAGCTTCCGATGCGCCTCTGATAAATTCAGATTCGACTTATTTCTCTTGATTGGAAAATCCAATTTTCAACTCGTTTTAAATCCCTCGGATTACTCGTAGTGCGTGTGACTAAATAGGCTTTCGATTTATGTTGGCCGTCTATAATCAACCAATTATAGAACGATCATGAGTGACACCTAGTAGTACATCATGACCCCCAATTAATCGAAAGATGAACGGTTGACCTCAGAAATAATTCTGAAACCCTTCAGCAGCTCTAATGAATCGTGCCCCATTCCCTTCACCATCTTATACCCACTTGGTTCAGGACACGGTCTATGTGTGTCAGTCCCCACTAGGCTAACCACGTCACACCTAGCCCAAGTAATGTCTTTCTCGTCCAACGGATTCTAATTACTCTCATGTTTCCTAGAGATTCAAACTCGAAACATGTGATGCTCTGGCCAGAGGCTTCAAGTAACAATCCGACAATAGGCCTTGGGTATACATCTCCTCGCAAGGAGTGGTGAATCCTTTGTAGGCTGTTCAAACATCTTCGGGCACTTCGGCTTATACCCAACCATCCTGGGTCCACACCTCCTTAGAGATGCTTGCTTAAGATGTCAAAGTATAAGTCTTCATGACCAAGATGACTTGAACACCGCAAGTCAAAGGAACATCGCACTTAAACTGCAGTAAGAACTTTCATTGACATATCTATATGTAGATTACCATATGAAGTTTTACAGCTAGTCACTCCAATGAACTAGTTCCCTTAACTAGCATTCATGTTTATCTCCGGACATCCCAATGTCACCAGCCAGTGAGAATCAGCTGATTAGAGAATATCCCATGCTAGTCTCAACAGAATTGATAGTGTCCGTATTTATCAATTCATCGACTAGGGATATTTTCAATACTTCACAATTGCACATGTAGAGATTATCACTAGTTGTGATTTCATCACAAATTCTCTCATGCTGTGAATTGTATTGCGGACATTCAGTAAATGAGTTTAAGATCCCAATCAAATACACAAACATGTATACTCAAATAGTGAATTTTCATTTATTAAAATAAATGTTTACAATCATAAGGCGATTGCCTTAGGACACTTCTCTCATATTACTAACAAACTCCCACTTGGCCTAATGCCAATCGCTACGGTATCCAATACCACAGGCTCTAACATGACCCTCAAACTTGCTCTGAGGCAAGGCCTTAGTTAAAGGATCCGCTAAATTCCTTTCAGTGGGAATTTTCTCAATTTGTATATCATTCCTACTTATAATCTCTCTGATCAGATGATAGCGGCGAAGCACATGTTTGGATCGCTGATGAGACCTTGTTCCTTTGCTTGTGCAATAGCTCCATTGTTGTCACAGTAAACCGGCACTGCTTCATCAATGGTTGGAACCACACCAAGTTCGGAGACAAACTTCTTGATCCAGACTGCTTCCTTTGCTGCTTCCGAAGCTGCGATATATTCCGCTTTCGTAGTAGAATCCGCTACGGTGTCTTGTTTGGAACTCTTCCAACTTATTGCGCCTCCATTCAAAGTAAATACGTATCCAGACTGAGATTTGGAGTCATCCTTATCTGTCTGGAAACTGGCATCTGTATACCACGTATTACCATATCTCCTTCTCCATATATTAGGAACACATCCTTAGTTCTTCTTAAGTACTTAAGGATTGTCTTGACAGCCGCCCAATGATCCATTCCTGGATCCGACTGGTATCTGCTTGTGACGCTCAGAGCATACGATACATCGGGCCTTGTACATAACATAGCATACATGATAGATCCTATCGCGGATGCATAATTAATCTTATTCATGCAAATCCTCTCGTCTTCTGTGCGCGGACACATAGACTTTGAAAGGTTGATCCCATGCCTAATGGGAAGGTAACCTTTCTTGGATTCCGACATGCTAAACCTTTTTAGCACTCGGTCTATATATGTAGACTGCGAAAGACCAAGCAACCGTTTTGATCTATCTCTATAGATTCTAATCCCAAGGATATAGGTTGCTTCTCCCAGGTCTTTCATGGAGAAAGTTTTGGACAACCAAATTTTAACTGGCTGCAAGACTGATATATCGTTTCCTATAAGTAATATGTCATCGACATATAATACTAGGAATACGACTGCACTCCCACTAACCTTCTTGTACACACAAGGTTCGTCTGGATTTTGTGAGAAATCAAACTCTTTGATTGTCTCATCAAAACGGATGTTCCAGCTCCTGGATGCTTGCTTCAGTCCATATATGGATCGCCGAAGCTTGCATATTTTGGTTTTATCAATCGATGTGAAACCTTCAGGTTGTATCATGTATACATCCTCAAGCAGGTTTCCATTAAGGAAAGCTGTTTTCACATCCATTTGCCATATCTCATAATCATAATGAGCTGCTATGGCCAGGAGCATCCGAATGGATTTAAGCATAGCTACTGGCGAATAGGTTTCGTCATAATCAATTCCTTGTTTCTGACGATATCCTTTTGCCACTAATCTAGCCTTAAAGGTAACTACATTACCTTCCATGTCGGTTTTCTTCTTGAAAACCCACTTGCACCCTATGGGCTTAATCCCTTCAGGTGGGTTAACCAAGTCCCATACTTGATATTCTCTGTTCGATTCACTTATGAGAAATCCGTATCTCTCTGGAATATTGCGTGTCCTATCAGACCTATGAAGAGGTGGTGTTGTTTTAGGTTCAACTGATAGCTCATCATTATGAGTTATTGGTTGTGGGTCTAGACTAGGTGTCTCTGTAATGTCTATTGGAGTTTCTTGTACTTCATCAAGTTCAATGCCACTCCCACTGTTTTCTTGTAAAAGAAATTCTTTTTCCAGAAATATAGCATGCATTGAAACAAACACCTTTTGTTCCAAGGGATGATAGAATTGGTAACCCTTCGTTTCCTTAGGGTATCCAATAAATAGACATTTATCAGACTTAGCATCCAATTTGTCTGATACAGTCCGCTTCACATAAGCAGGACAACCCCATATCTTAAGGTGAGTTAAGTGGGGTTTCTTACTATTCCACCTCTCATATGAAGTAGTAGAGACTACCTTGGTCGGGACTCTGTTTAGCAGTAAACAGCTGTCTTAAGTGCATAGCCCCAAAATGATTTTGGAAGAGTTGCATGATTCATCATCGACTAACCATGTCCATCAAGGTTCGGTTGCGCCTCTCAGATACACCATTATGCTGTGGTGTATACGGCGGAGTCCATTGGGACAATATCCCATTGTCCCTAAGATAATCTTGAAACTCTTGACTTAAGTATTCACCACCCCGATCGGATCGAAGTATCTTAATACTTTTGCCAAGCTGTTTCTCTACTTCATTTCTGAACTCTTTGAATTTCTCAAAAGCTTCAGATTTGTGTTTCATCAAGAACACATACCCGAATCGTGAGTGATCATCGATAAAGGTGATGAAGTAGCTATAGCCTCCTTGTGCAAGAGTTGACATTGGTCCACATACATCAGTATGTATTAGACCAAGCAATTCTCCCACTGGATTACCTTTTCCAGAAAAGGGTAATTTGGCCATCTTGCCTTTTAAGCATGATTCGCATGTATCAAATGAACCGGGTTCAAATGATTCCAAAATTCCACATCGGTGTAATTTGGTCATGCGTTTCTTACTTACATGGCCAAGATGACAATGCCACATGTTGGAGTCTATTCGATTATCTATTTGAGCACGTTTGTTGCTAACTTCGATATTGAAAACGTCACCGGATAAATCTAATGTGTAGATACCATTGCACAAAGTTCCATTCCCATAAAGAACGTCATTTAAAGTTATATAACAACAACTGTTACTTAAAGTTAAATGATAACCCTTTTCATATGAAATAGATACAATGTTCTTTATTAACGAAGGAACAAAATAACAATTATCCAATTCTAAGACACGTCCTGTAGGGAGCTTTAGCAAATATGTTCCGATGGCAACAGCAGCAATCTTTGCTCCGTTTCCAACTCGCAAATTCGCTTCTCCCTTGACGAGTCTTCTTCTATTCCTTAGCCCCTGTATGTCATTACATATATGTTAGCTACACCCAGTATCAAGTACCCAGGTGTTTGAGGAAATAGAGTGACATTCAATAACGAAGATACTTGAAGAGGATGGGGCATCGGATGCCTTCTCTTTCAAGGACTCAAGATAAACCTTGCAGTTTCTTCGCCAGTGACCCTCCTTGCCACAGTGATGGCAAGTGCCTTTTAGGGTATTTTCAGTCTTTTTGGACTTTTTCTTCTTTCCCTTATTCTGTTCTTTGGCCTTCCTCTTAGAACCTTTCTTCGAGGAACCAACTAACAGTACTGTCTTTTGATCCTGCTTCACAGAAGGCTCTACAGTCTTCAGCAGGTTGAGCAACTCAGGAAACTGGTCTGGAGTTGCATTTTCAGGAGGACGGTTGGGAAGTTGATCTTCAAGGACATAAGCAAGCTTCTCTGCCTTGAGAACTATCCTCAGGTTTCGAAGCCAGTCCATGAAGTTTGGTCCAGTCAGTTTATTGGTGTCCAAAATGGAACGCAAATTCAGAGAAGACATGATCGAGTGATTATCCTAGAAATACAAATTGAGCTTATGTGAGAAGAATGATAAAGAATGCATCAACATACATTAATTAAATCCTATTTATTTTTCGAATTGAATAACCCTTTTTATCAATTCGGGAGATCGTAGGAACACCTCCAAATAGGTTGATATCCAACCATAGATAAGAACAACCATGGTTGTGGCCATCAAGTTATTCTTAGCTATGAAGGTAGGTAATTATACTGATTACATATCATATATATGTAACTATCACTTTATGCTATCAACTAATTGAATGTTTGCATAAATCATTGGGTTGTTAACTCATTAACAAGTATGCAACAATATACATAGCACCCAACTGCACCTCTCTTTACATCGACCTTGGCTGTGGCACAACAAATCGATGCTCCAAGCTTAAGGCTGACCCATTAATCAAGAAATAGTTTTAATATGGTTGGAGCTCATTCAACCGTTTAGTCAGGCTTGGATGTGTCCAACAACCAAAACTAAGGATTGACCTCTGACTCCAACTATATTATTCATAAACTAATTCCATGGTTTGAACATGTTGAGGTTCAAGCCGGGCATGGATGTGTCCATCAACCCAAACGAGAAACAAAACTCCGGTTCTAACCATATTAATGGAAGGTGTTGGCCTTAATATTTTGTAAGGGGTTTTGGGTCTCATCCTTTCTTTTCTAAGCACATTCATAACATATAATTATGTCATAACTAACGATTTCCTTAATAAAGTATGTATGTGACTTAATTTATCAAGTCTCATTAATTGAATTAGGAACCGGATTTCCTAATTCTAATTTCATACTTTATTCAACGAATTGTTTTGGGAAACAATTTCCTAAATTGTCATAATCAATTTCGGAAATAATATGTTTAAGACTTTGATTTCTCTAAATCAAATCTTATTAAATTAAGAGACAGATTCCCTTAATTCAACCACATATTATTTTCATGAAAATCTCATTTAAGAAAACTCTATAGGAAACCATTTTCCTAATTAATTTTGGAGACAACAATATGTAAGAGCATCACCTCTTAAATCAAATTTTCAAGATTTGATCACATATTTTATTCATGGATTAATTAATTACAACAAATTATTTTCTAAGGGTGGCTCCCCGAGGCGTAACCAAATTAAACATGACAATTTTATTCAAAATGGGAAATTAAATTACAACAACTAACTTTAAATTGGACGGCTCCCCGAGGCTCAATCCAAAATAAAGAATTTTGTTAATAATTTAAAACCAATTCGAATTTAAATTGTCAATTAATTATCCATAAATTTGTCTAGACTTTCTTGAAAGAAAGTGCCCAAAATTGCGAGATTTCATAATAGGTTTTCAGAATAATTGTAAGTTTCTGGTACAAAGAAAACTTACATATTTCCAAAGTTGGAAAATTTCCAAAATAGGAAATTTCCAAAATTGGAAAGTTTCCAAAAATGAGAAGTTTTCACAATTATCATAAAATTTCAGAAACTAGGATATTTCAAAAGTTTACGAAATTTCATGAGGATTTCCAAACTTTGAAATTCCTAAATCTAAAATTTATCATAATTGGAAAGTTTCCATAATTGGAAAATTTTCCAAAATTGAGATCATGACAAAGTTTTCCGCAAAACAATTATATGATTATGTTGAACACTAACCGGCTCTGATACCACTGTTGGGACCGGGTCATGTTGACATGGATACGGGTTCGTAATTTAAAAAAAATAATTACGTGCAGCGGAAGAATTAGCATAAATAATTTCTCAAATTATTTTAACCACGTATCTAGCATGCAACCTTATGATGTGTGGACATGATCATAAATTAAAATTTTACAGAAAGTAAACTAATTTACTCAATACCTTGCGTAACTCGAAGTAAGGGACGAGATCCAACCGTAGCGTCCCTTGGAAGCTTCGCCTCTATTCGCGTCCACGCCGAGTTCTCTTCGGGATGACTTCGCAAAGCCACGAGTTTCGTGCCAACAAGAACTACTAGATTCTCCAAATGCACAACTAGAATATCAAGAGAGAGAGATGGAAACTAACCACCAAGTAACGGAATCAAGATTCCGTGAAGGAAGGAAGTGTTAGTGATATGAGAGAAGTGTCCTAAGGCAATCGCCTTATAATTGTAAACATTTATTTTAATAAATGATAATTCACTATTTGAGTACACATGTTTGTGTGTTTGATTGGGATCTTAAACTCATCTACTGAATGTCCGCAATACAATTCACAGCATAAGAGAATTTGTGATGGGATCACAACTAGTGATTATCTCTAAATGTGCAATTGTGAAGTATTGAAAATTTCCCTAGTCGATGAATTGATAAATACGGACACTATCAATTCTGTTGAGACTAGCATGGGTTATTCTCTAATCAGCTGATTCTCACTAGCTGGTGACATTGGGATGTCCGGAGATAAACATGGATGCTAGTTAAGGGAACTAGTTCATTGGAGTGACTAGCTGTAAAACTTCATATGGTAATCTATAAAGATATGTCACTGAAGTTATTACTGCAGCTTAAGTGCGATGTTCCTTTGACTTGCGGTGTTCAAGTCATCTTGGTCATGGAGACTTATACTTTAACATCTTAAGCAAGCATCTCCAAGGAGGTGTGGACCCAGGATGATTGGGTATAAGCCGAAGTGCCCGAAGATGTTTGAACAGACTACAAAGGATTCACCACTCCTTGTGAGGAGATGTATACCCAGGCCTATCGTCGGATTGTTACTCAAAGCCTCTGGCCAGAGCATATCATGTTTAGAGTGTGAGTCTCTTAAATACATGAGAGTAATTAGAAATCCAAAGGACGAGAAAGACATTACTTGGGCTAGGTGTGACGTACTCAGCCTAGTGGGGACTGACACAAATAGACCGTGTCCTTAACCAAGTGGGTATAAGATGGTGAAGGGAATGGGGCACGATTCATTAGAGCTACTGGAGGGTTTCAGAATTACTTCTGAGGTCAAACCGTTGATCTTTCGATTAATTGGGGGTCATGATGTACTACTAGGTGCCACTCATGATCAATCTATAATTGGTTGATTATAGACGACCAACATAAATCGAAAGCCTATTTAGTCACACGCACTACGAGTAATCCGAGGGATTTAAAACGAGTTGAAAATTGGATTTTCCAATCAAGAGAAATAAGTCGAATCTGAGTTAATCAGAGGCGCAACGGAAACTTAAAATGGCTAAGTCTTTTGAAGGCTTATTGGGCGAATTAAATGAGTTTGATTCGCGATCGGTTCGGCTGGGTTTGGCCGGCCAAAGAGGGTGTTAAACCCCTTTGGTTTGGCCGGCCACAACAAGGGTAAGAAACCAATTTATTTGGTTTAATTAATAAAATAAATCTAGCGCGATTTGTTTTATAAAATATGGATAAATAAATTTGTATAAAGAAATTTATATAAATAAATTTATAGAAATTTATTCTTTTTATAGAAATTAAAATGATCCATGGAATGGTTTATTTTAATTTTATAAAATCAATTATGAATTGATTTTTTCATAATAAGAAAGTTTATAAATTTCTTATAAAATTTATTCCATAATTAAAGGAGAGAAGTATTTGTTTTATTATAAAGTTAGTTATAATAAAACTAGGCATAACGGAATTATTCATAAGAAAGATTATAAGATAAATTTCTTATGAAAATTAATTCCGTTAATTCCGTTAAGAGAGAGACTTGGCAAGGAGAAGCAACTATATAAGGAACCAAAGGCAAGCCTTGAATTCCTAATCAATTAATCAAGAGATTAGTTGCTCCCTCTCTCTCTCTCTACACGCCTCTCTCTCTCTTAGGGCCGGCCTCTCTCCTAGCCTCTCTCTCCCTAGGGCGGCGCAACTCCCAAGGTGGGCGTGAGCTTCATCCACCAAGACGACCTCGAAGAAGAAGAAGCGGATCGCATCTCCTTCCTTCCCGGAATTTGGATTCCGATTCTTGGTGGTTAGTTTCCTATCTTCTCTCTTGATCTTCTAGTTGTGCCTATAGAGAATCTAGTAGTTCTCGTCGGCACAAAACTCGTGACTTTGCGAAGTCATCCTGAAGAGAACTCGGCGTGGACGCGAATAGAGGCGGAGCTTCCAAGGGACGCTACGGTTGGATCTCGTCCCTTTCTTCGAGTTACGCGAGGTACAAAGTAAATTTGTTTACTTTTCCACAAAGTTTTAATTTATGATCATGTCCACACATCATAAGGTTGCATGCTAGATACGAGGTTAAAATAATTTAAGAAATTATTTTATGCTAATTCTTCCGCTGCACGTAAAAATTTAAAATTTTACAAACCCGTATCCTTGTCAACATGCACCCGGTCCCAACAGGAAGGAGTCGCGACCCCCTTCGTCTTGGTGGTGGCTCACGGCAAGGGAAGGTGGCGCCGGCCATAGAGGGATGGAGAGGGCGCCGGCCCTAGAGGGAGAGGGAGAGAAGGAGAGGAAGAGAGGCTAGACAAGAATCCTTGATCACTTGAATTGATTTCCAAGCCTTGCCTATGCACCTTTATATAGTAGCCTCATTATCGCCAAGTCTCCTCTTAACGGAATTTTTCATAAGAAATTTATCTTTATAAATTTTCTATGAATTATTCCGTTATACCAAGTTTTTATTATAACTCTATTTATAATAAAAACAACCATGTCTCCCCTTTTATTATGGAATAAAATTTATTATAAATTTTTCTTATCATGGAAAAATCAATTCATAATTGATTTTATAAAATAAAATAAACCAATCCATGGTTCATTTTAATTTCCATAAAAAAGAATAAATTTAATTATATAAATTTTCTTATCATGGAAAGCAATTCATAATTGATTTTATAAAATAAAATAAACCAATCCATGGTTCATTTTAATTTTCATAAAAAGAATAAATTTATTATATAAATTTTTCTTATCATGGAAAAATCAATTGATAATTGATTTATAAAATAAACCAATCCAAGGTTTATTTTAATTTTCATAAAAATAAATCTCTTTATATAAATTTCTTTATATAAATTTCTTTATATAAATTTCTTTATATTAAATTTATTTATCCATAA
>JAGFNQ010001514.1:169000-233079 GCA_024364735.1 Boesenbergia rotunda | reverse complement strand
CAAAGAGAGGTGCAGTTGGGTGCTATGTATAATGTCGCATACTTGTTAATGAGTTAACAACCCAATGATTTATATAAACATTCAATTAGTTGATAGCATAAAGTGATAGTTACATATATGTGATATGTAATCGGTATAATTACCTACCTTCATAGCTAAGAATAACTTGATGGCCACAGCCATGGTGTTCTTATCTATGGTTGGATATCAACCTATTGGAGATGTTCCTACGATCTCCCGAATTGATAAAAAGGGTTATTCAATTTGAAAAATAAATAGGATTTTAATTAATGTATATTGATACATTCTTTATCATTCTTCTCACATAAGCTCAATTTGTATTTCTAGGTTAATCACTCGATCATGTCTTCTCTAAACTTGCGTTCCATTTTGGACACCAATAAACTGACTGGGCCAAACTTCATGGACTGGCTTCGAAACCTGAGGATAGTCCTCAAGGCAGAGAAGCTTGCTATGTCCTTGAAGATCAACTTCCCAACCATCCTCCTAGAAGGTGCAACTCCAGACCAGCTAGTGGCCTATCAGAAACATGTGACCGATTCTGAACTTGCGAGTTGCATCATGCTAGCCTCTATGTACCTGAGCTGCAAAAGCAGCATGAGCATATGGATGCTTATACCATCATCTTCCATCTTCATGAGTTGTTTGAAGAGCAGGCGAGATCCGAAAGGTTCGAAGTCTCCAGACTCCTCTTCACCACTAAGATGCAGGAAGGACACTTCTGCCTCGCAGTTTGTGTTAAAGATGTTGGGGTACATTGAGCGACTGAGCACACTCGGTTTTGCAATGGATCATGAACTAAGTATTGACTTAATTCTGAGTTGTTTGCCCAAAAGTTATTCACAATTTGTGATGAACTATCGGATGAACAAACTAGAGACTACCATTCCTGAGTTGCTCAACCTGCTGAAGACTGTGGAGCCTTCTGTAAAGCCGGATCAAAAGACGGTACTGTTAGTTGGTTCCTCGAAGAAAGGTTCTAAGAGGAAGGCCAAAGAACAGAATAAAGGGAAGAAGAAAAAGGCCAAAAAGACTGAAAAGAAACCAAAAGGAACTTGCCATCATTGTGGCAAGGAGGGTCACTGGCGAAGAAACTGCAAGGTTTATCTTGAGTCCTTGAAGAATAAGGCATCCGATGCCCCATCCTCTTCAGGTATCTTCGTTATTGAATGTCACTCTATTTCCTCAAATACCTGGGTACTTGATACTGGGTGTAGCTCACATATATGTAATGACATACAGGGGCTAAGGAATAGAAGAAGACTCGTCAAAGGAGAAGCGAATTTGCGAGTTGGAAATGGAGCAAAGATTGCTGCTGTTGCCATCGGAACATATTTGCTAAAGCTCCCCACTGGACGTGTCTTAGAATTGGATAATTGTTATTTTGTTCCTTCGTTAATAAAGAACATTGTATCTATTTCATGTTTGAATGAAAAGGGTTATCATTTAACTTTTAGTAACAATTGTTGTTACATAACTTTAAATGACGTTCTTTATGGGAATGGAACTTTGTGCAATGGTATCTACACGTTAGATTTATCCAATGACGTTTTCAATATCGAAGTTAGCAACAAACGTGCTCGAATAGATAATCGAATAGACTCCTACACTTGGCATTGCCGTCTTGGCCATGTAAGTAAGAAACGCATGACCGAATTACACCGATGTGGAATTCTGGAATCATTTGAACCCGGTTCATTTGATACATGCGAATCATGCTTAAAAGGCAAGATGACCAAATTACCCTTTTCTGGAAAAGGTAATCCAGTGGGAGAATTGCTTGGTCTAATACATACTGATGTATGTGGACCAATGTCAACTCTTGCACAAGGAGGCTATAGCTACTTCATCACCTTTATCGATGATCACTCACGATTCGGGTATGTGTTCTTGATGAAACACAAATCTGAAGCTTTTGAGAAATTCAAAGAGTTCAGAAATGAAGTAGAGAAACAGCTTGGCAAAAGTATTAAGATACTTCGATCCGATCGAGGTGGTGAATACTTAAGTCAAGAGTTTCAAGATTATCTTAGGGACAATGGGATATTGTCCCAATGGACTCCGCCATATACACCACAGCATAATGGTGTATCTGAGAGGCGCAACCGAACCTTAATGGACATGGTTAGGTCGATGATGAATCATGCAACTCTTCCAAAATCCTTTTGGGGCTATGCACTTAAGACAGCTGTTTACTTGCTAAACAGAGTCCCGACCAAGGTAGTCTCTACTACTCCATATGAGACATGGAATAGTAAGAAACCTCACTTAACTCACCTTAAGATATGGGGTTGTCCTGCTTATGTGAAGCGGACTGTATCAGACAAATTGGATGCTAAGTCTGATAAATGTCTATTTATTGGATACCCTAAGGAAACGAAGGGTTACCAATTCTATCATCCCTTGGAACAAAAGGTGTTTGTTTCAAGGCATGCTGTATTTCTGGAAAAAGAATTTCTTTTACAAGAAAACAGTGGGAGTGGCATTGAACTTGATGAAGTTCAAGAAACTCCAATAGACATTACAGAGACACCTAGTCTAGACCCACAACCAATAACTCATAATGATGAGCTATCAGTTGAACCTAAAACAAAACCACCTCTTCGTAGATCTGATAGGACACGCAATATTCCAGAGAGATACGGATTTCTCATAAGCGAATCGAATGACGTGTTACTCATAAGCGATGACGAACCTATCAGTTATGAAGATGTTCTGAAATGTTCAGAAAGGGACAAATGGCTTGAAGCCATGAAGTCAGAAATGGATTCCATGTACGAAAATCAAGTATGGGACTTGGTTAACCCACCTGAAGGGATTAAACCCATAGGGTACAAGTGGGTTTTCAAGAAGAAAACTGACATGGAAGGTAATGTTGTTACCTTTAAGGCTAGATTAGTGGCAAAAGGATATCGTCAAAAACAAGGAATTGATTATGACGAAACCTATTCGCCAGTAGCTATGCTTAAATCCATTCGGATGCTCCTAGCCATAGCAGCTCATTATGATTATGGGATATGACAAATGGATGTGAAAACAGCTTTCCTTAATGGAAACCTGCTTGAGGATGTATACATGATACAACCTGAAGGTTTCACATCGGTTGATAAAACCAAAGTATGCAAGCTTCGACGATCCATATATGGACTGAAGCAAGCATCTAGGAGCTGGAACATCCGTTTTGATGAGACAATCAAAGAGTTTGGTTTCTCACAAAATCCTGACGAACCTTGTGTGTACAAGAAGGTTAGTGGGAGTGCAGTCGTATTCCTAGTATTATATGTCGATGACATATTACTTATAGGAAACGATATATCAGTTTTACAGACAGTTAAAATTTGGTTGTCCAAAACTGTCTCCATGAAAGACCTGGGAGAAGCAACCTATATCCTTGGGATTAGAATCTATAGAGATAGATGAAAACGGTTGCTTGGTCTTTTGCAGTCTACGTATATAGACCGAGTGTTAAAAAGGTTTTGCATGTCGGAATCCAAGAAAGGTTACCTTCCCATCGGGCATGGGATCAACCTTTCAAAGTCTATGTGTCCGCGCACAGAAGACGAGAGGATTTGCATGAATAAGATTCCTTATGCATCCGCGATAGGATCTATCATGTATGCTATGTTATGTACAAGGCCCGATGTATCGTATGCTTTGAGCGTCACAAGCAGATACCAGTCGGATCCAGGAATGGATCATTGGGCGGCTGTCAAGACAATCCTTAAGTACTTAAGAAGAACTAAGGATGTGTTCCTAATATATGGAGAAGGAGATATGGTTACGTGGGTATACAGATGCCAGTTTCCAGACATATAAGGATGACTCCAAATCGCAGTCTGGATACGTATTTACTTTGAATGGAGGCGCAGTAAGTTGGAAAAGTTCCATACAAGACACCGTAGCGGATTCTACCACGGAAGCGGAATATATCGCAGCTTCGGAAGCAGCAAAGGAAGCAGTCTGGATCAAGGAGTTTGTCTCCGAACTTGGCGTGGTTCCAACCATTGATGAAGCAGTGCCGGTTTACTGCGACAACAATGGAGCTATTGCACAAGCAAAAGAACCAAGGTCTCATCAGCGATCCAAACACGTGCTTCGCCGCTATCATCTGATCAGAGAGATTATAAGTAGGAATGATATACAAATTGAGAAAATTCCCACTGAAAGGAATTTAGCGGATCCTTTAACTAAGACCTTGCCTCAGAGCAAGTTTGAGGGTCTTGTTAGAGCCTGTGGTATTGGATACTGTAGCGATTGGCATTAGGCCAAGTGGGAGTTTGTTAGTATTGTGAGAGAAGTGTCCTAAGGCAATCGCCTTATGATTATAATCATTTATTTTAATAAATGAATATTCACTATTTGAGTATACATGTTTATGTATTTGATTGGGATCTTAAACTCATTTACTGAATGTCCGCAATACAATTCACAGCATGAGAGAATTTGTGATGAATTCACAACTAGTGATTGTCTCTACATGTGCAATTGTGAAGTATTGAAAATATCCCTAGTCGATGAATTGATAAATACGGACACTATCAATTCTGTTGAGACTAGCATGGGTTATTCTCTAATCAGCTGATTCTCACTGGCTGGTGACATTGGGATGTCCGGAGATAAACATGGATGCTAGTTAAGGGAACTAGTTCATTGGAGTGACTAGCTGTAAAACTTCAAATGGTAATCTACATATTGATATGTCAATGAAGTTCTTACCGCAGCTTAAGTGCGATGTTCCTTTGACTTGCGGTGTTCAAGTCATCTTGGTCATGGAGACTTATACTTTAACATCTTAAGCAAGTATCTCCAAGGAGGTGTGGACCCAGGATGGTTGGGTATAAGCCGAAGTGCCCGAAGATGTTTGAACAGCCTACAAAGGATTCACCACTCCTTGCGAGGAGATGTATACCCAGGCCTATCGTCGGATTGTTACTCAAAGCCTCTGGCCAGAGCATATCATGTTTAGAGTATGGGTCTTTTAAATACATGAGAGTAATTAGAAATCCAAAGGACGAGAAAGACACTACTTGGGCTAGGTGTGACGTAGTCAGCCTAGTGGGGACTGACACACACAGACCATGTCCTGAACCAAGTGGGTATAAGATGGTGAAGGGAATGAGGCACGATTCATTAGAGCTGCTGAAGGGTTTCAGAATCATTTCTGAGGTCAACCGTTGATCTTTCGATTAATTGGGGGTCATGATGTACTACTAGGTGCCACTCATGATCGTTCTATAATTGGTTGATTATAGACGGCCAACATAAATCGAAAGCCTATTTAGTCACACGCACTACGAGTAATCCGAGGGATTTAAAACAAGTTGAAAATTGGATTTTCCGATCAAGAGAAATAAGTCGAATCTGAGTTAATCAGAGGCGCAACGGAAGCTAAAAATGGCTAAGTCTTTTGAAGGCTTATTGGGCGAATTAAATGAGTTTAATTCGCGATGGGTTCGGCTCGGTTTGGCCGGCCAAAGAGGGTGCCAACCCTCTTTGGTTTGGCCGGCCACCACTTGGGGAGAAACCAATTTATTTGGTTTAATTAATAAAATAAATCTAGCGCGATTTGTTTTATAAATTATGGATAAATAAATTTGTATAAAGAAATTTATATAAAGAAATTTATAGAAATTTATTCTTTTTTATGAAAATTAAAATGATCCATGGAATGGTTTATTTTAATTCTATAAAATCAATTATGAATTGATTTTACCATAATAAAGAAAATTTATAAATTTCTTGTAAAATTTATTCCATAATAAAAGGAGAGATGTATTTGTTTTATTATAAAGTTAGTTATAATAAAACTTGGCTTAAACGGAATAATTCATAAGAAAATTTATAGGATAAATTTTTTATTAAAATTCCGTTAAGAGGGAGACTTGGCAAGGGAGAGGATACTATATAAAGGAACCAAAGGCAAGCCTTGAATTCCTAATTAAGTGATCAAGAGATTAATTCTCTTCCTCTCTCTCTTAATCTCTCCCTCTCCTTCTCCTTTCCTCCTAGGGCCGGCGCCCCCCTTTGCTCACCCTAGGGCCGGCGTCCACCCCACCTAGGGCCGGCGCATCACCCTCCCAATCCAAGGGATTGCCGTGAGTTGTCATCACCAAGAAGGAGCCAACGAAGAAGAAGAAGAAGCGGATCACGTCTCCTTCCTTCCCGGAATTTAGATTCCGTTTCTTGGTGGTTAGTTTCCTTTCTTCTCTCTTGATCTTCTAGTTGTGCCTTTAGAGAATCTAGTAGTTCTCGTCGGCACAAAACTTGTGACTTTGCGAAGTCATCCCGAAGAGAACTCGGCGTGGACGCGAATAGAGGCGGAGCTTCCAAGGGACGCTACTGTTGGATCTCGTCCCTTTCTTCGAGTTACGCGAGGTACAAAGTAAATTAGTTTACTTTTCCGCAAAGTTTTAATTTATGATCATGTCCACACATCATAAGGTTGCATGCTAGATACGTGGTTAAAATAATTTGAGAAATTATTTTATGCCAATTCTTCCGCTGCACGTAAAAATTTAAAATTTTACGAACCCGTATCCTTGTCAACATGCACCCGGTCCCAACAACTCCCCCTTATAAGTTTCGGCCAAGCAAGTTAAATAGGGTATGGGAGGAGTTAGGGTTCGAAGAATGATGGTTTATGGCTTATCATGAAGTATATATATAGATAGGTTCTAGCATGTGGTAGAAATGATGTTACGTATAACCCTAACCTTATGTACCATATTTCATGTTTGTATGTTTATGATTAGATGTCATGTTTAATAGGGTTATTCATGAATGTCTTATGTTCTATGCCATGCACTTGGGTAGTTGGTAGCATGTTTATGGAAGTTCTACCTATGCATGCTTGTGATAGATGCCATGTTTTATGAATGAAGATGCATGCCATGTTTTATGAATGAAGATGCATGCCATGTTTTATGAATAAAGATGCATGCCATGTCTTATGAATGAGGAAGCATGTAAAGTATTTTACTTTATGAATGGGCTTGTACCGGACTGAAGTATGGGTCCAAAGAATGGGCACCTTAAGACGCCCCGGTTTTGGACTACCGACTATGCTGTCCACGGTTCTGGCACTACCGAAGCTGTGCAACAGGGATGGGCACCTTAAGAACGCCCCGGTTCTGAGACTATCGACTATGCTGTCCTTACCCTAGTAGGTCGGGGCTCGCTACCTCGTATTTACTTAGGGATGCGCGCTTATGATGTATGTATGTGATACAATCCGGGGACCCCAATGATGTTATGATTATGTTTAAGTATTTAAAAGTATGATTTTAAAAGTTAAGCATCCTTATGTATATGCATTTGACTCATGCATTCATTCATGTTATGCATTATGCCATGATAGTAATGTCTTATGCTTATGTTTCATGTTAAGACATATGCATGATAGTAAACGATTTATGTTATGATTATGTTAAGAAGATGCCATGTGCTATGTTAGAAAGCATGCTTATGTTTATGCCATACAGGTTGGTTCATACCTTATGTTTATGTTATGCCATGTATCGCGCCATGTTAAGAATATTTACTTATGTTTATGTTTATGCCATATATCATGCCATGCTAAGAATGTTTACTTATGTTTATGTTCATGCCATGTTAAGTGAAACCTTATGTCCATGTACTATGTAAGAACTAGGTCATGCTAAATGATTTTAGATACTTATGTTCTATGTAGAGCACCAAGTTATGTTAATGTTTCTTGTGCTCATGCTCAAGTGATGAATGATTTTAGTGAGTAGGAAAGAGTCTTACTAAGTCTGTGTGCTTATAGTCTTATTTCCTTATACCGTAGATCACGCAAGGGGACAATAAGGAAGCAGCAGGAGGGCATGAATGCATGTGTGTGGTAGTGACTTGGCTAAGAAAACAATATGTTTACTCGTCTTATGCTAGAACTTTACCTTTGTTACTTATGTGTTTGAATGATGACTTATGTGACTCTATGACATGATGTTAAGTATGACATGATATGATGCTAAGCATGAAGTCAATATGCCAAGTTCCCATGTCATTATGTTAGGAATGGTAGTAGGTGCATGTATGTGTAAGATTAAAGTTATTCCGCTGCCTTATGATGTCTACCTGCCCTACTCATGTTAACGTAACGCCGCTTTATGGAAAGAAAAAAAAACGGGCGTTACAATTACCTTCCATGTCGGTTTTCTTCTTGAAAACCCACTTGCACCCTATGGGCTTAATCCCTTCAGGCGGGTTAACCAAGTCCCATACTTGATTTTCGTATATGGAATTCATTTCCGACTTCATGACTTCAAGCCATTTATCCCTTTCTGAATTTATCAGAACATCTTCATAACTGATAGGTTCGTCATTGTTAACGAGTAACACGTCGTTCGATTCACTTATGAGAAATCCGTATCTCTCTGGAATATTGCGTGTCCTATCAGACCTACGAAGAAGTGGTGTTGTTTTAGGTTCAACTGATAGCTCATCATTATGAGTTATTGGTTGTGGGTCTAGACTAGGTGTCTTTGTAATGTCTATTGGAGTTTCTTGAACTTCTTCAAGTTCAATGCTACTTCCACTGTTTTCTTGTAAAAGAAATTCTTTTTCCAGAAATACAGCATGCCTTGAAACAAACACCTTTTGTTCCAAGGGATGATAGAATTGGTAACCCTTCGTTTTCTTAGGGTATCCAATAAATAGACATTTATCAGACTTAGCATCCAATTTGTCTGATACAGTCCGCTTTACATAAGCAGGACAACCCCATATTTTAAGGTGAGTTAAATGAGGTTTCATACTATTCTACGTCTCATATGGAGTAGTAGAGACTACCTTGGTCGGGACTCTGTTTAGTAAGTAAACAGCTGTCTTAAGCGCATAGCCCCAAAAGGATTTTGGAAGAGTTGCATGATTCATCATAGATCTAACCATGTCCATTAAGGTTCGGTTACGCCTCTCAGATACACCATTATGCTGTGGTGTATATGGCGGAGTCCATTGAGACAATATCCCATTGTCCCTAAGATAATCTTGAAACTCTTGACTCAAGTATTCACCACCCCGATCGGATCGAAGTATCTTAATACTTTTGCTAAGCTGTTTCTCTACTTCACTTCTGAACTCTTTGAATTTCTCAAAAGCTTCAGATTTGTGTTTCATTAAGAAAACATACGCGAATCGTGAGTGACCATCGATAAAGGTAATGAAGTAGCTATAACCTCCTTGTGCAAGAGTTGACATTGGTCCACATACATCAGTATGTATTAGACCAAGCAATTCTCCCACTGGTTTACCTTTTCCGGAAAAGGGTAATTTGGTCATCTTGCCTTTTAAGCATGATTCGCATGTATCAAATGAACCGAGTTCAAATGATTCCAGAATTCCACATCGGTGTAATTTAGTCATGCGTTTCTTACTTACATGGCCAAGACGACAATGCCACGTATAGGAGTCTATTTGATTATCTATTCGAGCACGTTTGTGTTAATGCAGACAGCACCTAAGTCGAACCTGTGTTTTGATAATGACAAAAGGATTCAAAAGTTAAGATGTTTTGTTTTTCTAACATACTACTTGAGTGTGCAGATTAAAGTCCTAGCGAAGGACTGCTAGGCACCTAGCGAAGGACTGCTAGGCATCGGAACCCTAAGACCCAGCGAAGGGCTGCTGGGCACCTAGCGAAGGGCTGCTAGGAGTCAAAGACCTGGCGAAGGACTGCTGGGCACTAGGCGAAGGACTGCCTGGAACGAAAGACCTGGCGAAGGACAGCTGGGTACCAGGCGAAGGATTGCCTGGAACTGAAGACCTGACGAAGGACTGCTAGGCAAAAGTCCAACCGGAGGAGCCGGTTGGCAACAGGTAAATTCTCCTGAGAGGAGTAGGTGAGGACGCGTTCCCCGTCGAGGGAACAGTAGGCGTCGGTTCGACCTAGGGCTCCATTTGGGAGACCCAAAGTCAGAACCAATACAGCTAAGACTGTATAAACCTAACACTTGATTGCTTTGTGTTGTTTTAGACTAACCCTGGATGCAGGACTGAAGGAATGAGTGTCTGTAGCTCAGAACGCCTCAAAGGAGAGAGGCAACAGCTAAGTAGGGCGCCCCAGTGTCCCGGGCGCCCCCAAGGTCAAGGCAAAACAAGTTAAGCAAGAGTACGCTTCGGAAGCTTACTGGGCGGGGCGCCCCCACGCTCCCGGGCGCCCCGGGCTCAAGCCAACGATGAGGATAAACTTCATCCAGCTGAGAAGCCCGCTGAAAGGGTCAACCAGGGCGCCCCCAGCATCCCCGGCGCCCCCACAGTCAACCCTCAGCCCTATTCGAGTGGGATAAGAGCTGACCGAGACTTGCTCGGATCGGGTGACACGTGGGGGGGGGGCGCCCCCAATGTTTAGGGCGCCCCGAGAGGCTATAAAAAGCCCGTCGACCCCAAGGCTTCGAACATCAACTTCTTCCAACGCAAACACACTCTTCTACTCAAGCGCTTCGCTCCAGAAACCACTCAACTCGAGATACAAGCGCCGACGACGTCCCTCTGCTCCGAGATACATTCCACACCGGACGTCGGTAACGAAGAGTTGTCTTTTCTTTGTTTACTATACTGCAGTTGTAATATCTATTTGTAAACCGTTTTGCGCACATATAGAATTGCCCGCAGTAAACGATCAACGACCGTGTGCCTTGGAGTAGGATCCGACCGCGACTCCAAACCAAGTAAAATCTTGGTGTCTGTGTATTGTTTTGTTTTAATTTTTCCGCTGCATTTTCTCTTTTTCATTCCGAAACGACAAACGATATTCACCCCCCCTCTATCGTTTTCTCTCGAGCCAATAAGTTGTATCAGAGCGGGGAAGCTCAAATTTGGTGCAACCACCAGTTTGAGAATTTTTTTGGATTTTCTTCAAATTTTTTTTTTCTTTTTCGAATTTTTATCGTTAATCGAGACCGGTGCAACACCCCTCGATAATTATTTTTCTTTATCCCGCACTACTAATCCAAGACCAAGTCTTGGGACAGAATTTTCTTTTCTTTTTTATCTTTTTCAGATAAAATCCTTAATGGCCATGCAAGAAGGCTTCAGCACCGCAATGCCACAGCTCTTCAGTGGGGAGGACTTCTCCTACTGGAAAAGCAGAATGAAGGTCCACCTAAAAACTCAGGTGGACATGTGGATAATCATCCAGTCCGGAATGGAAATACCAAGGAATGCTGACGGGGTACAACCGTCTTACACTGAATGGGACGCTGTACTCAAAAAGAAAATAGAAGCAGATGCCAAAGCGACCCAAACACTCCAATGCGGCCTAACAAAAGAGGAGCTGAACCGGGTGGGTCCATTCAACAGCGCCAAAGAACTTTGGGGTAAGCTGATCGAACTACACGAAGGAACCTCCGACACCCGAATCAGCAAGAGGGACCTTCTGCTGAACAAGCTGTACACCATAAAGATGAACGAAGGCGAATCAACAGCTCAGCTCCACGCCAGAATTAAGGAGCTGATGAACGATCTACACACCATAGGTCACAAGGTAGAAAACCGTGACCTAATAAGGTATGCCCTTAATGCTTTCCCAAGAAACACCTTGTGGGCATCTATGGTAGATGCTTACAAAGTTTTTAGGGATCTTTCCAAAATCAAGTTAGATGAACTTTTTTCTGAATTTGAATTACATGAACAGACTAACTACAATCTGGCCGAGAAAGGCATTGCTTTTGTTGCAGGTAAAGCTGGAAAGACAACAAGAAGAAGCCACAACCTGCACCCGAGTCTGATTCAGACTCAGACTCAGAAGATAGCGAGGGAAATCGACCGAAGTTGGTTCGGCTAGCCCGAGACTACTACAAAGAACTAAAGAACCAGACCAACAGAAAGAAAGCCAGCCGAAGAAAGGAAGAACCAGCTGAACCCTCAAACGACAAGAACAAACCAAATGTGACCTGTTATGAGTGCAAGAAGAAAGGTCACTACAAGACGGAGTGTCCGAACCTAAAGGAGACCAAGAAGACAAGAAGGAAGAAAGCACTCCAAGCAACGTGGGACGAGTCCTCTTCCGAAGAAGAAGAAGAGGTCCTACAGTCGAACCTGTTCGCACTAACCGCCTTAGAAGAAATCGAGACCGAGTCAGAGTCGGAGCCGGACGACGACAAACTTACATTCTCAGAGGACGACGAAATAACTGTAAGTGGTTTTTCCCGAATTCAATTATGCGAGTTAATTTCTTATCTTTCTCGAGATTTGGAAAAAGCCAAAATCCGAGTCGAGTCTCTCAGACAGGAAGTAAAACTCCTGAAAGAGAGAGCAGTCTCTGAACCCTTAACTGAGAAGGTTTAAGAAGGAATCTCCGCTCAAGTTGAAAAACTTGAATCAGAGAACTCTTTCTTGAAAACTCAAGATAAGGATCTTAGAGCTGCCGTAGAACGATTCACTTCTTGGTCCAAGGGTCTTGACATGATTCTTGGAAAATAGAAGTCGGTTCTAAATCGATCTGGGTTGAGCTATAGAACCAAATTTAGACAAAGATCCTAGTATGCTGTACTGAACCAGTCCAGACCTAAAGTTCAGGCATGGGTACCCAAACTGTGCCTGAACAAACAAACTGGATCAAATCAGTATTGGATCCCCAAGGACAAGATTCACATCTTGCCAAACCATTATCGTGGCTTTAGTCCAGGGGGAGCCAAATTAAAAACAATATTTATTGTTAGATAAAATTTAATTTTTTGATTGCAAATTACATGATTGATTGTTTATTTAATTCCTGTAATTTACTATGCTTAGACTTAGGAATGGTTAGAATAAGGACTCAATCAATTAATTGAAATTTGAACCACATAGTATTGGGTGGCGGTGAGATGATAGTACGTTAGGTAAGCCAATTCTAATAAGGTCAAGTATACTCTACTTGGTCTCTTTAGACTGGTGAAACTAGCCGAAGCTACCGATCCAAGACCCAAACTAGTTAGACCAGAATTTTTCAAAAAATAATTTTGAAAATGAAATTTCATTAAAAGGCTTTGTCAAGGAAAGGGTTGATGATCCAATAAGGCTACGGCCAAAGAAGGCCTAGTGCCTCGCCAAGACCTGGAAGCCAATTTTTGAAATTCAAATTCAAATTATTCTTTGTAAAATTCGAATCTAACACAAATTTTCAGTTAATTGTAGATTCAAACATGTTTTTAAAAATCAACTGTTTTCAAAATTAATTCAATTTTCCTAAAAAAAAGAAATCATAATCAATCATAATTTTTCAAAATTAATTCTATCTACCAAAACCTGTCTCACAAAACCCATAAGACAAACGTGATTGATAACCTTAGATTGGGTGAGACAGACTAGGCTGTGAAAATCAATTTATGCTATTCCTGATTCTAATTGGATCAAAATCAACAAAACTCCTTATGTGTAGGAACATAAAGATTTGGACCAATAGATGTTGGATAGCGATTGCTCCAGACACATGACTGGAGATAAATTGAAATTCACCAAACTCAAGTTCAAGAACCTAGGCTCCGTGGCATTTGGCAACAATGTTACACTCAAGGTAATTGGGTTAGGTAATATTGAACTTAAATCTGACTTTGTTATTAAGAAAGTGCTTTTGGTTGAAAATTTTAATTTTAACTTGCTTAGCATAAGTCAGTTGTGTGATTCTTGTTATGTAGTTACCTTCAACAATTCTAACTGCCTGATTAGAAACCTGCAAGACTCTGAAATCATGCTTAAGGGCACTAGGAAAAATAATGTTTACACTATAAACCTACCCCTAGTACCTAAATGTATGTTAACTCAGTTAGAACAATCAAACCTCTGGCATAGGAGATTAGGTCATACTAATCTGAGAATTATTTCAAAAGTCACCCAACTCGGCCTAATTAAAGGTATCCCCAAAATTAAAAATCATGAAAAATTAATATGTGAATCATGTAATCAAGGTAAACAAACCAAGTCTAATCACAAACTAATCCAATCTGATCAAACTCAAACCACACTTGAGCTCCTGCACCTTGACCCACATCGAGCCAAGTCACTAAGCAGAAACCGGTACTGCTTAGTAATAGTTGATGATTACTCCAGGTTTACCTGGGTTAGGTTTCTAAAGACCAAAGATGAAACCCTAAACCTATTTAATGAATTTTGTAAGTTAATTGAAAATCAAAACGATACTAAAATTAAAAGACTTAGGAGTGACTACGGGGGAGAGTTTGAAAATCAACGGTTCGAGGAATTCTGTAAGGTAAATGGGTACATACATGAATTTTCGTGTCCTAGAACCCCCCAACAAAATGGGATAGTCGAAAGGAGAAATAGAACTCTACAGGAAGCCGCTAGGGCTATGCTCAACGAATTCAACCTAGTCAACCAATATTGGGTAGAAGCAGTTAGTACGGCTTGCTACATTCAAAATAGGGTCCTGATTAACAAGCGACACAACAAAACACCTTATGAATTATACTATCATAGACTTCCAAATCTACACTACCTAAGGGTCTTTGGATGCAAAGTTCATATCCTAAATACCAAAGACTATCTAGGAAAATTCCAGTCTAAGTCAACCCCAGGCATCTTCCTAGGATATTCAACCACAAGTAGAGCCTAGAAAATCGAAGAAACAATCAATTTAATATTTGATGAAGAAAATAACTCAAAACCTGATAATCCAAATCAAACTTCATCAAATACTGATCAAGAAGATAATGAACAAGCTGTTGAATCTTTAATTGAACCCATAAACGAACTAACTATTGAACCAATTAATGAGTCAATTGAACCAACTATTGAACCAATAATTGAACCAACTCAAATAGGTGAATCAAATAGTGAACCAAACCGACCAGCCGGACTTGAGGCTGAACCAAGTTCTAGAAAATCTAAGAAACCCAGACTTAGTCACCCAACCGATCAAATTGTGGGTGATCCAACTTTAGGAGTCAGAACTAGGTCTTCCTATAGAAACCTTAGTCAGATAGCAATGATTTCAAAAATTGAACCTAGGACTATAGAGGAAGCCCTACCTGATCTTGATTGGATCATAGCTATGCAAGAAGAGTTAGCCCATTTTGAAAGAAACCAAGTCTGGGAACTAGTACCTAAACCTGAGGGCAAATCCGTCATTGACACTAAGTGGAATTTTAGGAATAAGTTAAATGATCAAGGAGAAATAGTCAGAAATAAAGCCCACTTAGTAGCGAAAGGATTCAGTCAGGTAGAAGGGTTAGATTATGACGAAACCTATGCCCTGGTAGCTAGACTTGAGTCCATTAGGATGTTATTAGCCTTTGCATCCCATAAAGGATTTAAATTATACCAAATGGATGTAAAGACAGCTTTCCTAAATGGATTCATTAAGGAAGAGGTCTATGTAGGACAGCCCCCTGGGTTTGAAGACTTAGAAAGACCTGACCATGTTTACAAACTCACTAAGGCACTTTATGGATTAAAACAAGCACCTAGGGCCTGGTATGAACGCTTATCAACTTACCTAATCTCTAAAGACTTTAACCAAGGACAAATTGACTCAACCCTATTTATTAAAACCTTAGGAAAAGAAATTTTTATTGCCCAAATCTACGTCGATGACATAATCTTTGGGTCCACCAACTCTAATTTTTTAAAAGAATTCGTAAAAATAATGGAAAACGAGTTTGAAATGAGCCTAGTTGGTGAGCTTAACTTTTTCCTAGGGTTACAAATTAAACAAACTAGGTATGGAAACTATGTCCATCAATTCAAATATGCTAAAGAATTAATAAAGAAATTTAAAATGGACAACTCTAAAAGCATAAGTACCTCCATGGCCACAAATGTAAAAATAGATAGTGTAACGACCCAAAAAATTCTCTTAATATTTTCTTAAAATATTAAGCATGTTTAGATAATTTTCCAAGGGACCTAGAAATATTAATGCGGACTTTGGTCTAGAAAATCCATGTTTTCTCATTTAAATTGGGAAAAAGGGCACTAATGGGTCTTATATGGGCTTTTTAGTACCATAATTATTGGTAGATTTTAGGTAAAAATTTATAGAAATATAAAGAAATTTTAATGAGAAATATTAACATAATTATGGGGGAATTTTTAGATAATTTTCGGAATTTTGGGGAAACTAATAGAAAATAAAAAGGAAAAATAAAATAAAAATAAGGTGCATGGGCCAAGGATTGAACCTTGGACCTCTTGTACAACCATGTATGCTTTAACCAACTCATCTAGCAAGGGAATGTTATAAGGGAATGAAATGGAGATTGGTTAAGGCTTAGAAGAAGATGAAGGGTCATGGAGAGACTCTTCATTTACCTCCTTAATGGGCTATAAAGAGGGGGTTTTGGGAGTTACCTCTTCTTCCCATTACTTTGCAATTTCTTCCTTCTCCTCCCCTCATCCTAGCCGAATACCCAAGGAAGGGTTCTCCCTTGGAAAAGCTCCACAAGAGGTCTCATCCCCAAGATCTAAGGGGTCTTCCAAAGATACAAGGACAAGGGGGTTCAAGGGTCCAAAGATCTTACCATTTCCTTCTCTTTCAAGGTTCAAAAAATCAAGAAACCCAAGGTAAGACTCCCTCACCTGTGGTATAATAGTTCCTTATGATTTCCATGATTTTTAGCGTGATATATTGGTTAGTTTTTGGATTTGATGTTGAAAGAAAAGAAAACCAAGAACCTTAGGATTGTGGGTTTCGGCCACCATGATTTAAAGGTCTATAATTATGCTAAAAATCTTTATCATGTTATTTAATGTTCCCTTATGATGTGTAGAGGTTAAGTATAATTTTTGGAAATTTTTGGAGTACCCTAGGACACCCTAGGGTTTCGGCCAACATGAAAGGAACAAAATCAACACCTAGAGACCCTATGGGTTTCGGCCACAATGTTTTAGGGTCTATAATGATGCTAAAAATATTTATAATGTTATTTAATGTTCCTTGATGATGTTTAGAGATTAAGAATAATTTTTGGGAATTTTGGAGTACCCTAGGATACCCTAGGGTTTCGGCCAACAACAAGAACCCTTGTGTAGGGTTGGGTTTAAAACCTCAAGTGTTTGTTCATGTATTGTCATGATATAAGGGAGATGGAGGGTGTTTATGTGAATGTTTCACATGGCCTAGAGACCCTATAGGTTTCGACCAAGTACCCTAAGGGGGTGGAAAGATAGGACTTATTTCAAGTAAGGGTCCCAATGGCCCTATGGTAAGATATGGTTGGTGTTTAAGTAATTGATTTGGGGTTTTAATGGAATTTTTCCATACCCCCATGACCTTGAAGATTCGGCCAAGAGTAAGATTAGGGCTAAAGGATTAGGGTTGGCCTTAAGTATGGGATCAAAGGGTTCCTATGGCCTAGTATATGTGTATGAGATGTTATTTGGGAAGTTATGTGAAGGTTCATGGACCTAGGGTTCCTTGGGGATTTTCGGCCAAGGGCATAACCTAGGGCTAGGGTTGGGTTAAACCTACCAAGATGCTTGAGTATGAGTTACCAAGATATATATTTAAGTAAGATGGAAGAAGTTCTATGTTAACCAAACCCTTAGTTTGTATGTCATGAATTATATGTTAAGTCATAGATGTTTAGACATGTGCCATGATTTATGAATGATATGTATGTATGCCATGTCTTATGAATGTTATGCCATGTTTTATGAATAATATGCATGTATGCCATGTCTTATGAATGATACGTATGTATGTCATGATTTATGAATAAGATGTATGTATGCCATGTCTTATGAATGAAGTTAAAGTACATGCCTTTAAGGCATAATGATGATGTTAAGTATGATGAATGACAAGTATGATGAATGAATGATGATGAATGACAAGTATGATGAATGAATGATGATGAATGAAAAAGCATGTGAAAGCATTTTATTTTATTTTATGGGCTTGTACCGGACCTAAGTAAGGTCCACGGTTCTGGACTACCGATGAAGCTGTCCACGGTTGGGGACTACCGATGAAGCTGTCCTTACGGTTCGGGACTACCGATGAAGCTGTTCTTACCCTAGTAGGTCGAGATTATCTACCTCGTATTTACTTAGGGATGTGCGCATATGATGAATGAATGTGGTACAAGCCAGGGCCCAATGAATGATGATTATGTTCAAGTATTTAAAAGCATGTTTTTAAAGATTAAGCATCCTTATATATATATGCAATTGCCACATGCATTCATCCATGTTATGCATTATACTTATGATAAGAACATTATGCAAAGTAAGTTTATGCAAGGTATGTTTATGCAAATGATTTTATGTATGTTTATGCTAAGCTAGATAGTTTAGGATTATGTTTATGCTAGGTTAGAATGCCATGATTTTATTTATGTTCATGATAGTTTAGGATGCCATGATTTAATTATGTTTATACTAGGTTAGAATGCCATGATTTTATTTATGCTCATGTTAATTATGATGCCATGATTTAATTATGTTTATGCTAGGATAGAATGCTATGATTATATTTATGTCCATGCTAAGTTATGTTATTATGTTTATGTTTATGCCAAGAATTATGCCATACTATGAATGTTTATGATGTTTATGTCTATGCCAAGTATTATGCCAAGCCATGAATGTTTTATGTTTATGTATATGCTATGCTATGAAAGTGACTAAGTTATGTTCAAGTCATGTCAAAGGTATGTTAAGTGCTCATAAAGACTTATGTGCTGAGTAAAGCACTAAGTATGTTAATGTTTAAGATGCTCATGATTAAGTGATGAATGGTTTTAGTGAGTAGGAAAGAGTCTTACTAAGCCTGTGTGCTTATAGTCTTATTTCCTTATACCGCAGATCACGCAAGGGGACAGTAAGGAAGCAGCAGGAGGGCATCAAAGAATGTGTGTGGTAGTGACTTGGCCAAGGAGCAATATGGTTGCTCGTCTTATGATAGAACTTTACCTTTACTATTATGTGCTTGAATATGACTCTATGATATGATGCTAAGTATGACATGATGCTAAGAATGACATGATGCTAAGTATGACATGATATGATGCTAAGTATAAAGTTAATATGTTAAGTTCCCATGTTATGAGGTTAGAAAGGGTAGTAAGTGCATGTAGGAGTAAGTTAATGGTTTCCGCTGCATTATGATGTCTACATGCCCTAAGTATGTTAACGTAACGCTGCTTTATGAAAAGAAAAAAAAAGCGGGCGTTACAGGTTGGTATCAGAGCAGTAACCATCTCCCTACACACACAGCCCTCTTCCTGCCGCTTCCAAGTAAGTACCTCTTTACATATCTAGTAGTATTGAGATGTTTTATGATTTTAAGATGTCCAAGTATGAACGGTATTTATAATGAAAAGTATGTTACGATATGTAACGACGAATGATACTTTATCTTATTTTAGGAATTAAATATTTAGAATAATATTGGGGTAGAGAAAAAAAAACTGATAATGGTCATACTTGTCTTTGGTGAAGAAAAACCTGGCTAGAAGACATAGTAACCGGCTTAACGAGACAACTCCAACGCCTGACCTGATGCAACTAGTAATCCAGCTCCAACGTCAGGTTACCGAGTAGCAGCAAACTATTAACACCTTAATGAACCAACAGGAAAATTCTACTACTCCACCAGTGAACCAGACTGCTGCGCCTGTGGCGCCTACGGGTACACACACTCCTCCGCCGAACTCGACCACTGTGGCACGACAGGAGGCTTATTTGATCCAGTGGTTAAGACTGAAACCGGAGAACTTCTCGGGTACCGGCGAACCATGGGACGCCCAGGCATGGTTCAAGACGGTGGAAAGTACACTGGAGCTGCTGGACTGGCCTGAGCATGAGAAGGTCAAGTGCGCATCATTCTGCCTTTCTGGGGATGCCAGAATGTGGTGGGAGAGGGTCAGGACCAAGAGACAAGTAAACCAGATGGCGTGGGCCGATTTCGAATCGGAATTCTTTGAAGAATTCTTCAATATGCAGGTTACAACCAAACACTACGACGAGTTTACGGAATTCCGGCAGGGCAACCTCTCGGTCAATGAAGCCGTGAAGAAATTTAATCGACTGGCCCGTCTGTGCCCTGAGCTGGTCCACACAGAGAAAGAGAGGGTCCGACTTATGTTGAAGATGTTACGGCCCGAAATAGCTCTGAACGTGGCTGGTGGAGTTAACAGGCCCCAGACCGCCGAGGAACTGTTTAGTAGTGCTTTACTCACTGAGCACTATCTGAATAATATCCATCAGCAAACGAAGGCGACGAATGAAAGAGGTCAAAAGCCCCAGAGCAACCAAGCTAATTGGAAGGGAAAAGTTATTGCCTATGCCTCTAGACAACTCAAGGAATATGAACAGAATTACCCCACTCATGATCTGGAACTGGCTGCGGTGGTCTTCGCTCTTAAGATATGGAGGCATTATCTGTACGGGGCGCAGTGTCAAATTTATACAGACCATCAGAGTCTGCGATATTTCTTCACTCAGAAGGACCTGAATATGAGACAACGCCGATGGCTTGAGTTGGTAAAAGACTATGACTGCGAGATCTTCTACCATCCAGGGAAGGCAAACAAGGTGGCTGATGCACTCAGCCGGAAGTCAAGTGCCACCCTGATGTCCATAGCCATATTACCCCGGCCACTCAAAGAAGAAATTATAAATTTTGGGGTCGAGGTCATCTCCGGACGACTTTCCACCATGACAATATCACCAGGCGAAGGACTGCCTGGAACTGAAGACCTGGCGAAGGACTGCTGGGCAAAAGTCCAACCGGAGGTGCCGGTTGGCAACAGGTAAATTCTCCCAAGAGGAGTAGGTGAGGACGCGTTCCCCGTCGAGGGAACAGTAGGCATCGGTTCGACCTAGGGCTCCATTTGGGTGACCCAAAGTCTGAACCAAGACAGCTAAGGCTGCATAAACCTAACACTTGATTGCTTTGTGTTGTTTTGGACTAACCTTGGATGTAGGACCGAAGGAATGAGTGTCTGCAGCTCAGAACGCCTCAAAGGAGAGAGGCAACAGCTGAGTAGGGCGCCCCTAGTGTCTTGGGTGCCCCCAAGGTCAAGGCAAAACAAGTTAAGCAAGAGTATGCTTTGGAAGCTTACTGGGCGGGGCGCCCCCATGCTCCCGGGCGCCCCCGTGCTCCCGGGCGCCCCCAGTGCCCAGGGCGCCCCGGGCTCAAGCCAACGAAGAGGATAAACTTCATCCAGCCGAGAAGCCCGCTGAAAGGGTCAACCAGGGCGCCCCCAGCGTCCCGGGCGCCCCCACAGTCAACCCTCAGCCCTATTCGAGTGGGATAAGAGCTGACCGAGACTTACTCGGATCGGGTGACACATGGGGGGGGGGGCGCCCCCAACGTTTAGGGCGCCCCGAGAGGCTATAAAAAGCCCCTCGACCCCAAGGCTTCGAACATCAAATTCTTCCAACGCAAACACGCTCTTCTACTCAAGCGCTTCGCTCCAGAAACCACTCAACTCGAGACACAAGCGCCGACGATGTCCCTCTGCTCCAAGATACATTCCACACCGGACGTCGGTAACGAAAAGTTGTCTTTTCTTTGTTTACAATACTGCAGTTGTAATATCTATTTGTAAACCGTTTTGCGCACATATAGAATTGCCCGCAGTAAACGATCAACGACCGTGGGCCTTGAAGTAGGAGCTGACCGCGACTCCGAACCAAGTAAAATCTTGGTGTCTGTGTATTGTTTTGTTTTAATTTTTCCGCTGCATTTTCTCTTTTTCATTCCGAAACGACAAACGATATTAACCCCCCCCTCTATCATTTTCTCTCGAGCCAACAGTTTGTTGCTAACTTCGATATTGAAAACGTCATCGGATAAATCTAACGTGTAGATACCATTGTATAATGTTCCGGTCCCATAAAGAACACCATTTAAAGTTATGTAACAGCAATTGTTACTAAAAGTTAAATGATAACCCTTTTCATTCAAGCATGAAATAGATACAATGTTCTTTATTAACGAAGGAACAAAATAACAATTATCCAATTCTAAGACAAGTCCAGTAGGGAGCTTTAGCAAATATGTTCCGATGGCAACAACAACAATCTTTGCTCCATTTCCAACTCGCAAATTCGCTTCTCCCTTGACGAGTCTTCTTCTATTCCTTAGCCCCTGTATGTCATTACATATATGTGAGCTACACCCAGTATCAAGTACCCAGGTGGACGAGGAAATAGAGTGACATTCAATAACGAAGATACCTGAAGAGGATGGGGCATCGAATGCCTTCTTCTTCCAGGACTCAAGATAAACCTTGCAGTTTCTTCGCCAGTGACCCTCCTTGCCGCAGTGATGGCAAGTGCCTTTTGGTGCCTTTTCAGTCTTTTTGACCTTTTTCTTCTTTCCCTTATTCTGTTCTTTGGGCTTCCTCTTAGAGCCTTTCTTTAAGGAACCAACTAACAGTACCGTCTTCTGATCCTGCTTTACAGAAGGCTCTACAGTCATCAGCAGGTTGAGCAACTCAGGAATGGTAATCTCCAGCTTGTTCATCCGATAGTTCATCACAAATTGTGAGTAACTCTTGGGCAAACAATGCAGAATTAAGTCAACACTTAGTTCGTGATCCATTGCAAATCTGAGTGTGCCTAGTCGCTCAATGTACCTCAACATCTTCAACACAAACTGTGAGACAGAAGTGCCTTCCTGCATCTTAGAGGTGAAGAGGAGTCTGGAGACCTCGAACCTTTCGGATCTCTCCTGCTCGTCAAACAGCTCATGAAGATGGAAGATGATGGTATGAGCATCCATATGCTCATGCTGCTTTTGCAGCTCAGGTACCATAGCGGCCAGCATGATGCAACTCGCAAGTTCAGAATCAGCCACATGTTTCTGATAGGCCACTAACTGGTCTGGAGTTGCATCTTCTGTAGGATGGTTGGGAAGTTGTTCTTCAAGGGCATAAGCAAGCTTTTCTGCCTTGAGGACTATCCTCAGGTTTCAAAGCCAGTCCATGAAGTTTGGCCCAGTCAGTTTATTGGTGTCCAAAATGGAACGCAAATTCAGAGAAGACATGATCAAGTGATTATCCTAGAAATACAAATTGAGCTTATGTGAGAAGAATGATAAAGAATGCATCAATATACATTAATTAAATCCTATTTATTTTTCGAATTGAATAACCCTTTTATCAATCCGAGAGATCGTAGGAACATCTCCAAATAGGTTGATATCCAACAATAGATAAGAACAACCATGGCTAGAGTCCATCAAGTTATTCTTAGCTATGAAGGTAGGTAATTATACCGATTACATATTACACATATGTAACTATCACATTATGCTATCAACTAATTGAATGTTTGCATAAATCATTGGGTTGTTAACTCATTAACAAGTATGCAACAATATACATAGCACCCAACTGCACCTCTCTTTACATCGACCTTGGCTGTGGCACAACAAATCGATGCTCCAAGCTTAAGGCTGACCCATTAATCAAGAAATAGTTTTAATATGGTTGGAGCTCATTCAACCGTTTAGTCAGGCTTGGATGTGTCCAACAACCAAAACTAAGGATTGACCTCTGACTCCAACTATATTAATCATAAACTAATTCCATGGTTTGAACATGTTGAGGTTCAAGTCGGGCATGGATGTGTCCATCAACCCAAACGAGAAACAAAACTCCGGTTCTAACCATATTAATGGAAGGTGTTGGCCTTAATATTTTGTAAGGGGTTTTGGGTCTCATCCTTTTTTTTAAGCACATTCATGACATATAATTATGTCATGTTATAACGATTTCCTTAATAAAGTATGTATGTGACTTAATTTATTAAGTCTCATTAATTGAATTAGGAATCGGATTTCCAAATTCTAATTTCACACTTTATTCAAGGAATTGTTTTAGGAAACAATTTCCTAAATTGTCATAATCAATTTCGGGAATAATATGTTTAAGACTTTGATTTCTCTAAATCAAATCTTCTTAAATTAAGAGACAGATTCCCTTAATTCAACTACATATTATTTTCATGAAAATCTTATTTAAGGAAATAAACTCTATAGGAAACAATTTTTCCTAATTAATTTTGGAGACAACAATATGTAAGAGCATCACCTCATAAATCAAATAAGGAAATTATCGATTGAGAATCACCTCAAAAATTTCCAAGATTTGATCACATATTTTATTTATGGATAATTAATTACAACAAATTATTTACATTGGGTGGCTCCCCGAGGCACTCCCCAAAGAAAAGAAATTTGTTGTAAATCTAATTTAGCCTACTCCCCGAGGCATAACCAAATTAAACTTGACAATTAAAGAACTTGTTAATAATATAATTTGGATAGCTCCCCGAGGCCTACCCAAATCAATTTTAACAATTTATATTCAAAATAGGAAATTAAATTATAACAACTAACTTTAATTTGGGTGACTCGCCGAGGCACTCCCCAAAGTAAAGAATTTTGTTAATAATTTAAAAACTAATTTGAATTTAATTGTCAATTAATGTTTCCATAAAATGTCTAGACTTTCAAGAAAAGAAAGTGCCCAAAATTACGAGCTTTTCATAAATGGAAAGTTTCCAAAATTAAAAGGTTTTCAGAATTATTGTAAGTTTCTGGTACAAAGAAAACTTATGTATTTCCAAAATTAGGAAATTTCCAAAATTGGAAAGTTTCCAAAAATGGAAAGTTTTCACAATCATCATAAAATTTCAGAAACAGAGATATTTCAAAAGTTTGCAAAATTTCATGAGGATTTCCAAACTTTGAAATTCCTAAATCTAAAATTTACCATAATTGGAAAGTTTCCATAATTGAAAATTTTTCTAAAATTGAGATCATGACAAGGTTTTCCGCAAAATAATTATATGATTATGACGAACACTAACCGTCTCTGATACCACTGTTGGGACCGGGTGCATGCCGACGCGGACACGTATTGTAATTGTTACATAATTACATGCAGCGGAAATAAAAGCATGAATAATTTCCTAAATTATTCTAACACATATACTAAGCATGCAATGTGTTCACATAATCGTAATATAAAATTTTTACAGAAAAGGAGATTACTCTACAAATTACCTTGCGTAACTTGGAAGAAGGGATATTAAAACGGTTGAATGAGCTCCAACCATATTAAAACTATTTCTTGATTAATGGGTCAGCCTTAAGCTTGGAACATCGATTTGTTGTGCCACAGCCAAGGTCGATGTAAAGAGAGGTGCAGTTGGGTGCTATGTACAATGTTGCATACTTGTTAATGAGTTAACAACCCAATGATTTATGCAAACATTCAATTAGTTGATATCATAAAGTGATAGTTATATATATGTGATATGTAATCGGTATAATTACCTACCTTCATAGCTAAGAAAAACTTGATGGCCACAACCATGGTGGTTCTTATCTATGGTTGGATATCAACCTATTTGGAGATGTTCCTACGATCTCCCGAATTGATAAAAAGGGTTATTCAATTTGAAAAATAAATAGGATTCTTATTAATGTATGTTGATACATTCTTTAATCATTCTTCTCACATAATCTCAATTTGTATTTCTAGGATAATCACTCAATCATGTCTTCTCTGAATTTGCGTTCCATTTTGGACACCAATAAACTGACTGGGCCAAACTTCATGGACTGGCTTCGAAACCTGAGGATAGTCCTCAAGGCAGAGAAGCTTGCCTATGTCCTTGAAGATCAACTTCCCAACCTTCCTCTGGAAGGTGCAACTCCAGACCAGCTAGTGGCCTATCAGAAACATGTGACCGATTCTGAACTTGCAAGTTGCATCATGCTAGCCTCTATGATACCTGAGCTGCAAAAGCAGCATGAGCATATGGATGCTTATACCATCATCTTCCATCTTCATGAGTTGTTTGAAGAGCAGGCGAGATCCGAAAGGTTCGAAGTCTCCAGACTCCTCTTCACCACTAAGATGCAGGAAGGCACTTCTGCCTCGCAGTTTGTGTTAAAGATGTTGGGGTACATTGAGCGACTGAGCACACTCGGTTTTGCAATGGATCATGAACTAAGTATTGACTTAATTCTGAGTTGTTTGCCCAAAAGTTATTTACAATTTGTGATGAACTATCGGATGAACAAGCTGGAGACCACCATACTTGAGTTGCTCAACCTGCTGAAGACTGTAGAGCCTTCTGTGAAGCAGGATCAGAAGACGGTACTGTTAGTTGGTTCCTCGAAGAAAGGTTCTAAGAGGAAGGCCAAAGAACAGAATAAGGGAAAGAAGAAAAAGGCCAAAAAGACTGAAAAGACACCAAAAGGCACTTGCCATCATTGTGGCAAGGAGGGTCACTGGCGAAGAAACTGCAAGGTTTATCTTGAGTCCTTGAAGAAGAAGGCATCCGATGCCCCAGCCTCTTCAGGTATCTTCGTTATTGAATGTCACTTTATTTCCTCAAATACCTGGGTACTTGATACTGGGTGCAACTCACATATATGTAATGACATACAGGGGCTAAGGAATAGAAGAAGACTCGTCAAAGGAGAAGCGAATTTACGAGTTGGAAATGGAGCAAAGATTGCTGACGTTGCCATCGGAACATATTTGCTAAAGCTCCCCGCTGGACGTGTCTTAGAATTGGATAATTGTTATTTTGTTCCTTCGTCAATAAAGAACATTGTATCTATTTCATGTTTGAATGAAAAGGGTTATCATTTAACTTTTAGAAACAATTGTTGTTACATAACTTTAAATGGCGTTCTTTATGGTAATGGAACTTTGTGCAATGGTATCTACACGTTAGATTTATCCAATGACGTTTTCAATATCGAAGTTAGCAACAAACGTGCTCGAATAGATAATCGAATAGACTCCTACACTTGGCATTGCCGTCTTGGCCATGTAAGTAAGAAACGCATGACCGAATTACACCGATGTGGAATTCTGGAATCATTTGAACCCGGTTCATTTGATACATGCGAATCATGCTTAAAAGGTAAGATGACCAAATTACCCTTTTCTGGAAAAGGTAATCCAGTGGGAGAATTGCTTGGTCTGATACATACTGATGTATGTGGACCAATGTCAACTCTTGCACAAGGAGGCTATAGCTACTTCATCACCTTTATCGATGATCACTCACGATTCGGGTACGTGTTCTTGATGAAACACAAATTTGAAGCTTTTGAGAAATTCAAGGAGTTCAGAAATGAAGTAGAGATACAACTTGGCAAAAGTATTAAGATACTTCGATCCGATCGAGGTGGTGAATACTTAAGTCAAGAGTTTCAAGATTATCTTAGGGACAATGGGATATTGTCCCAATAGACTCCGCCGTATACACCACAGCATAATGGAGTATCTGAGAGGCGCAACCGAACCTTGATGGACTTGGTTAGGTCGATGATAAATCATGCAACTCTTCCAAAATCCTTTTGGGGCTATGCACTTAAGACAGCTGTTTACTTGCTAAACAGAGTCCCGACCAAGGTAGTCTCTACTACTCCATATGAGATATGGAATAGTAAGAAACCTCACTTAACTCACCTTAAGATATGGGGTTGTCCTGCTTATGTGAAGTGGACTATATCAGACAAATTGGATGCTAAGTCTGATAAATATCTATTTATTGGATACCCTAAGGAAACGAAGGGTTACCAATTCTATCATCCCTTGGAACAAAAGGTGTTTGTTTCAAGGCATGCTGTATTTCTGGAAATAGAATTTCATTTACAAGAAAACAATGAGAGTGGCATTGAACTTGATGAAGTTCAAGAAACTCCAATAGACATTACAGAGACACCTAGTCTAAACCCACAACCAATAACTCATAATGATGAGCTATCAGTTGAACCTAAAACAACACCACCTCTTCGAAGGTCTGATAGGACACGCAATATTCCAGAGAGATACAGATTTCTCATAAGTGAATCGAACGATGTGTTACTCATAAGCGATGACGAATCTATCAGTTATGAAGATGTTCTGAAAAATTCAGAAAGGGACAAATGGCTTGAAGCCATGAAGTCGGAAATAGATTCCATGTACGAAAATCAAGTATGGACTTGGTTAACCCACCTGAAGGGATTAAACCCATAGGGTGCAAGTGGGTTTTCAAGAAGAAAACCGACATGGAAGGTAATGTAGTTACCTTTAAGGCTAGATTAGTGGCAAAAGGATATCGTCAAAAACAAGAAATTGATTATGACGAAACCTATTCGCCAGTAGCTATGCTTAAATCCATTCGGATGCTCCTAGCCATAGCAGCTCATTATGATTATGAGATATGTCTAATGGATGTGAAAACAACTTTCCTTAATGAAAACCTGCTTGAGGATGTATACATGATACAACCTGAAGGTTTCACATCGGTTGATAAAACCAAAGTATGCAAGCTTCGACGATCCATATATGGACTGAAGCAAGCATCCAGGAGCTGGAACATCCGTTTTGATGAGACAATCAAAGAGTTTGATTTCTCACAAAATCCTGACGAACCTTGTATGTACAAGAAGGTTAGTGGGAGTGCAGTCGTATTCCTAGTATTATATGTCGATGACATATTACTTATAGGAAACGATATATCAGTTTTACAGACAGTTAAAATTTGGTTGTCCAAAACTTTCTCCATGAAAGACCTGGGAGAAGCAACCTATATCCTTGGGATTAGAATCTATAGAGATATATCAAAATGGTTGCTTGGTCTTTCGCAGTCTACATATATAGATCGAGTGCTAAAAAGGTTTAGCATGTCGGAATCCAAGAAAGGTTACCTTCCCATCAGGCATGGGATCAACCTTTCAAAGTCTATGTGTCCGCGCACAGAAGACGAGAGGATTTGCATGAATAAGATTCCTAATGCATCCGCGATAGGATCTATCATGTATGCTATGTTATGTACTAGGCCCGATGTATCATATGCTTTGAGCGTCACGAGCAGATACCAGTCTGATCCAGGAATGGATCATTGGGCGGCTGTCAAGACAATCCTTAAGTACTTAAGAAGAACTAAGGATGTGTTCCTAATATATGGAGAAGGAGATATGGTAATACGTGGGTATATAGATGCTAGTTTCCAGACAGATAAGGATGACTCCAAATCTCAGTCTGGATACGTATTTACTTTGAATAGAGGCACAATAAGTTGGAAAAGTTCCAAGAAAGACACTGTAGCGGATTCTACCACGGAAGCAGTTTGGATCAAGAAGTTTGTCTCGGAACTTGGTATGGTTCCAACCATTGATGAAGCAATACCGGTTTATTGCGACAACAATGGAGCTATTGCGCAAGCAAAGGAACCAAGGTCTCATCAGCGATCCAAACACGTGCTTCGCCGCTATCATCTGATCAGAGAGATTATAAGTAGGAACGACATACAAATTGAGAAAATTCCCACTGAAAGGAATTTAGCGGATCCTTTAACTAAGGCCTTGCCTCAAAGCATGTTTGAGGGTTATGTTAGAGCCTATGGTATTGGATACCGTAGCGATTGACATTAGACCAAGTGGGAGTTTGTTAGTGATATGAGAGAAGTGTCCTAAGGCAATCGCCTTATGGTTGTAAACATTTATTTTAATAAATGATAATTCACTATTTGAGTATACATGTTTATGTATTTGATTGGGATCTTGAACTCATCTACTGAATGTCCGCAATACAATTCACAGCATAAAAGAATTTGTGATGGGATCACAACTAGTGATTATCTCTACATGTGCAATTGTGAAGTATTGAAAATATTCCTAGTCGATGAATTGATAAAAACGGACACTATCAATTCTGTTGAGACTAGCATGGGTTATTCTCTAATCAGCTGATTTTCACTGGCTGGTGACATTGGGATGTCCGGAGATAAACATGGATGCTAGTTAAGGGAACTAGTTCATTGGAGTGACTAGCTGTAAAACTTCATATGGTAATCTACGTATAGATATGTCAATGAAGTTCTTACTGCAGCTTAAGTGCAATATTCCTTTGACTTGCGGTGTTCAAGTCATCTTGGTCACGGAGACTTATACTTTAACATCTTGAGCAAGCGTCTCTAAGGAGGTGTGGACCCAGGATGGTTGGGTATAAGCCGAAGTGCTCGAAGATGTTTGAACAGCCTACAAAGGATTCACCACTCCTTGCGAGGAGATGTATACCCAAGGTCTATCGTCGGATTGTTACTTGAAGTCTCTGGCCAGAGCATAACATGTTTCGAGTATGAATCTCTAGGAAACATGAGAGTAATTAGAATCCGTTGGACGAGAAAGACATTACTTGGGCTAGGTGTGACGAAGTCAGCCTAGTGGGGACTGACACACATAGACCGTGTCCTGAACCAAGTGGGTATAAGATGGTGAAGGGAATGAGACACGACTCATTATAGCTGCTGAAGGGTTTCAGAATTATTTCTGAGGTCAACTGTTGATCTTTCGATTAATTGGGGATCATGATGTACTACTAGGTGCCACTCATGATCGTTCTATAATTGGTTAATTATAGACGGCCAACATAAATCGAAAGCCTATTTAGTCACACTCACAACGAGTAATCCGAGGGATTTAAAACGAGTTGAAAATTGGATTTTCCGATCAAGAGAAATAAGTCGAATCTGAATTTATCAGAGGCGCATCGGAAGCTTAAAATGGCTAAGTCTTTTGAAGGCTTATTGGTCGAATTAAATGAGTTTAATTCGCGAGGAGGCGGTTTGGTTTGGCCGACCAAAGAGGGTCCCCAACCCCTTTGGTTTGGCCGGCCACAATAAAGGAGAGAAACCAATTTATTTGGTTTAAATTATAAAATAAATCAAGCGCGATTTGTTTTATAAAATTATGGATAAATAAATTTATATAAAGAAATTTATGTAAAGAAATTTATATAAATAAATTTATTTTCATGGAGATTAAAATAAACTTTAAATGGTTTATTTTATTTTATAAAATCAATTGAGAATTGATTTTTCCATGATAAGAAAAATTTATATAGTAAATTTCTTGTAAAAATTTATTGCATAATTAATTGGGAGATGTGTTTGTTTTATTATAAATTTAGTTATAATAAAACTTGGCATAACGGAATAATTCATAAGAAAATTTATAAGATAAATTTCTTATGTAAATTTATTCCGTTAAAAGGGAGACTTGACAATGGAGAGGCTACTATATAAAGGAACCAAGGCAAGCCTTGAATTCCAATTAATCAAGAGATTAAGAAGCTCTCTCTCTCTCCCTTATTCTCTCCCTCTCTCTCTCTAGGGTCGGTGCCCCTTTCTCTCTCTAGGGCCGGCGCCCCTTTCTCTCCCTAGGGCCGGCGCACCGCCTAGAGTTCCCGTGAGCCTCCTCCACCAAGAAGGTGACAAAGAAGAAGAAGAAGCGGATCGCAACTCCTTCCTCTCACGGATCTCGATTCCGTTACTTGGTGGTTAGTCTTCCATCTCTCTCTCTCTTGATATTCTAGTTGTGCCTTTGGAGAATCTAGTAGTTCTTGTCGGCACAAAACTCGTGGCTTTACGAAGTCATCCCGAAGAGAACTCGGCGTGGATGCGAATAGATGCGAAGCTTCCAAGGGACGCTACGGTTGGATCTCGTCCCTTTCTTCGAGTTACGCGAGGTACAAAGTAAATTAGTTTACTTTTCTGCAAAATTTTAATTTATGATCATGTCCACACATCATAAGGTTGCATGCTAGATACGTGGTTAAAATAATTTAAGAAATTATTTATGCTAATTCTTCCGTTGCACGTAATTAAACTTTAAAATTACGAACCCGTATCCATGTCAACATGCACCCGGTCCCAACAGTTTTTGTTTTTGCAAGTTCAGGATGTTCTCTCTACTATCTTTATGGCATTGCAAGAGGGCTACAGTATTGCTCACCCCCTCTCTTCTCTGGGGAAGACTTCGGATATTGGAAAAGCCGAATGGAAGTCCACCTGAAAACTCAAGTGGACATGTGGATAATCATCCAAACCGGATTCGACCTTCCGAGAGACGAGCAAGGGGTGATTCTGAGCTATGAAAAATGGGATGTCGCTGCTAAAAAGAAAATCAGAGCTGACGCAAAAGCGACACAAACCCTCTAATGAAGACTTACTAAGGAGGAGCTTAATCGCGTTGGTCCCTTCAACATCGCAAAGGAACTCTGGAGTAAACTCATAGAACTCCACAAAGGAATCTCTGATACTAAGGTAAGCCATCGCGATCTCCTGTTGAATAAACTTTATAACCTAAAAATGCAGGACGAAAAAATGACTTTCCAACTACACGCCTGAATTTACAAAATTATGAACAGACTCCACATCATCAGACACACAATCGAGAATAGGCATCTGATCAGGTACACATTAAATTCATTCCCTATAAACTCGCCATGGGCATCTATAGTTGATGCCTACAATGTTTCTAAGGACCTTTCAAAAATAAAACTAGATGAGTTATTTTCTGAATTTGAGTTGCATGAGCAGATTAACGATTCACTTGTAGAGAATGGCGTGGTTTTGATTGCAGGAAAAATCAAGAAGAAGACACCAGAACTGGAATCGGATTCTAACTCGGAATCCAAAGAGGAAGAGCTGGTGGAGCTTGTGAACGCCATCTGAAAATTGTTTAGAGCTCGGAAAGCCCAAAAGAAAAAGGAAATGGGACAACCAAAGGATGACCCGGCTGAACCAAAGAACAAGGCGGACCTCACCTATTATGGGTGTGGAAAGAATGGGCACTTCAAGTCCGATTGCCCAAACACGAAGGATACAATGAAGCAACCGAGGAAGAAGGCGTTGCAGGCTACCTGGGATGTGTCATCTTCGGAATCGGACAAGGATGAACCAACACACTCCAACCTCCTCGCCTTAATGGCTAAAGACGAGATCGACACCGGCTCCGAAATGGACGAAGAAACAGAGCACAGAATCGTCTCACTTTCGGAAACGGGCCGACTTAAGGTAACTGATTTTTCCGAACCGGATCTTTACGAATTAATTTCATACTAATATCGCAAACTGGCTAAGTCCAATAACTGGGTCAGGTCTCTCTGAGTGGAGGTAAAACTCCTTAAGGAAGAGACCAGCTCGATTCCTTTGACTGAGCAAGTTCAGGAAGAAACCTCTACTCAACTCCAAAGACTTGAGGAAGAGAATTTCTGTAACGCCCGCCCTTATATCTACTCTCGGGGCGGGGTTACGTACAATCAATCATATAATTATTTTCTTTCTTTTAGCATAAAATTAAAACAAACAACAATGCAAGGACTAAGTGCTGAGCATGCTTGTCTAAAACTATCAGGTGATATTTACAAGTGTTAAGCATACTAGTCAGTACATGTCAATCAAATATCATGCTTGAATCATTAGAACATCATTTGAAATATTTTAATCAAGAGTTATTCTATAACATGATAGGTTCACATATTATTTCAACTCATATCATAATCAAACAAAATCAAGTATATGAGAATTCCAAGTGTAATCACTATCATGCAATATCAAACCTTAACATTCATTGTTGAAGCAAACATCATCATAAGCATAGTAATGTAGATATAAAAAAAATCTTTCTTTCCCGAGCCATCACCCCACACATCTTCAGCCCTCCTGCCTCTTCCTTTAGTTTAAGTGTTCCTTACCCTTATCTGCAGCATAAGACAACACATAAACTAGTAAGCGCAAATGCTTAGTAAGGATCCTGTCCTACTCGCAAAATCCATACGAAAGCATACAACATGTACACATAATAAATCATAAGCATGAGTTCATCATAACATACTAAACATCAAAGTTTCTAAGCATGCAGCATAAAGTATCTTAAGCATGCCCTTCACATATCATCAATATTTTTCAAAACAATTCCATAAAGGTATTACTTAAAAATACATCCATATCATATAGGGCCCAGTTGTGTACCACATAATGCGCGTTCCCTAATGAATTGGGATAGCGAGCCACCAACCAATTAGAGCAGGACCCTTCCGTCCTACCGGAGCCATGACCTTACGTTAACATGCACCCCGGATTTGTTTAACGACCCCCTTCCGAGTCGGGTACACAACTTACAAAGTAAAATACTTATCATGTCTTTACATATATGCTAAGGAGTACTCCAAATCCACTCTTAAGGGACACACCACTCTTCAAAGGTGCTCATGATCCCACAGGGACACACCACACAACATAAGGGGTGCTCTTGATCCCATACTTAGTGGAGTATCCTTTCAAGCATTTTATCATACACATCACATGAAATTCATAAAGGGTGCCCCATGGGCTATAAACATGCTCATACATATATTATATTTCAACCACTTAACATACTTTATATATGACAAGATTGGTCACATAAATCATATTCATGTCATAGGAAGTGGTAGCATGCTTCATGAGTTAACCGAGTTCTTCTTAACCCTAAACCTAAGGTTTTGGCCGAAAGTCAAAGGTATAGGTAGCTTAGGTTTTTGACATCAAACATCCCATACCAGTATCATATATATATACATCATGTATCATACTAAGCATAGCAGACATCCTAGGGTAATCAACCTTCACAAACCTAATGTTCCATGCTTTGGCCGAATATCACATGCTAGGGAAAAATTAAGTTTTCAAATCAAACATTCCATTTAAACATCACTTGCATATACATATCATCATCCCAAACATAAGCATATCTCATAGGGTACATCCCATACAATCATCACATATATATATATCATGTATCATACTAAGCATAGCATACATCATGGGGTAATCAACCTTCACAAACCTAATGTTCCATACTTTGGCCGAATATCACATGCTAGGGAAAAATTAAGTTTCCAATCAAACATTCCATTTAAACATCACATGCATATACATATCATTATCCCCAAACATAAGCATATCTATAGGGTAGTTTAACCTTCACAAACCCTAACTTTAGGGTGTTGGCCGAATGGTGTAGGGTAGGGGAAATTAGGGTTTTTTTTGAAATCAACATTCACACAAGCATTTACACAAACACCTCACGTACACATCATGCCACTTATTAAGCATAGATTACATCATAGGATAATTATGCAACCCAAAACCCTAATTCTTCTAGGGTTGGCCGAAAGTTAAGGGTAGGGGAAACTAGGGTTCTTGAAAGCAACTTTCACACAAACATTTACACAAACACTTTGTCTACACTACTAAGCATGGATATATCATAGGAAATCATACAACCCTAAACCCTAGTTTTTCCCATCCATGGCCGAAACTTGTAGGGGGTGCAAACCCTAATTTTTGTTATCACAACTTGAAGGAAATCAACATATAGGTATACCCTAAGTCCCAAGGGTTCTCCTCATGCATCAAGAAGTAACCAAAGCCTCCTCTTTGGGTGTTGGCCGAAACTTACACAAGGGTAAAACCTCCATTTTCGAAAACTACAAGAAGAAGGAATTCATACACAACAATTACACTGCAGGCGAGGGGATACTTACATCCTTTCGCTTGAATTTCACCTTCTCTGAATCTTTAGGGTACCCTTGGTTGAAGTAAGAGTGAGAGTTTCCTTTGCTAAAGTTTCTCTAGAACCCTTGGCCCTAGTAGAGGGCAAGATCCTTGGATGGGATCTTCTTCCTTCTAATTCCCTAGGGTTAGAACCCTAGGGTGTGTTTTTCGAAAATGAAAAGGGAGAAGGGGAAGAGGGTGTCTCGGTTTTGGAATGGGGAGAGTGAGGAAGAAGAAGAGAGGAAGTTATTCCAACCTCTCCCTCTCTTATTTATACTTTTCTCATGAAGGGACATGTCTCTTCACTTCCCTGGCTTTAACAAGAATGTTTCTTATTCTCTCAACAGGAAACATTGCTTGGTGCATTGGTTATGACATGATTAGTGAAACTAGGAGGTTCAAGGTTCAATCCTTGCTTCCTCCTTTCTACACTTTCTTTTTATCACATTTTGCACTAATCCATATCAAAGCCCATTAAACCAAGCCCATCATAACATTTCATAAAAATGTTTCATGAATTCATCATATTTCATATGGGAGAAATTTTGGGGTGTTACAATTTCAACCTGAAAGCTCAAGTCAAAGAACTCAGAGCAAATTTGGAATAATTTACCCTGGGCTCCAAGATTCTTGATATGATTCTTGGAAAATAGAAATCTGTTCTAAATCGATCTGGAATTGAATTTAAAACCAATTCACGAGTTTGGTCTTACTACTCAGTAATTAACTGGCCTAGCACTCGAGTCAAAGCATGGGTCCCCAAACTGAGCTTGACCAATCAAGCCGGACCAAATCAATATTAGATTTCCAAGGATCATATCTATTACTTAGACAAACTATATCGGGGATATGATCCAGGGGGAGCCAATATAAGAACTATTCAAGTGGTTAGATAGTTTTTGTTTGAATACCTTGTCGGGGTAATCTATGGTCCGGAGTGATCATGTGTTTTGATATTTGGGCAAAGGGTTTATGTTAGGCTCACCCTTATTTTTGATATATGTATTTGAGTGTGCATGTTTGCAAGATACACATAGACTTAGTTGGACGTCTTCGAGTATGCTGAAGGGTGGCATGGAGGCAAGCCGTGGGCTTGTGTGCCCATCCGAAGGACCATGGACAAAGTAGGGACGATGAGCCGAGGGAAGCGGACTTCGAGGCGTACGTGAAGGATGGCATGGAGGAAAGCCGAGGGCTTATGTGCGCATCTGAGGGACGAGGGCCAAAGTCGAAGAGGGCTTGAAGGCAACAGATCGAGGTTGCTGGAGTAGGAACGATGAGCTATGGGAAGCGGACTTCGAGGCATGCATGAAGGATGACATGGAGGCAAGCCGAGGGCTTGTGTGCACATTTGAGGGACGGGAGCCGAAGACGAAGAGGGCACGAAGGCAATAGATCGAGGATGTTGGATGAAGAGTCAACCAAGTCGTGAGGGTTTGAGTGCTGAGGGAAATGTAGTCGGGAAATCCTAGGGTTCGAGTGCTGAGAGAAATATACTCGGGGAAGGGGAACCTTAGGTGTAGAAGTGGATCAGTCGACTGGTGCCAGGGCAGTCGACTGGTGTATGCCACAGAAAGATCAGTCGACAGGTAATGGACCAGTCAACTGGTGGTCAGTCGACTGCCCCTGGAGCAGTCGACTGATGGTAGCTCAAATTTGAACGTTAAGCTGTAACGGTCGAATTTGAGTGGGACCAGTCGATTGGTAATGAACCAGTCGACTGGTAATGGTCTTCTCAGCCTTGAGCACTATTTAAAGGGGCTCAATTTTGGCTGAGAATTCTTGATGAAATTGGCTTTGGTTAAAGGTCAATTAGTAGTCTAAGAGCGCAGGAGTGTTGTCCGGATTGTGGCAAGGTTTCTCTACCCACAAGGAGCTACACGAGCTAGCCGGAGGTCTTCTGAGGAGTCATCCACAGACGGATCAGGATCGTCCACCTTACGGACAGCCGTGGAGTATGAGCTTTATCTCCGAACCATGTAAATTGGTGTGTTCTTCTTAGTTGTTAGTTGTTATTTTTTATTATTTGTTATTCCGCTTGCACGCTAACAACTTGTAGAAAGAAGAATCGGGAAATTGCTATTCACCCCCCTCTCGCAAACGGTAAGATCCTAACATGTGGTATCAGAGCAAGGTTCGCTCATCTACGGACTAACCACCGAGAGAGCAAAAAGCTAGAGGAGATGACGATTAAAGAAAAGTTGGGTGATGACATCAATGTTCCACCTCCCTATGATCGTGAGGATTTCGACTATTGGAGGATGCGGGCAAAGACTTGGTTCAGCATGGATTAGAACTACATGATTGCGCTTGAAAAACCGTTTGATGTTCCAAGAGATAAGTACGGGAAAAAGCTCCGGCCAAGATATTGGAATAAGGAGCAATAAGCATAATCAAAGGCAAACCAAATGGTAATTTCAATTTTAGTTAATATTTTGCCTAATGATGTAATGAGTGGTGTAGGTGAATATAAAAGTGCACACGAGTTATGGAACAAGATGGTAGCATTCCATGAAAACCCTACACGAGCTCAAGTAGGGGAAGAGCCCAAGGAAATGAGTTCAATGGTCCAAGAAGAGGAGAAGGACAAATCGGATGAAGAAAGAAGTTTAACATCTGAGGAAGAGGAGAAAGAGGAAAAAGAAAAAGATTCATCCATCTCATCAAGTGAAGTGACGCAAGAAATTGAAAAATCATCCATTTCGTCAAAGGGGGAAGAAGAAGTCTCCATGTTAAGGATTGAGGGGGAGGAGAGATCATCCTCAATGCCGAAGCAAGAAGAAGCTTCCACCTCCACCAAAGCAAAGTTAAAGGAGCACATAATAAAAAGGGACACTACAAGGACAAGTGTCCATTGGATAAGAAAAAGAAGGTAAATTTTAAACTCAATTCAAATAATTTGAAAACTAACATGAGTTGTAGGGATGGAACAAAGAAGGATAAGAAGCATATAAGGTACTTTACATGTGGTGAGCTATGATACTACCACACCAAATGCTCAAGAAAAGGGGAAGTCAAGAAATTAGAGCATTTGAGAAAATGAGAAAAGAAGGAGAAGAAAAAAAGCTCATATCAAGGGGGAGCTACAAGGGTAAGGGAGGTAATCCCTAACTTTAGATTTAATTCAAATTCCTCCATACATGTTAGAAATAATGTCAATTATTTACCCATGCATAACTTTGAATTTAAATATCATGATAGGAGTAGGGTTAATATTGTAGATCAAAACCCTAGGAAAATTATGCATCATGATAAATCCAAGACCATTAGACCTAAGGACCAATGCATTAACCCCAAGAAGGGGAGACACATGCCTAGGATGGGTAGGTCTAGGAATATCCAAGGTGGACATGTTGATTCTAGGTTTAAGAACCTAGAAAGGGAAAATCAAGCTTTAAGGGCAAGACTTGAGAAATTAGAAAAGACCTTAGATAGATTCACTATTGAATCTAAGGGTTTATGTATGATGTTGGGTAGTCAAAAACCCAACAATGATAGATCGGGATTAGAATACCGATCTAAGTTCTCCAATGCCAATGAAAAGAAATATGCTAGGGTAGCATATAACTATGACAAGGAAGGGAAGTCCAAAAATGAAAGGGGTGGTCATTTAAAAGCAAGAAGAAAGTCTTAACTAAGGATAAGAGGTCCAATGTTAAGAAGGTTAGGGTTGTAGACCAAGAGTCACCGGAAGTACACCGGTGTGGTCTAGCGTTTGTTGAGTCACCTAGGGAGGTGGATAAGGCTAAGAGCTCAAGGGGGAGATCTAGGAGCCAAGTTGGGACCCATGGTTTATGGATCCCGGGAGGATTTCCTCTTGGAAGTCTAGATGGGTTATGAAGTGTGCCAAGGGAGTTGGAGACGGACTTGAGTCTCAATTCGTGGGGTTTGACACATTGGATTTGTGTATCATGCATGGAAATATGACATTGGGGTCATATTGCATGAAAATTAGTTTTTGATTAATAAATGTCATATAAATCAATGCTAGGGGTGCATTGTGGGTTGGTGTGGGCAGAGACATCAAGAGGAGGTCAAATCTAGGACTTTAGGTCAAGGTTCAATTGAACCATTTAGCTAGTTTTGGGTTTTGTGTCAATCTTGGGAATGGTGATAGATACATGTTTGGATGTATTTTTCCCAAGTAGATATGGGTATCACAAATCTCTCCACAAAATTTAGAAATTTTTGGAGATTTATGAAATTTCTGGTGCATTTCTGAAATTGGGTCAGAAATGCTGAAAATGGGATTTTCAGGGTGCCAGTCGACTGGTCCAGGGGCAGTCGACTGGTAGATGCTGAAAGTGGTGTTTCAGCAGTCAGAAGGTGTCCAAATGATGTAAAACAAGTGTGTAATCTTATGGGGGGTTAGTACACTGTGTTTAGGGTCATTAGAGGATAAAAGATCCAATAAGAGGGAAATTGTTGGAGTCTTTTTGATGTATGGCAAAGGGAAGAAGTGTTGGGTTTAAGTGGAAAGCCAAACACGACTTTGCAAGAAATCCTAGGTCTAGGGGGAGCTTAGGTAAAGGGGGAGCATTGTTGCTCCGTTATTGGCAAAAGGGGAACCTTGTAGTGGTTCGTAAAAAGTCTTTGTAAGTCCAATATAGGGGGAGCCTTGGAGAGGTTTTAAAAAGCCCGTTTTAGTAAAAGTCCTAAACTCTTGGGGAGGTTTAGGTGAGGGGATGCCTTATGATAGGATCCATGCATGTTTGCATTGCATATACATTGGCGATGTAAGTCCAAGGTGAAGCCTTGACAACGTAAGTCCAAAATGGTTATTAGCATTGTTGTTACTATTTGTTTTCCCTAACTTAAACGTATTGCCAAACATAAAAAAGGGGGAGATTGTTGGGGCAATCTATGGTCCGGAGTGACCATGTGTTTTGATGTTTGGGCAAAGGGTTTAAGTTAGGTTCACCCTTATTTTTGATATGTATATTTGAGTATGCAGGTTTGCAGGATACACATAGACTTGGTTGGACGCCTTCGGGTACGGTGAAGGGTGGCATGGAGGCAAGCCGTGGGCTTGTGTGCACATCCGAGGGACCATGGACAAAGCAGGGACGATGAGCCGAGGGAAGCGAACTTAGAGGCGTACGTGAAGGATGACATGGAGGCAAGCCGAGGGCTTGTGTGCGCATCTAAGGGACGAGAGCCAAAGTCGAAGAGGGCTTGAAGGCAACAGATCGAGGCTGCTGGAGCAGGAACGATGAGTCGAGGGACGCAAACATTAAGGCATGCCTGAAGGATGACATGGGGGCAAGTCGAGGGCTTGTGTGCACATCTAAGGGATGGGAGCCGAAGACAAAGAGGGCGCGAAGGCAACAGATCGAGGCTGTTGGATGAAGAGTCAACCAGGTCATGAGGGTTTGAGTTCTGAGGGAAATGTAGTCAGGAAATCCTAGGGTTCGAGTGTTGAGAGAAATGTACTCGGGGAAGGGGAACCTTAGGTGTAGAAGTGGAACAATCGACTGGTGCCAGGGCAGTCGACTGGTGTATGCCACAGAAAGATCAGTCGACTGGTAATGGACCAGTCGACTGGTGGTCAGTCGACTGCCCCTGGAGTAGTCTGTTGGAACTTGGATGGCTAGAGAGGGGGGGGGGTGAATATAGCCAGACACTCAAATCGCTCCCTCTTCTTTGAACTTTCTTTCTGTGATCAGATTAGTAGCAGCGGAAACAAAATGCAATAGAAAGAATAAAATAGAGAAAGGAATCAAACCAACGCTAACACATCGATATACAAGGTTCGGGGATAACTTGCCCCTACTCCTTTGCGTGCCCGTAAGGTGGGCGATCCCTTGATCGTCGGCAGATCAAGCCCTGATGAACACCGGATAAGATAGAGCCTCCTTCTCGGTGGAGAAACCTCTCCACAGATCTCACGGATGATTGAACTTGAGTACAAGAGATCACACAAGAAGGAACGCTCACTCTTCTCTCACAGGAATGCAACAAGAACACTTAAGCACAAAAGCAACAGGGAGCTCTCGACACAGCCCAGCCAAACTCCTCAAGTTTCTGTCTGTTCGCACGCCTCGCTCCTCTACTTCCAGCTTTGTCTTAAGCTTCCTCTCACCATCGCAAGCTTCATCAGTATCCACTGAGCCAGCCTGAACCCACTGACCTCCCTGAGCACTCAGTCCACTGAAGACCTCCTCTCCAGCTGAGCCTCCGTCAGTCGCCAGCTGCTCCAGTTGCCGTTGAAACTTGAGAACGAGAAACAGCCAATCCTGCTCAACAGAAAGCCTCCTATTGACCCTCCTTGAGTGTTTGAATCACCTGCTATCACCTGCACACTTCAACTGAGGCTTAGAAAAACATATCACAAAGAATCAGCAGTGTATCAGAAAAAGCACAGAGAAAACAGACGTGATCAGAGCGTCTGACAGTGATCAGAGTGAACCCTGATCGGTCACCACACCGATCAGAGTTACTCCTAACCGATCAGGCTCTAGCCTGATTGGTCCACAGTAGGAAACTGGGAAATCGCGGCATATCAGGATCGGTCACCGGATCGATCCACATGGTTGACGGGATTCCCAGCTCTCGCAGCCAACTCCCCCTGATCGGTCACCAGACCGATCTGGTTGTGGCCTGATCGGTCTGGGGACCGATCAGGGAACCTCCTGACCAATCAGGATCCAACCTGATCGAACATAGAGAGGAGCTCACGACATTTGATCGTTCACCAGAACGATCTGAAAAGTGTTCCAGATCAGTCACTAGACCGATCACGAGCCGAACAGTAGGGTTCCCAAACTCATTGTATGCTCCCTGATTGGTCACCAGACCGATCAGACACAACTGGATCGGTTGCCAGACCGATCCACGAGGGAACTCCGTGCCAACTTCCTTGATCGGTCACCAGACCGATCCAGGCAAGGTCAAATCCAATCTAAGTCACGAGAACAAGCCTCCAGCCCTTCTCTGACTCGTTCTTAGTCCCCTGGACCAAGACTCCGTGCCCAGTTTCACTCACTGGGAGTTCAACCTAGCCCTCCAAGCTAGGACATGGCCCTCCATGCCAGGATTTCATCCAACCTAGCCCTTTAAGCTAGGACCTGGCTTCACTCACCAGGATTTCATCCAACCTGGCTTCACTCACAGGACCCGGCTTCACTCACCGGGATTTCAACCTAGCATCACTCACTAGGATTCCAATCACCTGGCTTCACTCACCAGGACCCGGCTTCACTCACCGGGATTTCCAATCAACCTGGCTTCACTCACCAGGACCCGGCTTCACTCACCGGGATTTCAACCAACCTGGCTTCACTCACCAGGACCTGGCTTCACTCACCGGGATTTCAACCAACCTGGCTTCACTCACCGGGACCCGACTTTACTTACCGCGATTTCCAATCACCTAACCCTCCGAGTTAGGAATTTTCACACCTAGCCCTCCAAGCTAGGACTTTTCACATGCCAACGTGCGATCTCCCGATCCACCTGGACTTAATCTGAATTCAACCAAACTTGAATCAAACTTAAATCCGTGTCAAACACCAAAACAACAATCAGGGTCAGACTGCATCAACAATCTCCCCCTTTTTGTTGTTTGACAACCCGATTTAAGTTTAGGCATTAATGATCAATTGAAGGTAGTTCAATTATCGTAAGGGAATCAAAATCCTCCCCCTACAATAACCCTAAACTTAATCAATCATTCTCTCCCCCTTTGTCAAACATCGAAAAGGGTATGGTTATTAAGTTTAAACATACCTCCCCCTCAAACACGGGTCTCTCCCCAAACCCAAAATAATCAAAGGTAAACTTTTGAATTGCATATGAAAGGCATATACCATAAATGTATCATGTCAACAATGTATATGCATCATACGACAATAAGTGTGAATGAGAACATATACAGAAATATATCATGGTCAGACATGTATATGTTTCATATGACAAGTAAGGAATGCAGCTGTATCGGACACATAATCCTGATTGGTCTCCGTGACCAATCAGGTTCGTTGATTATTTAATACAGAAATATTTCTTGTTAGTCTGGGGAGCGATCAGATTTCAGAAAAATTTCTGAAACCCTGATACGTTCCTGATCAGACTGCATAAAAAATTCGCATTCCATAATAGGGGTGTAGACTCCATTAATATTCGACATTTCAGAAAAATTTTTGAAACACGACATTAAGAGCAAGAGTCATGACTCAACAAACCCTTTTCTTATGAATTTGAACATTCCAACATAGGTTTGTATCAAATCAACATTTTAATACTTGATGTTTCAGAAAAATTTCTGAGAATCAAGAGTCTTAAAAATTCCTACCCTTCTTTGAACACTTGAACAAACTTGTACTCACTTAGTACCAGGTGTGTACCAATGGAGGATCAAGTATGTTTCAATTGTACTTGGTTTGTATCAGATTTGTGTGTGTCAGTATGATCAGGTAATCTGATACAACTTGATGAAATGGGATCGGACTGAGGAGTAGTCTGATACCTCTGATCAGTGTGGACCTGATCGGTCACCGGACCGATCAGTATGACTCCTGATCGGTCACCAGACCGATCAAAATGAGTCCTGATCGGTCGGTGGACCGATCAGGTTCGACACAGACTGTTTTCTGAACCTGATCAGTTTCAGAAATAGATTTGTTTCAACCCTTAACCATTCCCAAATCCTAATTCAATTAGTTTTAATCCATTTGTTCTTAAGGGTTCCCTAAATCAAAATACATTTCTTCAAACAATTATCAATATATGATACTAATAGCAAATTTCCAAAACATGATTAGATTTCATGATACAAACAAAAATATGATCAAATTCTCAAAAACATGCTTGTATCAAGTTAGTATCAAGCTATGATCAATTTCCAAATTCTGATCAGTTTAATGTGTGTTCATACCATGCTTGCTCCATCTAGTTGAAATTAAATTTGTATCAACTCTATAATCCTAATTCCCCATTCTATTGATAATACAACTTTAGGGTAAAGCAAATAAATAAAAGTTTGAAAACATGATCCAGAAAAACATGGTGAAACTGAATATGATGACCTAGATGTTGGGGATGTATACATATACATATACTATGTCCTAGAACCTTGATTTTGTTTGATACAAAGAAAGCCCAAAGTCATACATCATAGTGAATTTGAAACCCATGTCATTTGTTTGATGATGCCTTGTGAGGTTTTATGATGATCATCACAAACTATGTATTCCTCAAAAATTTGCATGCAATACATTAATGTTAGTAACACATACAGTAAATCATGACATACTTGATCATGTTCACCAAACAAAATACCTTAAGCAACACCTAAGCCTAAACCTTAAGCTCATGTTCTTTGTTTGGTGATGCCTTATTAGTACAAACTATGTGTTAATCTTTGTTTTTTAGCATGCATTCATGTTTGTATAACATATACAAGAATATGGACTCCTTAGGCTTGACATAAAGCATATGATAAACCATGAATTGCAGGAAAACATAAATTGCAATAATAAACCTAATCATCCTAAACAATCCATGGCAAGAGTAAGTTATGTGTCAACCTAAACCATTCATGTGAGTAAATATTTTTTTTTCAAAACTTGTTTATTTATTTTGAAGCATGGTTATACTATTATTCGTTGCATGATAAGTTTCCTTATTGCCCTAATGAGATTTCATAAATCACTAGCCAAGGGATCATCTTGTTATAAGAACTGAGACAATGAAGTTCAAAGCATTTAATTCGAATTTTCCATAACCAACTACGTGAATGACATTTTTTTCTTAGTCATGGGTTTGGAGCACCAAATATCAACCTCCCATGTTGATAGATGCTCCCCCTCAAATAATGCTTATATAATTTGAAATATGGAAGTTTTAGGTACCCAAATTTTGGGACCTAATGAACTTTCAATGAAAGACTTTGGCACTCATGCCTCAGTCATTTTCTTTCTAGCTTTTTGAACCATAGAATTATTTTGTGCTCTAAATTGGGTTCTTGACATTAAAGATATGACACTAGGTTCTTTAGGTTGGTAACCCAAACCAACCTTGTTGTAAGCCGTCTTTTGTGAGTTTAAGATCATATCTAGGGTTTTGGAACTTATTGAAAATCTCTCAAGAATATTCTTGAGGTTTTCAATTTCACCCTTTAAGCCCTTATTTCATCCTCAAGATTTTTAACATGCAAGTCATCCATTGCCTCATCTTTAGAGGATTTCTCATGAAAATCATTAATATCCTCCACCCTAGAGGATTTCAATTCTTCTACTTCCAATTTCAACAATTTAACTTTGTTCTTGGATTTTTTAAGCAACCTAGCTAGACATGCAATGGTTCTATAACACTTATCTAGCTCGGGAGAGATTACCTCTTCATCATCCGAAGATGATGAAGGCGCGGTTGAGGAGCTTGATTCATCTCCACTCTCCTCTTCATTTGAATCCTCTATGGCCATGAGGGCATGATGATGAGTGTACTTCTCCTCCTTCTCTTCTTCGGATGAACTAAGGACGATTCATCCCATGTGGCCCTCAAGGCCTTCTTTTTCTTCTTTGATTTATCCTTCTTCTTCTTAAACTTTGGGCATTCATCCTTGTAATGTCCTTTCTTGCTACACTCATAAGAAGTAACATTAGACTTATCAATTTTAACTTCACTTGGGTTACCTTTACCCTTGAGACACCGACTCTTCCTCATCATCCTTCTAACAAAGTTGGCTATCTCGGAGGAAGAAGACCAGCTGCCCTCCTCCTCGGACTCGGATGAGGATGAAGATGAAGATGAAGAGACTTCCTTGTCCTTCTTGTTCCCCTTCTTCTTCTTCTTGTTGTCACCTGCCACTAAAGCAATACCTTTCTCTTTTGAACTTTTGTTAGAGATCTCATGTAGTTCCATTTCACAAAATAGATCTTCTAACTTAACAAAAGATAAATCCTTAGACACCTTGTAAGTATCCACCATGGATGACCACAAGGCGTTCCTAGGAAAAGCTTTGAGGACATACCTTATAAGATCTCGGTTCTCTACCTTCTCATTAATGGAGTGGAGACCGTTGAGGATTTCTTTGAATCGTCCATGGAGTATACTTACAGTTTCATTCTCTTCCATGGACAGATTTTGGAGTTGGCTGAGAAGGAGGTCCTTCTTGGCAGTCCGGGTGTCTTGAGTGCCTTCATGGAGCTCAATGATCTTGCTCCATAGGTCTTTAGCACTTGTGAAGGGACCAACCTTGATTAGTTGGTCCTTGGTCAACCCGCATTGCAAATTTACCACCGCTTTCGCATCAGCTTCTCCTTTCCGGATTTGATCTGCCGACCAACTTGAGAAGTCCATCTCTTTTCCCTCAGCATCTTTAGGAGTGGAAAAACTTTCCTTGATAGCAAACCACATGCTGAGGTTGGTTTTGAGGTAAAACTCTATCTTCGACCTCCAATATGGAAAATTAGTGCCATCGAAGAGTGGAGGTCGGCTGGTGCTAAACCCTTCTCTTCCCATGGCCATCTTTGTTAGCTCTCAGATGTTAAGCCGTTGAAGTAGAGCCTCAAGCACTGATACCACTTGTTGGAACTTGGATGGCTAGAGAGGGGGGTGAATATAGCCAGACACTCAAATCGCTCCCTCTTCTTTGAACTTTCTTTCTGTGATCAGATTAGTAACAACGGAAACAAAATGCAACAGAAAGAATAAAACAGAGAAAGGAATCAAACCAACGCTAACACAGCGATATACAAGGTTCGGGGATAACTTGCCCCTACTCCTTGTCATGCCCGTAAGGTGAGCGATCCCTTGATCGTCAGCAGATCAAGCCCCGGTGAACACCGAATAAGATAGAGTCTCCTTCTCGGTGGAGAAACCTCTCCACAGATCTCACGGATGATTGAACTTGAGTACAAGAGATCACACAAGAAGGAACGCTCACTCTTGTAACACCCCAAAATTTCACCATGAATAATATTGTGAATTCATTATGAAATATTATGTGAATAATATTGTGAATTCATTATGAAATATTATGGGATTCATGAAGTATTATAGATTCATGAATATGAAATATTAAAAATATTATGAAATAATATTTATGGAATATTATGAAATATTATGAATTCATGAAATATTATTAATATTATGAAATTTCATGATAGGCTTGGCTTAAAGGGCTTTGATATGGATTAGTGCAAATTGTGATAAAAAGAAGAAGTAGAAGGGAGGAAGCAAGGATTGAACCTTGAACCTCCTAGGTGCACTCTCCATGTCTTAACCACTACACCAAGCATTGTTTCTTGTTGAGAGAATAAGAAACATGCTTGTTAAGCGTGTAATAGTGAAGAGACATGTCTTTTCATGAGAAAAGTATAAATAAGAGAGGGAAGAGGTGTGAGTAACTTCCTCTTCTTCTTCCTTTCTCTTCCCCACCGAAATTCCTTCTTCTCCTCTCCCCTTTTCCATTTTTCGAAAAGTGCTCCCTAGGGTTCTAACCCTAGGGGATTGGAAGGAAGAAGGCTCTTGCCCTCTATTAGGGCCAAGGAGTCTAGAGAAGAAAGAGTAAGAGGAACCTTCACTTCTCCTTCAACCAAGGGTACCCTAAGGGACTTAAAGAAGTAGAATCTCAAGCAAAAGGATGTAAGTATCCCCTCGCCTGCAGTGTAATTGTTATTGAATGTTTCTTTGGTGTCCTTGTTTTCGAAAATGGGAGTTCCTCCCTTGTAACCATTCGGCCACCACCAAGACAAGGGTCTTGGTTGCTTCTTGATGCATGAGGATACTCCTAGGAACTTAGGGTATGGATGTATGTTGTTTCCCATCATGTTGTGATAAGGAAAAGTAGGGTTATCCACCCTACAACTTTCGGCCAAGAGGGATTGGGCTAGGTTTTTTGGGTTGTTTGCTATCCTATGATGTGTCCATGTTTAGTAGTGTAGGTAAGGTGTTTGAATAAATGTTTGTGTGAAGATTGGATGTCAAAAACCTAGCCTACCCTACCCTTACATCATTCGGCCAACCTAGGAAGATTAGGGTTTAGGGATGCTTGATTTGCCTATGATGAATCTATGCCTAGTAGTGTAGACAAGGTGTTTAAATAAATGCTTGTGTGAAGGTTTAATTTCAAAACCCTAGTTTCCCTACCCTACACCATTCGACCAAGGCATGAAACCTTAGGGTTTGTGAAGGTTAAATTATTTTATGTGATATGCTTATGTAAAATGATATGAGATGTATATGCATGTGATATTCAAAGGAAATGTTTGATTGGATTCCTTAGCATGTAACATTTGGCCAAGGCATGAAACATGAGGTTGTGAAGGACAACTTACCCTATGAGATTATGATTGTGTTTAGTAAGATCATATGCCTATATATGTGATGATTGTATGAGATGTACCCTAGGAGATATGCTTATGTTTGGGATGATGATATGTATATGCAAATGATGTTTAAATGGAATGTTGGATTAGGAAAAATGGAACTCTCCCTAGCCATGACTTTCGGCCAACCCGAGATTAGGGTTAAGGTGACTTGATTTTCTCCCATGGTGCATGCTATAGTATGATACATGATATATATATATATATATATGTGGGATGTTGGTAGGGGATGTTTGATGTCAAAAACCTAATCTACCCCTACCCTTGAGTTTCGGCCAAGACCCTAGTTTTAGGGTTAGGAACCATTTGATTTACCCATGAAGCATGCTACCACTTCCTATGATATGAATATGATTTATGTGATCAACCTTGTCATATATAAGATATGTTTAAGGGGTTGAATTATGATCTATGTATGAGCATGCATTATAGCCCCTGGGGCACCCTTATGAAATGCATGCTTTATACTAGGCTAGTTATCATGATTATGGAGATCTATGTATGAGCATGCATTATAGCCCATGGGGCACCCTTATGAAATGCATGCTTTATACTAGGCTAGTTATCATGATTATGGATGCATTCATATGCATAAGAATGAGCCTTGTAGGGCATGAACGAAGAAGGCTTAGGGCCTAAAGAATGCTTCCCTAGAATGTTGGGACTAAGAGCATACTTTATGAAAATAAAGAACATGATAATTATTTTATTTTGTAATGGCTTGTACTATAGACTCTTAAAGCGAGTCAAATGATTATGATACTAGGCTGAAGGTTTTGAGAAGGCCTAGTAAACCCTAGTGGTTCGGGATTAGCTACCTCGTTCCTATTTAGGGGCGCGCGCAAAACATGAAGTACAAGCCGGGCCCTAATGATTATGCTATGTTCAAGTATTATGTTTATATGTTTTCAAAGAAACCTTCCTATGAAGTTAATATGCTTAGATGTTTAACATGCTTAAACACTTATCATGCTTGAATGTGATTTATTCTCTTATCATTCTATGATATGGATTTTGCGAGTAGGACAGGATCTTACTAAGCATTTGTGCTTACTAGTTTATATGTTGTCTTATGCTGCAGATAAGGGTAAGAGACACTTAAACTAAAGGAAGAGGCAGGAGGGCTGAAGATGTGTGGGGTGGTGGCTCGGGAAATAAAGATCTTCATATCTACAATATTATGCTTATGTTAACATTTCTTTAGTAATGAATGTTACACTTGGATTCCTCATATACTTGATTATATTATGAGTTGAACCTATCATGTTATAGGTTAGTTTTGAACAAGCATGCTTAGTACTTTGTTATTAGTACTTTAAGAAAAAAAAATTTATACGAATGATAGTACGTGACCCCGCCCCGAGAGTAGATATAAGGGCGGGCGTTACAACTCTTCTCTCACAAGAATGCAACAAGAACACATAAGCACAAAAGCAACAGGGAGTTCTCGACACAACCCAACCAAACTCCTCAAGTTTCTGTCTGTTCGCACGCCTCGCTACTCTACTTCCAGCTTTGTCTTAAGCTTCCTCTCACCATCGCAAGCTTCATCAGTATCCACTGAGCCAGCCTGAACCCACTGATCTCCCTGAGCACTCAGTCCACTGAAGACCTCCTCTCCAGCTGAGCCTCCGTCAGTCGCCAGCTGCTCCAGTTGCCGTTGAAACTTGAGAACAAGAAATAGCCAAACCTGCTCAACAGAAAACCTCCTATTGACCCTCCTTGAGTGTTTGAATCACCTGCTATCACCTTCACACTTCAACAGAGGCTTAGAAAAACATATCACAAAGAATCGGCAGTGTATCAGAAAAAGCACAGAGAAAACAGACGTGATCAGAGTGTCTGACAGTGATCAGAGTGAACCCTGATCGGTCACCAGACCGATCAGAGTTACTCATGACCGATCAGGCTCTAGCCTGATCAGTCCACAGTAGGAAACTGGGAAATCGCGGCATATCAGGATCGGTCACCAGACCGATCCACATGGTTGACGGGATTCCCAGCTCTCGCAGCCAACTCCACCTGATCGGTCACCAGACCGATCAGGTTGTGGCCTGATCGGTCTGGGGACCGATCAGTGAACTTCCTGACCAATCAGGATCCAACCTGATCGAACATAGAGAGGAACTCGCGACATTTGATCATTCACCAGAACGATCTGAAAAGTGTTCCAGATCAGTCACTAGATCGATCAGGAGCCGAACAGTAGGGTTCCCAAACTCACTGTATACTCCCTGATCGGTCACCAGACCGATTAGACACAACTGGATCGGTCGCCAGACCGATCCACGAGGGAACTCCGTGCCAACTTCCCTGATCGGTCACCAGACCGCTCCTGGCAAGGTCAAATCCACTCTAAGTCACGAGAACAAGCCTCCAGCCCATCTCTAACTCATTCTTAGTCCCCCGGACCAAGACTCCGTGCCCAGTTTCACTCACTGGGAGTTCAACCTAGCCCTCCAAGCTAGGACCTGGCCCTCCAAGCCAGGATTTCATCCAACCTAGCCCTCCAAACTAGGACCTGGCTTCACTCACCAAGATTTCATCCAACCTAGCTTCACTCACCAGGACCCGGCTTCACTCACCGAGATTTCAACTTAGCTTTACTCACTAGGATTCCAATCACCTGGCTTCACTCACCAGGACCCGGCTTCACTCACCGGGATTTCCAATCAACCTGGCTTCACTCACCAGGACCTTCACTCACCTGGACCCGGCTTCACTCACCGGGATTTCCAATCACCTAACCCTCCGAGTTAGGAATTTTCACACCTAGCCCTCCAAGCTAGGACTTTTCACATGCCAGCGTGCGATCTCCCGATCCACCTGGGCTTAATCCGAATTCAACCAAACTTGAATCAAACTTAAATCTGTGTCATACACCAAAACAATAATCAGGGTCAGACTGCATCAACACAGTCGACTGATGGTAGCTTAAATTTGAACGTTAAGCTACAACGGTCGAATTTGAGTGAGACCAGTCGACTGGTAATGGACCAGTCAATTGGTAACGGTCTTCTCAACCTTGAGCACTATTTAAAGGGGCTCGGTTTTGTCTGAGAGTTCTTGATGAAATTTGCTTTGGTTAAAGGCCAATTAGTAGTCTAAGAGATCAGGAGTGTTGTCCGGATTGTGGCGAGGTATCTCCACCCACAAGGAGCTACACGAGCTAGTCGGAGGTCTTCCAGGGAGTCATCCACCGACGGATCGGGATCGTCCACCTTACGGATAGCTGTGGAGTAGGAGCTTTATCTCCGAACCGTGTAAATTGGTGTGTCCTTCTTAGTTGTTAGTTTTATTTTTTATTATTTGTTATTCCTCTTGCGTACTAACAACTTATAGAAAGAAGAATCGAGAAATTGCTATTCACCCCCCTCTAGCAAACGGTAAGATCCTAACATACCTTTCTTGATGCTTGTCTATTTTTTTTGTTTTTTTTGCCAATTATCATGATAAGAATTAGAAATGGTTAGTTAAAGATTAGATCTGATTGAAACTTGCATAACCTAGTATTAGGGTGGGGTGAGCTGATAGTACGTTAGGAAAGCCGTCTAGGGAGTCAAGTAGGGGAAGACGTCTCATATTTGGTCTTCTTAGTTCGATAGAACTAACCGAGGCTACCTCGCCACATCCTCAACTAGTTAGATCAAGATTTCTGAATTAGGAATTTAAAAAATACTATTTCTTTATGCGGCTTTGTCTAGGAACGGGTTATTGATCCAATAAGGCTAAGGCCAAAGAAGACCCCTGTACCTCGCCAAAACCTGGAAGCCAAGTATTAAAATTTATTTTTAAATTACTAATTCTTAAATCTGAATCTAACTCAAGGTTTAATTATATCTTAGACTTAATCTAATTTTCAAGATAAAATTGAAAGCATCTCACAAAATATATAAGAATCCCTGTTTTATCACTTAGAAATGGGTGAGATGGTTAGAATGAATAAAGTTAGATTAACCCAAACTCTGTCCTCCTCACAAAATTCTTTTTCAAATGTGTCTTTCAAAAATTCATTTTCAAATTTTTCTTAATCTTTTTCAAAAAAAAATTCTTTTTCAAAAATTTATTTTCCAAATCTTCTTAAACATTTGTTTTTCAAACCAGCTAATTAGATCAAACTGGTTAGACTGAACTCTGTCTCATAAAATTAACATAGGTTCAACATGTAACGCCCGCCCTTATATCTACTCTCGGGGCGGGGTTACGTACTAGTCATTCATCCATATAATGAAATTTTGACATACAATAAAAGTAAGAGGGCAAGGACTAAGTGCTGAGCATGCTTGTCTAAAACTATCAAGTGATATTTACAAGTGCTAAGCATACTTGCCAGTACATGTCAATTAAATATCATGCTTGAATCATTAGAACATCATTTGAAATATTTTAATCAAGAGTTATTCCATAACATGATAGATTCACATATTATTTCAAACCATAATATAATCAAACAAAATCAAGTATATGAAAATTCCAAGTGTAATCACCATCATGCAATATCAATCCTAATCACTAACATTCATTGTCAAGGAGCATAGCATAAGCATAATAAAGTAGATATAAGAATCTTTCTTTCCCGAGCCACCACCCCACACATCTTCAGCCTCCTGCCTCTTCCTTTAGTTTAAGGGTTCCTTACCCTTATCTGCAGCATAAGACAACACATAAACTAGTAAGCACAAATGCTTAGTAAGGATCCTGTCCTACTCGCAAAATCCATACGAAGGAATACAACATGTACACATAACAAATCATAAACATGAGTTCATCAAAGCATACTAAATAACCAAGTTTCTAAGCATGCAGTATAAAGTACCTTAAGTATACCCTTCACATATAATAAATGTTTTCAATGAATGTTTTCAAAACAATTCCATAAAGGTATTACTTAAAAATATATCCATATCATATAGGGCCTAGTTGTGTACCACATATCGCGCGTTACCTATTGCGCGTTCCCTAATGAATTGGGGTAGCGAGCCACCAATCAATTAGAGCAGGTGTAACGACCCGGAAAATTCTCTTAATATTTTCTTAAAATATTAAGCATGTTTAAATAATTTTCCAAGGGACCTAGAAATATTAAGGAAAACTTTGGCCTAGAAAATCCATGTTTTCTGATTTGAATTGAGAAAACTAAGTACTAATGGGCTTTATGTGGGCTTTTTAGTACCATGATTATAGGTGGATTTCGGTAATAATTAGTATAAATATAAATAGGATTTAATTAGGCATATTAGCATGATTATGGGTAAGTCTTAGCCTAATTTTTCTATTTTAATGGAGAAATTAGGTACTAATGAGCTTTAAATGGGCTCCAAAAATGGGTATTAATTAGGTAAAATTAATATAAATTAGCTAAAATTAATATAAATATAAAAGAATTTTATTTAGGAATATTAGCATAATTATGGGTGATTTTTGGAGAATTTTTGAAATAAAAGGGAACTTTCGAAAATTAGAGGAAAAGGTTTAAATAAAATGAAAAATAAAGGTGCATGGGCCAAGGATTGAACCTTGGACCTCTTGTACAACCATGAATGCTTTAACCAACTCACCTAGCAAGGAATACTTGTGAGTAAATGAAGTGGAGGTTGGTTAAGAAGTAGAAGGAGATGAAGGGTCATGGAGAGACTCTTCATTTGCCTCTTTAAAGGAGCTATAAAGAGGGGGTTTGGGGGGTTACTTCTCTTCACCATCAAGTGCATTTGCTCCCCTCCTCCCTCCTCATTCTAGCCGAAATTCTAAGGAAGAGTTCCCCTTGGAAAAGTTTCCACCAAGGCTCCATCTCCCAAGATCTAAAGTTCTTACAAGGATCCAAGGACTAGGTGTGGTCAAGAGACATCAAGTCTTCTTTCTTCTCTTCCAAGGTTTTAAAAATCAAGAAACCCAAGGTAAGACTCCCTCACCTGTGGTATAATAGTTCCATATGATTTTTAGCATGATATATTGGATAGTTTTTGGGTTTGATGTTGAAAGGAAAGAAAACCAAGAACTTTATGTTTAAAGGTTTCGGCCACCATGTTTTTAAGATCTAAAATTATGCTAAAAATCTGTATAATGCTATTTAATATTCCCTTATGATGTTTAGAAGTTAAGTATAATTTTTGGGAATTTTTGGAGTACCCTAGGATACCCTAGGGTTTCGGCCAACATGAAAGAAACAAAAACTAAGAACCCTGAGTTTAAGGGTTTCGGACACCAAGTTTTAAAGGTCTATAATTATGCTAAAAATCATGATAATGTTTTTTAATGTTCCCTTCTGATGTGTAGAGGTTAAGTATAATTTTTGGGAATTTTTGGAGTACCCTAGGACACCCTAGGGTTTCGGCCAACATGAAAGAAACAAAAACTAAGAACCCTGAGTTTAAGGGTTTCGGCCACCATGTTTTAAAGGTCTATAATTATGATAAAAATCATGATAATGTTTTTTAATGTTCCCTTCTGATGTGTAGAGGTTAAGTATAATTTTTGGGAATTTTTGGAGTACCCTAGGACACCCTAGGGTTTCGGCCAACATGAAAGAAACAAAAACTAAGAACCCTGAGTTTAAGGGTTTCGGCCACCATGTTTTAAAGGTCTATAATTATTCTAAAAATCATGATAATGTTATTTAATGTTCCCTTATGATGTGTAGAGGTTAGGTATAATTTTTGGAAATTTTTGGGGTACCCTAGAGGCCCCATATGGTTCGGCCAACCCCAAGGACCCAAGGGTTAGGGTTGAGTCTTTAACTTCAAGCATATGTTTATGTGTTGCCATGATATAAGGATGATGGAAGGTGATTATGTGAATTTTCACATGGCCTTGGTACTCCACAAGTTTCGGCCAAGAAGGGTTAATAGGGTAAAAGTTATGATTTATTTCAAGTAAGGGTCCCAATGGCCCTATGGTAAGATGTGATTTGTGTTTATGAATGTTTATGAATGATATGCCATGTTTATGAATGATATGCCATGTTTATGAATGATACATGTTTATGAATGATATGCCATGTTTACGAATGAATGATATGCCATGTTTATGCATGATATGCCATGTTTATGAATGATATGTCATGTTTACGAATGATATGCCATGTTTATGAATGATATGCCATGTTTTAGGATAATACGAATGTATGTCATGCTCTATGAATGATGTGTACATATGCCATGTCTAAGAATGAAAATGATGAATGACAAGTATGATGAATGAAAGATGATGCTTATGTCTTTAAGGCATAAATATGCTAAACGGCACGGTCGATGGTCGACGGTACGACGATCGAGAGGACCGGTAAATGGGCCGATAGACGGGCCGAGCCATAACAAGTTATGCTATGATAAGTATGCCATGAATGTCTTATGAATGATGAAACATGAAAAGTATTTTACTTTATGTATGGGCTTGTACCGGACCGAAGTATGGGTCCAAGGGATGGGCACCTTAAGAACGCCCCGGTTCTGGACTACCGAAGCTGTCCACGGTTCTGGCACTACCGGAGCTGTGCAACAGGGATGGGCACCTTAAGAACGCCTCGGTTCGGGGACTACCGACTATGCTGTCCTTACCCTAGTAGGTTGGGGCTCGCGACCTCGGACTTGCTAGGGATACGCGCTATGATGTATGTATGTGGTACAAGCCGGGGACCCCAAATGATGTTATGATGATTATGTTTAAGAAATGAAAAGTATGTTTTAAAGATTAAGCATCCTTATGATATATATGCATTGCCCATGCATTCATTATGAAAAAATATGTTTATGAAAAGTATGTTCATGAAAAGTATGATTTTAAACTAAGCATCCATATATGTATATGCATTCCACTCATGCCTCCATTCATGTTATGCATTATACTATGATGATAAGATTTTATGCTTACGCTTCATGTTAAGAAATATGCATGAGAACAAATGATCTATGCCATGATAATGTTAAGATAGATGCTCATATGTTATGATAGGAAGAATGTTCAATATGTTTATGTTCGTGCCAAGTATTATGCCATGCTTAGAATGTCTATGATGTTTATGATTTATGCCATGAATTATGCCATGCTTAGCATGTTCACTATGTTTACGATATGCCATGAATTATGCCATGCTTAGAATGTTCACTATGTTTATGATTTATGCCATGAAAGATGTCATGCTACTATGTTTATGATTTATGCCATGAAAGATGCCATGCTACTATGTTTATGATTTATGCCATGAATTATGCCATGCTTAGAATGTCTACTATGTTTATGATTTCTGCCATGAATTATGCCATGCTTAGAATGTCTACTATGTTTATGAGTTATGCCATGAATTATGTCATGCTTAGAATGTCTACTATGTTTATGTTCATGCCATGCTATGTATACTATAAGTGATGTAAGATGTTATGTTCCAAGTAGAGCACCAAGTATGTTAATGTTTTATGTGCTCATTATGAGATGATGAATGATGAATGGTTTTGTGAGTAGGAAAGAGTCTTACTAAGCCTGTGTGCTTATAGTCTTAATTCCTTATACCGCAGATCATTCAAGGGGACAATGAAGGAAGCAGCAGGAGGGCAAGAACGCATGTGTGTAGTAGTGACTTGGCCCAGGAAACTTTATGTTTACGGTTTATGCTAGAACTTCACCTTGGTTACTTATATGTCTGAATAATGACCTGTGGAACCTTATGATATGATGTTACGTATGACATGATATGATATGATGCTTAAGTTCAAAGTTAATATGCTAAGGTTCCTATGTCATTAAGTTAAGAATGATAACAGGGCATGTATAAGTTAAAGTTATTCCGCTGTCTTATGATGTCTACATGCCCTAAGCATGTTAACGTAACGCCGCTTACGAAAGAAAAAAAAAAGCAGGCGTTACAGCAGGACCCTTCCGTCCTTCCGGAGCCATGACCTTACGTTAACATGCACCCCGGATTTGTTTAACGACCCCCTTCCGAGTCGGGTACACAACTTCTAAAGTAAAATACTTATCATGCTTTTACATATATGCTAAGGAGTACTCCAATCCACTCTTAAGGGACACACCACTCTTCAAGGGTGCTCATGATCTCGTAGGGACACACCACACAACATAAGGGGTGCTCTTAATCCCATGGGCTATATTAACATGCTCATACATACATCATATTTCAACCACTTACACATACTTATATATGACAAGATTGGTCACATAAATCATATTCATGTCATAGGAAGTGGTAGCATGCTTCATGAGTTAATTGAGTTCTTCTTAACCCTAAACCTAAGGTTTTGGCCGAAAGTCAAGGGTAGAGGTAGCTTAGGTTTTTGACATCAAACATCCCATACAAACATCATATATATATACATCATGTGTCATACTAAGCATAGCATACATCATGGGGTAATCAACTTTCACAAACCTAATATATCATGCCTTGGCAGAAAATCATGCTAGGGGAAAACTTAGTTTTCAAATCAAACCTTCCATTTAAACATCACATGCATATACTTATCATTATCCCCAAACATAAGCATATCCTATAGGTATTTTAACCTTCGCAAACCCTAACTCTAGGGTGTTGGCCGAATGTGTAGGGTAGGGGAAATTAGGGTTTTTGAATCAACCTCGTACAAGCATTTACACAAACATCTCACATACATATCATGCGACTTATTAAACATAGATTACATCATAGGATAATTATGCAACCCTAAACCCTAATCCCTCTAGGGTTGGCCGAAACTTGTAGGGTAGGGAAAAAGTTGGGTTTTTGTAACCAAACATTTATACAAACACCTTGTCTACACTATCATATAATACACTAAACATAAAATACATCCTAGAGAAATTCAACTCTTAAACCCCTAAATTCCTTGCCTTGGCCGAAACTTACACAAGGGTAAAACCCTAGTTTTTGTTCATAACATCATGAAGAAAATCAACATACGTATATACCCTAAGTCTCAAGGGGTCTTCTCTTGTATCAAGGAGTAACCAAGGCCTCCCCTTAAGGGGTGGCCGAAACTTACAAAGGGGAAAAACCCCCATTTTCGAAAACCACAAAAGCAAAAGAATCACACACAACTATTACACTGCAGGCGAGGGGATACTTACATCCTTTCGCTTGACTTTCACTTTCTCTAAACCTTTAGAGTACCCTTGGTTGAAGGAGGGTGAGTGTTCTCCTTATTAGCACTTCCCTAGAACCTTTGGCCCTAGTAGAGGGCAAGATCTTTGGATGGTCTTCTTCCTTCCAATTCCCTAGGGTTAGAACCCTAGGGTGTATTTTTTTCGAAAATTGAAAGGGAGAAGAAGATGAGTTTCGGTGGGGAGAGTGAGGAAGAAGAAGAGAAGAAGTTATTCCAACCTCTCCCTCTCTTATTTATACTTTTCTCATGAAGAGACATGTCTCTTCACTTCCCTAGCCTTAACAAGCATGTTTCTTATTCTCTCTATATGAAACATGGCTTGGTGCGTTGATTATGACATGATTAGTGCAACTAGGAGGTTCAAGGTTCGATCCTTGCTTCCTCCTTTCTACACTTTCTTTTTATCACATTTTGCACTAATCCATATCAAGCCCATTAAACCAAGCCCATCATAACATTTCATAAAAAAGTTTCATGAATTCATAGTATTTCATATGGGGGAAATTTTGGGGTGTTACAATCCTCCATACCTTATAAAAAGTTCGTCCCGAACTTTAAAATAATTTCGGATACTTTAATCGTATTGCCTCCTCTCGTTCCCATGTGGCTTCTTCGAATTGTTCGTTCTGCCACAGAACCTTTACTAAGGGTACTTCTTTGTTCCTTAGCTTTTTAACTTCCCGATCTAGGATCTGAATAGGTCGGCGTTCGGAACTTAGGTTCTCTTGGTCTTGTACTGGTTGGGACTCTATCACCTGATTCACATCAGAGATACATTTCCTGAGCATTGATACATGGAAGACATTGTGGATAGCCGACATTTCTGGCGGTAACTCCAGTTCGTAGGCCACTTTGCCTACCCGTCTCAGAATTTGATACGGTCCCACATATCTCAGACTCAGCTTCCTTTTCTTCCCGAATCTCATCACCCCTTTCATAGGGGCCACTTTCAGGAATACTGAATCCCCAACCTCAAACTCTAGTGGTCTGCGTCGCTTGTCAGCGTAGCTTTTCTGTCGGCTCTGAGCAGTCTCTATCCTCTGGCGGATATTCTTTATAGCCTGAGTGGTTTCATCTATAATATCAGTCCGAAGTCCCATCTCCTTCTTTTCACCACTCTCAAGCCAGCATATAGGAGATCTGCATTTCCTTCCGTATAGTGCTTCGTACGGTGCCATCCCAATAGTAGCCTGATAACTGTTGTTATAAGCAAACTCTGCCAGGCTCAGGTATCGACACCAGCTTCCCTTGAAATCCAAGGCACAAGCTCACAACATGTCCTCTAGTATCTGATTCACTCTTTCAGTCTTCCCGTCAGTCTGGGGGTGAAAGGCCGTACTGAATTTCAACTTCGTGCCAAGAGCCTTCTGCACGTGTCCCCAAAAATCTGAAGTAAATCGACCATCCCTATCAGAGATAATGGTCTTGGGAACTCCGTGCAGTCGGATAATTTCCTTGACGTACAGTTGAGCCAACTGCTCTACTGAGTGGGTCATCCTGATGGCCAGAAAATGGGCAGACTTGGTGAGTCTGTCCACAATAACCCATATGCCATCATATCCATTCGTCGTTCTTGGTAGCCCAGAGATGAAATCCATGGAGATGTCTTCCCATTTCCACTCGGGAATAGACAGAGGTTGCAAAACTCCTCCAGGCCTCTGGTGTTCTGCTTTGACCCTCTGGCAGGTCAAACACATACTGATATAGTGGGCTACATCTCGCTTCATACCGGACCACCAAAACTTGCTCTTCAGATCTTGATACATCTTGGTAGACCCAGGATGCATCGCATAAGGTGTTCCGTGAGCTTCCTCGAGAATCCTTGTCCGTAAGTCGGAGTCGTCGGGAACACATAATCGATCCCGAAGATATAAGACTCCGCTGTCCGAAATCCTAAATCCATCGTCCTTGCCTTCGAGAACTTCTTTCTTGATTCTCTGAAGACTCGGATCATGATTCTGCTTTTCCAGAATATCGTCGAATAATGTCGGCGCAATCATCAGGGTGGACAATTGTCCTGCTATGAGTTCAATCCCGTAATTCATAATTTCTTCCCCTAAGGGTTGTGACAAAGCTGATAAAGACATCAAAGCAGCACATGATTTTCTACTGAGAGCATCGGCTACTTTGTTGGCTTTTCCCGGATGGTACAGGATCTCACAGTCATAATCCTTGACCAATTCAAGCCATCTGCGCTGTCTCATATTCAGATCTTTCTGGGTGAAGAAATATCGCAGACTCTGGTGATCTGTATAAACTTTACACTGAGTTCCATATAGGTAGTGCCTCCATATTCTCAGTGCAAAGACTACCGCTGCTAACTCTAAGTCATGGGTAGGGTAATTTCTTTCATGTTCCTTCAGTTGCCTAGAGGCATAGGCAATTACCTTCCCATTTTGCATAAGCACAGCTCCGAGTCCAAGTTTGGATGCGTCGCTGTACATATCGAAACCCATATCGCTCTCTGGAAGAGTCAATATTGGAGCGCTAGTCAGCCTCCTTTTCAGTTCCGTAAAGCTCTTTTCACATTCCTCGGTCCATACATATTTCTTGTCCTTCTTTGTAAGAGCTGTCATAGGGGCTGCAATCCGAGAGAAGTTCTCTACGAATTTTCTGTAATAGCCTGCTAGCCCGAGGAAACTTCTGATTTCACTGGCATTCTTGGGTCTGGTCCAGTTACTCACAGCTTCGATTTTAATTGGGTCCACCATTACTCCTTCCTTGGAGATAACATGTCCCAAGAATGATACTTGATCGAGCCAGAACTCGCATTTGGAAATTTAGCATACAGTTGTTCCTTCCGAAGAATCTGTAGTACTATACTCAGGTGCTCAGCATGTTCTTCGGGAGTTCTCGAATATATAAGAATATCGTCGATAAAGACGATGACAAATCTGTCGAGGAATGCCGAGAATACCCGATTCATTAAATCCATAAACATAGCTGGAGCATTGGTAACTCCAAATGACATAACTACGAACTCATAATGTCCGTATCTGGTTCGGAAAGCCGTCTTCGGTATATCCTCCTTTTTCACCCTGACTTGGTGATAACCAGATCTCAGGTCAATCTTAGAGAAAACCGTGGCTCCCTTCAGTTGATCGAACAGGTCATCTATCCTGGGTAGAGGGTACCTGTTCTTGATCGTCATGTTGTTCAACGCCCGATAGTCGATACACATTCGCATCGACCCATCCTTCTTTTTCACGAACAGTATGGGAGCTCCCCAGGGAGAATGACTAGGGTGGATGAGTCCCTTGTCAAGCAGCTCCTGTAACTGTCCCTGTAATTCCTTTAATTCCGTCGGCGCCATACGGTACGGTGCCTTAGAAATGGGGTTAATAACAGGAACCAACTCAATTGCAAATTCTATATCTCTTTCAGGTGCTAACCCTGGTAAGTCATCGGGAAATACCTCTGGGTAATTGCATATGACTTTGACGTCTTCTAGCTTCGGGCCCTCCATAGGACTGGTATCAACCACATGAGCTAGAAATCCAGAGCACCCCTTTTCTAACATCTTCCTTGCTTTCAGAGCCGACAAGAATTTGCTTATCCTCTTCTTCGGCTCTCCGATAAATTCGAATAGAATTTCCGCCTCAGGTCGGAAGATAACCCTTCGTTTACGGCACTCAATAGAGGCGCCATATTTGTTCAAGAAATTCATGCCCAATATCACATCATAATCTGACATATCAAGCACTATCAGATCGCAGTAGAGTTCCCTATCTGCGATTCTGATTGGTGCGGCACGTAGCATTTGGGTAGAGGGCATCACCTCACCCGAGGGCAGTGTTGTCAGAAATTTGCAGTCTAAATCTTGCAGTGACATATCCTTTCTTTTGGCATATTGCATAGAGATAAATGAATGTGTTGCCCCAGTGTCAAATAAAACAGTAGCATACTGACTGTAAATAAATATCTGACCTGTGACAACGGTAGAGGCAGTCGCCACGTCTTCTTTCGTAAGAGAGAAAACCCTGGCATTTGTCGTGGCAGGCGAAGCCTCTAATCTCCCCTGGCATATATGAGTACCATCTATAGCTGCCTGCATCAGGTGTAACTGGGGAGGAGCACCTTTGTACTGAACATAATGCGGCTGAGGTGCTTTGGCTGCAGTAGGACACTCTCTGGCCATGTGTCCTTCCTTTCCGCAAGTAAAGCATCTCCTGGCGCCTAAAAGGCATGTCCCTTGGTGCATCTTCCCACAAGTGGCACATTGGGGATATTTAGGCTTCTTGCCTAAATAACCACTGGCAGATTTATTCCATGGCTTCCTCTTTCCGTTGTGGTTCTTTTTCCAGTGGGGGTTGCTATTCGGAGGTTTCTGACCTCCCGACTGATTCTGACTCTTGCTGGCGGTCAGTGCTTGGTTCTGCTAGTTAATATTCTTCAGATAATGCTCGGTAATAAGGGCGCTGCTGAACAACTCCTCTGTAGTCTGGGGCCTATTAACGCCGCCAGCTACATTCAGAGCTATCTCGGACCTGAGCATCTTGAGCATTAATTTGACCCTTTCTTTCTCTGTACTGACCAACTCCGGACATAATCGTGCCAGTCAGTTAAATTGCTTAACAGCATCGTTGACTGAGAGATTTCCCTGCTGGAATTCAGTGAACTCATCAAAGTGCCTGTTTGTGACTCGCATATTAAAGAATTCTTCTAGAAATTCGGACTCGAAGTCCTTCCACTTCATCTGGTCCACTGACCTTCTAGCTTTTACCCGTTCCCACCACATCCTGGCGTCGCCAATGAGGCAGAACGAGACGCATTTAATTTTCTCATGCTCGGGCCAGTCTAATAATTCCACTGTGCTCTCAACTGTCTTGAGCCAGGCCTGGGCGTCCCAGGGCTCGCAGGTGCCAGAGAACTTTTCCGGCTTCAGTCTCTGCCACTGAATCAGATAGGCCTCCTGTCGGACTCCTCGGGCTGGAGTGTCCGGGGGTGCCTGTGCAGTTGGAGGCTCAGTAGGTATCGCATTCTGACTTCCCTGCGGGGTTGCAGTGTTCCCCTGTTGGGTCATCAGAGTGCTTATTATCTGCTGTTGTTCAGTGACCTGACGCTGCAGATCTGTGATCACTTGCATCATATTAGGTGGGGGTGCTGTCTCATTACCCCGATTGCTACGTCCTCTAGTCATATCTATCATACAGGTGATAAATGACCACATAAGAGTTAACACTACTTTCATTGGTTATGCTAGTTATGCAAGCATTAATCATCTCCATATAATCATTACTGTACATGAAATAAAGTAAGCGAGGTTAGGATCTCTTACTTGGAAGCGGCAGGATGAAGCTTGATG
>JAGFNQ010001514.1:143697-168981 GCA_024364735.1 Boesenbergia rotunda | reverse complement strand
TGTTGAAGCAAACATCATCATAAGCATAGTAAAGTAGATATAGAATCATTCTTTCCCGAGCCACCACCCCACACATCTTCAGCCCTCCTGCCTCTTCCTTTAGTTTAAGTGTTCCTTACCCTTATCTGCAGCATAAGACAACACATAAACTAGTAAGCGCAAATGCTTAGTAAGGATCCTGTCCTACTCGCAAAATCCATACGAAAGCATACAACATGTACACATAATAAATCATAAGCATGAGTTCATCATAGCATACTAAACATCAAAGTTTCTAAGCATGCAGCATAAAGTATCTTAAGCATGCCCTTCACATATCATCAATGTTTTTCAAAACAATTCCATAAAGGTATTACTTAAAAATACATCCATATCATATAGGGCCCAGTTGTGTACCACATAATGCGCGTTCCCTAATGAATTGGGGTAGCGAGCCACCAACCAATTAGAGCAGGACCCTTCCGTCCTACCGGAGCCATGACCTTACGTTAACATGCACCCCGGATTTGTTTAACGACCCCCTTCCGAGTCGGGTACACAACTTACAAAGTAAAATACTTATCATGTCTTTACATATATGCTAAGGAGTACTCCAAATCCACTCTTAAGGGACACACCACTCTTCAAGGGTGCTCATGATCCCACAGGGACACACCACACAACATAAGGGGTGCTCTTGATCCCATACTTAGTGGAGTATCCTTTCAAGCATTTTATCATACACATCACATGCAATTCATAAAGGGTGCCCCATGGGCTATAAACATGCTCATACATATATTATATTTCAACCACTTAACCTACTTTATATATGACAAGATTGGTCACATAAATCATATTCATGTCATAGGAAGTGGTAGCATGCTTCATGAGTTAACCGAGTTCTTCTTAACCCTAAACCTAAGGTTTTGGCCGAAAGTCAAAGGTAGAGGTAGCTTAGGTTTTTGACATCAAACATCCCATACCAGTATCATATATATTATACATCATGTATCATACTAAGCATAGCAGACATCATAGGGTAATCAACCTTCACAAACCTAATGTTCCATGCTTTGGCCGAATATCACATGCTAGGGAAAAATTAAGTTTTCAAATCAAACATTCTATTTAAACATCACTTGCATATACATATCATCATCCCAAACATAAGCATATCTCATAGGGTACATCCCATACAATCATCACATATATATAAATATCATGTATCATACTAAGCATAGCAGACATCATAGGGTAATTAACCTTCACAAACCTAATGTTCCATGCTTTGGCCGAATATCACATACTAGGGAAAAATTAAGTTTCCAATCAAACATTCCATTTAAACATCACATGCATATACATATCATTATCCCCAAACATAAGCATATCCTATAGGATAGTTTAACCTTCACAAACCCTAACTTTAGGGTGTTGGCCGAATGGTGTAGGGTAGGGGAAATTAAGGTTTTTGAAATCAACATTCACACAAGCATTTACACAAACACCTCACGTACACATCATGCCACTTATTAAGCATAGATTACCTCATAGGATAATTATGCAACCCAAAACCCTAATTCTTCTAGGGTTGGCCGAAAGTCAAGGGTAGGGGAAACTAGGGTTCTTGAAAGCAACTTTCACACAAACATTTACACAAACACTTTGTCTACACTACTAAGCATGGGTATATCATAGGAAATCATACAACCCTAAACCCTAGTTTTTTTCCATCCATGGCCGAAACTTGTAGGGGGTGCAAACCCTAATTTTTGTTATCACAACTTGAAGGAAATCAACATATAGGTATACCCTAAGTCCCAAGGGTTCTTCTCATGCATCAAGAAGTAACCAAAGCCTCCTCTTTGGGTGTTGGCCGAAACTTACACAAGGGTAAAACCTCCATTTTCGAAAACTATAAGAAGAAGGAATTCATACACAACAATTACACTGCAGGCGAGGGATATTTACATCCTTTCGCTTGAATTTCACCTTCTCTAAATCTTTAGGGTACCCTTGGTTGAAGTAAGAGTGAGAGTTTCCTTTGCTAAAGTTTCTCTAGAACCCTTGGCCCTAGTAGAGGGCAAGATCCTTGGATGAGATCTTCTTCCTTCCAATTCCCTAGGGTTAGAACCCTAGGGTGTGTTTTTCGAAAATGAAAAGGGAGAAGGGGAAGAGGGTGTCTCGGTTTTGGAATGGGGAGAGTGAGGAAGAAGAAGAGAGGACGTTATTCCAACCTCTCTCTCTCTTATTTATACTTTTCTCATGAAGGGACATGTCTCTTCACTTCCCTAGCTTTAACAAGAATGTTTCTTATTCTCTCAACAGGAAACATTGCTTGGTGCATTGGTTATGACATGATTAGTGCAACTAGGAGGTTCAAGGTTCAATTCTTGCTTCCTCCTTTCTACATCTTCTTTTTATCACATTTTGCACTAATCCACATCCAAGCCCATTAAGCCAAGCCCATCATGAAATTTCATAATAATAATGTTTCATGAATTCATAATATTTCATATGGAAAATTTTTGGGGTGTTACAATCCTCCATACCTTATAAAAAGTTCGTCCCGAACTTTAAAATAATTCCGGATACTTTAATCGTATTGCCTCCTCTCGTTCCCATGTGGCTTCTTCGAATTGTTCGTTCCGCCACAGAACCTTTACTAAGGGTACTTCCTTGTTCCTTAGCTTTTTGACTTCCCGATCTAGGATCCGAATAGGTCGGCGTTCGGAACTTAGGTTCTCCTGTACTGGTTGGGGCTCTATCATTTGATTCCCATCAGAGGTACATGTCCTAAGCATTGATACATGGAAGACATTGTCGATAGCCGACATTTCTGGCGGTAGCTCCAGTTCGTAGGCCACTTTGCCTACCCGTCTCAGGATCTGGTACGGTCCCACATATCACGGGCTCAGCTTCCCTCTCTTCCCGAATCTCATCACCCCTTTCATAGGGGCCACTTTAAGGAATACTGAATCCCCAACATCAAACTCTAGTGGTCTGCGTCGCTTGTCAGCGTAGCTTTTCTGCCGACTTTGAGCAGTCTCTATCCTCTGGCGGATATTCTTTATAGCCTGAGTGGTTTCGTTTATAATATCCGTCTGGAGTCCCATCTCCTTCTTTTCACCACTCTCAAGCCAACATATAGGAGATCTACATTTCCTTCCGTATAGTGCTTTATACGGTGCCATCCCAATAGTAGCCTGATAACTGTTGTTATAAGCAAACTCTGCTAGGCTCAGGTATCGACACCAGCTTCCCTTGAAGTCCAAGGCACAAGCTCGTAACATGTCCTCTAATATCTGGTTTACTCTTTCAGTCTGCCCGTCAGTCTGGGGGTGAAAGGCAGTACTGAATTTCAGCTTCGTGCCGAGAACCTTCTGTACGTGTCCCCAAAAATCTGCAGTAAATCGACCATCCCTATCAGAGATAATGGTCTTGGGAACCCCGTGCAGTCGGATAATTTCCTTGACGTACAGTTGAGCCAGCTGCTCTACTGAGTAGGTCATCCTAATAGCCAGAAAATGGGCAGACTTGGCGAGTCTGTCCACAATAACCCATATACTATCATATCCATTCGTCGTTCTAGGCAGCCCAGAGATGAAATCCATGGAGATGTCTTCCCATTTCCATTCGGGAATCGGCAGAGGTTGCAGAACTCCTCCAGGCCTCTGGTGTTCTGCTTTGACCTTCTGGCAGGTCAAACACATACTGATATAGTGGGCTACATCTCGTTTCATACCGGACCACCAAAACTTACTCTTCAGATCTTGATACATCTTGGTAGACCCAGGATGCATCGCATAAGGTGTTCCGTGAGCTTCCTCGAGGATTTTTGTCCGTAAGTCGGAGTCGTCGGGAACACATAATCGATCCCGAAGATATAAGACTCCACTGTCCGAAATCCGAAATCCATCGTCCTTGCCTTCGAGAACCTCTTGCTTGATTCTCTGAAGACTCGGATCATGATTCTATTTTTCTAGGATATCGTCGAATAATGTCGGCGTAATCATCAGGGTGGACAACTGTCCTGATATGATTTCAATCCTGTAATTCATAATTTCTTCCCCTAAGGGTTGTGACAAAGCTGATAAAGACATCAAAGCAGTACATGATTTTCTACTGAGAGCATCGGCTACCTTGTTGGCTTTTCCCGGATGGTACAGGATCTCACAATCATAATCCTTGACCAATTCAAGCCATCTGCGCTGTCTCATATTCAGATCTTTCTGGGTGAAGAAATATCTCAAACTCCGGTGATCTGTATAAGCTTTACACTGAGTTCCATATAGATAGTGCCTCCATATTTTCAGTGCAAAGACCACCGCTGCTAATTCTAAGTCATGGGTAGGGTAGTTTCTTTCATGTTCCTTCAGCTGCCTAGAGGCATAGGCAATTACCTTCCCATTGTGCATAAGCACAGCTCCGAGTCCAAGTTTGGATGCGTCGCTGTACATATCGAAACCCATATCGCTTTCTGGAAGAGTCAATATCGGAGCGCTAGTCAGTCTCCTTTTCAGTTCAGTAAAGCTCTTCTCACATTCATCGGTCCATACATATTTCTTATCTTTCTTTGTAAGAGCTGTCATTGGGGCTGCAATTCGAGAGAAGTTCTCTACGAATTTTCTGTAATAGCCTGCTAGCCCGAGGAAACTTCTGATTTCACTGGCATTCTTGGGTCTAGTCCAGTTACTCACAGCTTCGATTTTAGTCGGGTCCACCATTACTCCTTCCTTGGAGATAACATGTCCCAAGAACGATACTTGATCGAGCCAGAACTCGCATTTGGAAAATTTAGCATACAGTTGTTCCTTCTGAAGAATCTGTAGCACTATACTCAGGTGCTCAGCATGTTCTTCGGGAGTTCTCGAATATATAAGGATATCGTCGATAAAGACGATCACAAATCTGTCGAGGAATGCCGAGAATACCCGATTCATTAAATCCATAAACATAGCTGGCGCATTGGTAACTCCAAATGGCATAACCACGAACTCATAATGTCCGTATCTGGTTCGGAAAGCCGTCTTCGGTATATCCTCCTTTTTCACCCTGACTTGGTGATAACCAGATCTCAGGTCAATCTTAGAGAAAATCGTGGCTCCCTTCAGTTGATCGAACAGGTCATCTATCCTGGGTAGAGGGTACCTGTTCTTGATAGTCACGTTGTTCAGCGCCCGATAGTCGATACACATTCGCATCGACCCATCCTTCTTTTTCACGAACAGTACGGGAGCTCCCCAGGGGGAATGCCTAGGGCGGATGAGTCCCTTGTCAAGCAGCTCTTGTAACTGTCCTTGTAATTCCTTTAATTCCGTCGGCGCCATACGGTACGGTGCCTTAGAAATGGGGTTAGTACCAGGAACCAACTCAATTGCAAATTCTATATCTCTTTCAGGTGCTAACCCTGGTAAGTCATCGGGAAATACCTCTGGGTAATTGCATACGACTTTGACATCTCCTAGCTTCGGGCCCTCTGTAGGATTGGTATCAACCACATGAGCTAGAAATCCAGAGCATCCCTTTTCTAACATCTTCCTTGCTTTCAGAGCCGACAAGAATTTGCTTGTCCTCTTCTTCGGCTCTCCCATAAATTCGAATAGAATTCCCGCCTCAGGTCGGAAGATAACCCTTCGTTTACGGCACTCAATAGAGGCGCCGTATTTGTTCAAGAAATCCATGCCCAATATCACATCATAATCTGACATATCAAGCACTATCAGATCGCAGTAGAGTTCCCTATCTGCGATTCTGATTGGTGCGGCACGTAGCATTTGGGTAGAGGGCATCACCTCACCCGAGGGCAGTGTTGTCAGAAATTTACAGTCCAAATCTTGCAGTGACATATCATTTCTTTTGGCATATTGCATAGAGATAAACGAATGTGTTGCCCCAGTGTCAAATAAAGCAGTAGCATACTGACTGTAAATAAATATCTGACCTGTGACAACGGTAGAGGCAGTCGCCACGTCTTCTTTCGTAAGAGAGAAAACCCTAGCGTTTGTCGTGGCAGGCGGGGCCTCTAATCTCCCCTGGCATATATGAGTACCATCTATAGCTGCCTGCATCAGGTGTAGCTAGGGAGGAGCACCTTTGTACTGAACATACTGTGGCTGAGGTGCTTTGGCTGCAGTAGGACACTCTCTGGCCATGTGTCCTTCCTTTCCGCAGGTAAAGCATCTCCTGGCGCCTAAAAGGCATGTCCCTAGGTGCATCTTCCCACAAGTGGCACATTGGGGATATTTAGGCTTCTTGCCTAAATAACCATTGGCAGATTTATTCCATGGCTTCCTCTTTCCGTTGTGGTTCTTTTTCCAGTGGGGGTTGCTATTCGGAGGTTTCTGACCTCCCAACTGATTCTGACTCTTGCTGGCGGTCAGTGGTTGGCTCTGCTGGTTAATATTCTTTAGATAATGCTCGGTAATAAGGGCGCTGCTGAACAGCTCCTCTGCAGTCTGGGGCCTATTAACGCCGCCAGCTACATTCAGAGCTATCTCGGGCCTGAGCATCTTGAGTATTAATCTGACCATTTCTTTCTCTGTACTGACCAACTCTGGACATAATCGTGCCAGTCGGTTAAATTGCTTAACGGCATCGTTGACTGAGAGATTTCCCTGCCGAAATTTAGTGACCTCATCAAAGTGCCTGTTTGTGACTCGCATATTAAAGAATTCCTCCAGAAATTCGGACTCGAAGTCCTTCCACTTCATCTGGTCCACTGACCTTCTAGCTTTTACCCGTTCCCACCACATCCTGGCGTCGCCAGTGAGGCAGAACGAGACACATTTAATTTTCTCATGCTCGGGCCAGTCTAATAATTCCACTGCGCTCTCAACTGTCTTGAGCCAGGCCTGGGCGTCCCAGGGCTCGCAGGTGCCAGAGAACTTTTTCGGCTTCAGTCTCTGCCACTGAATCAGATAGGCCTCCTGTCGGACTCCTCGGGCCGAGTGTCCGGGGGTGCCTGTGCAGTTGGAGGCTCAGTAGCTATCACATTCTGACTTTCCTGCGGGGTTGCAGTGTTCCCCTGCTGGGTCATCAGAGTGTTTATTATTTGCTGTTGTTCAGTGACCTGACGCTGTAGGTCCGTGATCACTTGCATCATATTAGGTGGGGGTGCTGTCTCATTACCCCGATTGCTACGTCCTCTAGCCATATCTATCATACAGGTGATAAATAAGCTACATAAGAATTAACGCTACTTTCTCTTGTTATGCAAGCATAAATCATCTCTATATATCATTACTGTACATGAAATAAAATAAAGCGAGGTTAGGATCTCTTACTTGGAAGCGGCAGGATGAAGCTTGATGTGTGTGTGGTGGAGGGAAACCTCGCTCTGATACCAACCTGTAACGCCCGCCATTATATCTACTCTCGGGGCGGGGTTACGTACAATCAATCATATAATTATTTTCTTTCTTTTAGCATAAAATTAAAACAAACAACAATGCAAGGACTAAGTGCAGAGCATGCTTGTCTAAAACTATCAGGTCATATTTACAAGTGTTAAGCATACTAGTCAGTACATGTCAATCAAATATCATGCTTGAATCATTAGAACATCATTTGAAATATTTTAATCAAGAGTTATTCTATAACATGATAGGTTCACATATTATTTCAACTCATATCATAATTAAACAAAATCAAGTATACGAGAATTCCAGTGTAATCACTATCATGCAATATCAAACCTAAGCACTAACATTCATTGTTGAAGCAAACATCATCATAAGCATAGTAAAGTAGATATAGAATCATTCTTTCCCGAGCCACCACCCCACACATCTTCAGCCCTCCTGCCTCTTCCTTTAGTTTAAGTGTTCCTTACCCTTATCTGCAGCATAAGACAATACATAAACTAGTAAGCGCAAATGCTTAGTAAGGATCCTGTCCTACTCGCAAAATCGATCTGAAGAGATCCGACCGTTGGATGAAGTCAAATCGATCTCAGCCATTCGTTGCTAATTTCCTTTTGATGCTGTGAGCCCTGAACTCAATTGGCTTGGTTCAGCTGAACCAAGTGCTGAACTTAACTGATGGGCTCTGGTTTGGCTGACCGAATCACTGAACCTGGACCGAACAGAGGCTGAACCCAAATGCTGAGCCAAAATGCAGCAGAGGCTGGCTGAACCAAATTGCTAGGCTGAACCGGACAGTGACTGGACTGAACTCAAGCTCTGGTTTGGCTGGGCTGAAGCTGGAATGACTGGACCAACCGAACCACGCGCAGCCAGGGATAAAATGCAGATCGCGCAGCCAAGCTAGGGCAGACGGGGGGAATCACTCGGGAGGTACGGAGACGAGGACTCGGGGGGTTCCCGATTCTTTCTCTTCACCTTCTCCACCTTCTCCATCGCCTCCGGCCACTGCACAAGCTAGGGCAAGGGGTCCGAACCCTAGCCGGCCGGAGTTCCATCACCGCAGTTTCTTCTCCACCTCTTCTCTGTCGGGGTTCGAAGAGAAGAGAGTGAAGGTTTTCTCTTTCGGGGTTCGGAGAGAAGCCAGCCATTTCCACCGCACGCCATCGAACTTCATCGCCGCCGGCCGGATGAGCTAGGGCTCTGGGGGTTCCGAACCCTAGTTGACTCCACCGCCGGCAGCCGTTCCTCCCTTTACAGAAATTTCTTGCCATTTCTTTCTTAGAATTTCTTTACAGCAAGACTTTTACAGCAATTCTTCAGCACTTTCTCCTTCACAGCTGTTCTTCAGATCCATTTCTTCACAGTTCTTCCTTTACAACAATCCAGTAGCGAGCAGATCTTCTTCCAGCAGTGTAGTACTTTCAGCAATTTCGTTACGGAAATTCCTGCTCAGCTTTTCCTCAGCAGCTTCTCTTAATCCAATCCGGCAGCAGTTCATCACAGCAGGCAGACACAACATTTCATAGTTCTTCTTCGCAGATCCAGCAGCACAGTAGATCTTCTTCTTCACCGCAATTCAATTTCAGTAGCTTCCTTCACAGCAATGCAATTATAGCAGCTTTTCACAGCAACTCAATTCTAGTCTTCATCAGATCCGGAGATCAATCTTCACAGCCAAACAGCTCCATTCATTACTAGGTTGATTTCTTTGTGTTAGGTTGTTTCGTGTAGTTGAATTGCTATGTGTTGATTGGGGATATCTTATTGTGTTTCAGTGTTTAATCTTGAATGTTTGTTATGTGTTGAAAATTTGCATCAATTGAGGAATGATTGTATCAAGTTTGATCTCTTATATTTTTGAATGGCACACACTCATGTCATTTTAAAATTTGCTTATAAGTTGTTCGACAAAATGTTTCTTTAGTTAGATTTAATTTCATGTGCTCTGTTTGGTTACTTCTTGCTTGTCTTGCCTCTTTTAATTGCTTTATGTTCATGTCTTCATTTAAATGCACTTCAGTTAGGTTAGATTAGATTTCTTTAATGCTGTAGGTTTTTGTTCATTGTCTAGGTTTCATTGATGCTTTATTTCTTGAATGCTTCTTTCAAATTGTCTTTTCTTTGCAACAATTGTAGTTAGGGTAAAATAGATTTCCTTACCTGCATTGTCTTTCTTTAATTAGAACTAGATTTTCATACTTGCTCTGTTATTCATTTCGTAGTCATATCTCTCAAATCGTAAACTCAGTTTCATATCCAAAACCCAAAAGCAATAAGATTCAACCATGAGAATTATCATGCATCAACTACATTCGTTGGGAGACGACTCGAGTTACTCTATGCTACATTAGTTTAGAGGAATTCGGTACTTAAATTGTATTTGAAACCGTAACACGACAAAAACGGTTATCAAATTTGGCGCCGTTGCCGGGGATCGTAGTGGTGCTTGATAATTATATCTTTTGATTCTATTCTTGATTGCTTTATCTTTTGTATACGGTTGCTGCTATTTTGTTTGCTTTGTGATAGGACTGCCAGTTCAAAATGTTCTCATCTACTTACCAGCAGTCGTGTCAACAATTTCAACAGCAGAACCAATATTTTCAGCAGTGCCAATCAAATTTTCAACAACCAAGTTAGCAATTTCAGCAAGGGTACAATCCAACTTTTCAACAAAATTTTCAGCCAAGTCAGCAATTCCAACAATTTCAGCAGCCAAATCAAGATTTCCAACAGCCCTATTCAGATTTTCAGCAAGGCCAACATTTTAACCAACCACCACAGCAATTTCAACCACAATTTCAGCAAGGTCAGCTATGCTTTCAATCAAGTCAGAATTTTCAGCAGGGGTTCCAACCATTTCAGACTTTACAGAATCAAAATCAGAGTGGATTTCAACCTTCACAGCAATATTTTCTACCAAATGATCAGAATTTTCAGCCACCATTTCAGAGTTTTCAATTTCAGAATCAGAATTTTCAGCAATCTCCACCAAGTTGTGAACCAAGTTTTCAGCAATTTAATCAACATATTCAATCATTTCATCAACCCCCACAGTCTCAATTTCAGAATTCACAGCCTACTTACAGTTTGGAGCAACCTCACGCTACATTTCAAAACCAACAAGAGTTCCACATCAATCAAGGAGGCTTTGAGAATCCTAATGAGAATGAGGCTCAACAACAAAGGTTGGAGGAGATGTTTCAACAAGTTCTACTATATCAACAACAAGAGCAACAAAGGCTTCAAAACATCGGAAGAAGCATTGGACAAATGAATCTATTTATAGGTGTAGGGGATTGCACTGAGCCCCAGGGACCACCTATATTGACTGAGATGTCAGGAGATTCAGAGGAGGGGATTGCACTGAGCCCCAAGAATCACCCATTCCTACTGATTTAGAGGCATTGGAGAAGATGGATAGCAGAGCTTGTAACAACCTTGGTTTCAATTCTGAAATTTTACAGGACCCTTCTAAACTTTTCTTTTGTAAGGATTTAGTTGATGATTCTAACTTTTCTAATATGGTTGTTGCAGATATGGTTGATGAAGCATGTGTTGCAGATGAATCCACAGGTGTAGGGGATTGCACTGAGCCCCAGGGACCACCAACATTGCTTGATATATTAGAAGATTTAGAGAATCAGAATGAAAGTGTAGGGACTTGCATGGTGGAAGCAAGAACCCAAGAATCACTTGCTTCAGTTGAGTGTCCACCAGAATTTGAGCCTGAGATGGAACCTGTTCTTGACTAGGAGGAAGCTATGGATACATCCGCTCTTGTAGAACCTCCAGGTATTCTTCAGCACGATCAGGTAAGTATTCCTCTTATGTCTTTGGAAAAATTAATGGAGGTGCCTAAAACTGATTGTGTTGATTGTGATGAATTTACTGACATATCTTTTGTAAAATTTGCTTGTGAAAAATCTGTAGAGGCACCTATAACTGATTTTATTCATTGTGGTGAATATTTGGACACACCTAGTGTTGAGATTGTTTGTTGTGATGATATTCTTAATACATTCTTGATGGAAAATAATTGTGAAAATTGCATAGAGGTACCCAATGTTGATTTTATTGGTTGTGATGCATGTCTTGCTACATCTCCTTTAGAAATTGATTGTGAATATTTCATAGCGATACCTAGTGTTGATGTTATTTGTTCTGATGAATTACTGGACACATCTTATGCAGATATTAATTGTGAAAACTTCATTGAGGTGCCAATAATTGATTTTCTTGGATGTGGTGCATTTTTGGATTCTTTTTATGTAGAGATTAACGATATTACACTTCTTTCTTACCCTGCACGCTTGAGAGAGGTATTACATAGTTTTGCAGGGTCCAGAAGACTACTGGAGTGGGTGCTCCATCTGAACAGGCTCCAACCTCCTGGAAGAACTTTTAAAAGTCATCAAGAGGGAGGAGTTGATTGTACTTTAATTCGAAGCACTGCACCTCTTAAGTGGGTTCTGAACCTTAATCGTCTCCGACCACCGGAAGATGCTTGTGCTAAATTGTCAAGGGAGAAATACGTGCACTACGAGATTGACTACATAAGCATAGTTCTCCCAAGATGGATGCTTCATGCTCTCTACCCAATTTGAAGGGGAGTTTGTTATTTTACTTTCCTTTTCTTATTTGTCTTTATGTTTAAACTTGCATGTTTGTTCGCTTTTATATTTTGCATTTATGTTTTGCTTCCGCATTTTGCATTTTGTTTGGTCTTGAATAAACCTTGTTTGATTTCGAGTTGTATCTCCTTACATGTTCCTTTATTATGCTTTGAGAGTCATAAAAGATAGTTAAGTCTGATTATCGAGTTTTGGTTTCCTTGATATGCTTGGGGATATTAATTGCATTTAGTCATTTGTTGTGGTGATAGACTCTATCTTGTTGGATTAAGCATGACATTTTATTGATCACCTAGTGAGGATATTGCCATGCTTATTCTTAATCCTCTTATGTGTGATAGCATTTGTGATATTTGACACTCTAGAACTTGCTTTGACTCTTTTTGAAATTACATTAGCATAAGCTTACACGAATATGATAGAGGCAATCTTTCTTGTTGAACTCTTAGTTTTCCCTCTACTTTGTTATTGTCACTACTGAGCGTTTCACTTATTACTTCCATGTTTCATTGTCATTCAGATCCTCTCATTGTCATTATATTCTCACTGTCATATCTTTGTTAGCTTATTCTTTCCTTGAGCATTCGATGAAAGCATGGGGTGATTGCATGATGAGTACATTCTTATTTGTCTATTATTAGCCTCTATTATTGTAAGTTTGAGATGTATCATGCTTTGTTACATATTTAGTAGATTTCGCAAGACGCTCAAGTTTTAAGTGTGGGGGGGGGGAGACAAGTGTATATGGACGAATGTTTGTGTGAAAAAAAACTCTCTTTGTGAAAAAAAAGAAAATCTCTCTATGAAAAAAAAAGAAAGAGAGATAGAAAAAATAATAAAGATGAAAAAAAAAGTGAAAAAAAAAGAATGAAAAAAAATTTAAAGAGAGTGAAAAACAATTTCCTCAAGCATTCGAGATGTTGTTAGTGATGAACAAAAAGGAATATTTTCTTGATGTGTACTCTTTTGATATTATTGTTTAGAGAATCTCAAGAGTGAAGTTGTTGATACTTACATGCATTTTGAGAGAAGTTGTAAGTGGTTGATGTGTAGTGCATTGAGAATGTGAAAGGAGAATTTTGAGTGTTGGAGGTTTGGTTGAGTTATTTACTTTGGACTATTGTTTGATTGTATACATCATGTTAATTACCCCAATGCTCTCATATTCTCTTTGATATTCTTTCATGCTCTCTATGATCTTCTTTGTTATCTACCATTCTTATTTTCTTGTAGCACTTGGTTTCATTATTATTCATTGAAAAGCCCTCTTGATTTGTGTACTTATGTTATAGTATGGAGAAGTAGAAGATAAGCATGCATATGGTAGTGCAATGTCATGAATGCTTTGAGAGAACTCCACTTTCATATATGTTATTTTTATGAGCATCAGTGCATATATCCATCTTGTGAGGTCTTTGTCATGCTTAGTTTATTCAAGTTGATGAAATTACTATATTTTTGACTTATGTGAGATTTAGAACCATAAATACATGGATGCTTGAGACTTGATGATCCTAAGTAACTTTCTTTTATTATTTCTTAAAATATTGATAGGGGATGTAATGTTTGGGAGATATGTTGTTTTCTTTTAGTTTTATTTACTTGCCCGAGACGTGCAAGAATAAGTGTGGGAGAGTTTGATAACCATCATTTTGTTGATTATTTTCGGCTCTAAAATCCATGTTTGATCCACATTTTATATGCTTAAGCTTACAATTTTATTAGGTTTCATGTATTCCCTTCATTTTGGCTTTTAATTCTAATCTTTGTATATTTGGGATATTTTTGGCACTAAATTTGAATATTATTTTGTAGGCTTCAATTGATCATGGACCTAGATCAAATCGGGTCAAACTTGAGTCAGTATTGGATCCAAATCGAAGGGATCAAGCAGTGGATTAATAGGAGCCGTCTATTCCAGGAAACGGATAGATCTGAGCCATCGGTCCACTTCTTGTCAATCCAAGTTCAAGACAGAATTAATCATGACCATAGATCAAGATCTGAAAATTTCAGTCCAATCAGAAGTAATCTGACCGTTGGATCAAGTTCAAGTTGTTCTATACAATACATTCAAGAAGAAGGAAGATCTGGACCATACGCCACTGATCTGGTTAATCCGAGCTGAAGACAGGTAGATCAGGACCATTGATTGGGATCTGTGAAGTTTAGTTCAGATATGAAGAGGTCCGACCGTTGGATGAAGTCAAATCGATCTCAGCCGTTCGTTGCTAATTTCCTTTTGATGCTGTGAGCCCTGAACTCAATTGGCTTGGTTCGGCTGAACCAAGTGCTGAACTAACTGCTGGGCTCTGGTTTGGCTGACCGAATCACTGAACCTGGACCGAACAGAGGCTGAACCCAAATGCTGAGCCAAAATGCAGCAGAGGCTGGCTGAACCAAATTGCTAGGCTGAACCGGACAGTGACTGGACTGAACTCAAGCTCTGGTTTGGCTGGGCTGAAGATGGCTTGACTGGACCAACCGAACCACGCGTAGCCAGGGATAAAACGCAGATCGCGCAGCCAAGCTAGGGCAGACGGGGGGAATCACTCGGGAGGGACGGAGACGAGGACTCGGGGGGTTCCCGATTCTTTCTCTTCACCTTCTCCACCTTCTCCATCTCCTCCGGCCACTACACAAGCTAGGGCAAGGGGTCCGAACCCTAGCCGGCCGGAGTTCCATCACCGCAGTTTCTTCTCCACCTCTTCTCTGTCGGGGTTCGAAGAGAAGAGAGTGAAGGTTTTCTCATTCGGGGTTCGGAGAGAAGCCAGCCATTTCCACCGCACGCCATCGAACTTCATCACCGCCGGCCGGATGAGCTAGGGCTCTGGGGGTTTCGAACCCTTGTCGACTCCACCGCCGGCAGCCGTTCCTCCCTTTACAGAAATTTCTTGCCATTTCTTTCTTTACATCAATTTCTTTCTTAGAATTTCTTTACAGCAAGACTTTTACAACAATTCTTCAGCACTTTCTCCTTCACAGCTATTCTTCACATCCATTTCTTCACAGTTCTTCCTTTACAGCAATCCAGTAGCGAGCAAATCTTCTTCCAGCAGTGTAGTACTTTCAGCAATTTCATTACGGAAATTCCTGCTCAGCTTTTCCTCAGCAGCTTCTCTTAATCCAATCCGGCAGCAGTTCATCACAGCAGGCAGACACAACATTTCATAGTTCTTCTTCGCAGATCCAGCAGCACAGCAGATCTTCTTCTTCACTGCAATTCAATTTCAGCAGCTTCCTTCACAGCAATGCAATTACAGCAGCTTTTCACAGCAACTCAATTCTAGTCTTCATCAGATCCGGAGCTCAATCTTTACAGCCAAACAGCTCCATTCATTACTAGGTTAATTTCTTAGTGTTAGGTTGTTTCGTGTAGTTGAATTGCTATGTGTTGATTGGGGATATCTTATTGTGTTTCAGTGTTTAATCTTGAATGTTTGTTATGTGTTGAAAATTTGCATCAATTGAGGAATGATTGTATCAAGTTTGATCTCTTATATTTTTGAATGGCACACACTCATGTCATTTTAAAATTTGCTTATAAGTTGTTCGACAAAATGTTTCTTTAGTTAGATTTAATTTCATGTGCTCTGTTTGGTTACTTCTTGCTTGTCTTGCCTCTTTTAATTGCTTTATGTTCATGTCTTCATTTAAATGCACTTCAGTTAGGTTAGATTAGATTTCTTTAATGCTGTAGGTTTTTGTTCATTGTCTAGGTTTCATTGATGCTTTATTTCTTGAATGCTTCTTTCAAATTGTCTTTTCTTTGCTGCAATTGTAGTTAGGGTAAAGTAGATTTCCTTACCTGCATTGTCTTTCTTTAATTAGAACTAGATTTTCATACTTGCTCTATTATTCATTTCGTAGTCATAGCTCTCAAATCCTAAACTCAGTTTCATATCCAAAACCCAAAAGCAATAAGATTCAACCATGAGAATTATCATGCATCAACTACATTCGTTGGGAGACGACTCGAGTTACTCTATGCTACATTAGTTTAGAGAAATTCGGTACTTAAATTATATTTGAAACCGTAACACGACAAAAATGGTTATCAAATTTGGCGCCGTTGCCGGGGATCGTAGTGGTGCTTGATAATTATATCTTTTGATTCTATTCTTGATTGCTTTATCTTTTGTATACGGTTGCTGCTATTTTGTTTGCTTTGTGATAGGACTGCCAGTTCAAAATGTTCTCATCTACTTACCAGCAGTCGTGTCAACAATTTCAACAGCAGAACCAATATTTTCAGCAATGCCAATCAAATTTTCAACAACCAAGTTACCAATTTCAGCAAGGGTACAATCCAAATTTTCAACAAAATTTTCAGCCAAGTCAGCAATTCCAACAATTTCAGCAGCCAAATCAAGATTTCCAACAGCCCTATTCAGATTTTCAGCTAGGCCAACATTTCAACCAACCACCACAGCAATTTCAACCACAATTTCGGCAAGGTCAGCTATGCTTTCAATCAAGTCAGAATTTTCAGCAGGGGTTCCAACCATTTCAGACTTTCCAGAATCAAAATCAGAGTGGATTTCAACCTTCACAGCAATATTTTCTACCAAACGATCAGAATTTTCAGCCACCATTTCAGAGTTTTCAATTTCAGAATCAGAATTTTCAGCAATCTCCACCAAGTTGTGAACCAAGTTTTCAGCAATTTAATCAACATATTCAATCATTTCATCAACCCCCACAGTCTCAATTTCAGAATTCACAGCCTACTTACAGTTTGGAGCAACCTCACGCTACATTTCAAAACCAACAAGAGTTCCACATCAATCAAGGAGGCTTTGAGAATCCTAATGAGAATGAGGCTCAACAACAAAGGTTGGAGGAGATGTTTCAACAAGTTCTACTATATCAACTACAAGAGCAACAAAGGCTTCAAAACATCGGAAGAAGCATTGGACAAATGAATCTATTTATAGGTGTAGGGGATTGCACTGAGCCCCAGGGACCACCTATATTGACTGAGATGTCAGGAGATTCAGAGGAGGGGATTGCACTGAGCCCCAAGAATCACCCATTCCTACCGATTTAGAGGCATTGGAGAAGATGGATAGTAGAGCTTGTAACAACCTTGATTTCAATTCTGAAATTTTACAGGACCCTTCTAAACTTTTCTTTTGTAAGGATTTAGTTGATGATTCTAACTTTTCTAATATGGTTGTTGCAGATATGGTTGATGAAACATGTGTTGCAGATGAATCCACAGGTGTAGGGGATTGCACTGAGCCCCAGGGACCACCAACATTGCTTGATATATTAGAAGATTTAGAGAATCAGAATGAAAGTGTAGGGACTTGCATGGTGGAAGCAAGAACCCAAGAATCACTTGCTTCAGTTGAGTGTCCACCAGAATTTGAGCCTGAGATGGAACCTGTTCTTGACTAGGAGGAAGCTATGAATACATCCGCTCTTGTAGAACCTCCAGGTATTCTTCAGCACGATCTGGTAAGTATTCCTCTTATGTCTTTGGAAAAATTAATGGAGGTGCCTAAAACTGATTGTGTTGATTGTGATGAATTTACTGACATATCTTCTGTAAAATTTGCTTGTGAAAAATCTGTAGTGGCACCTATAACTGATTTTATTCATTGTGGTGAATATTTGGACACACCTAGTGTTGAGATTGTTTGTTGTGATGATATTCTTAATACATTCTTGATGGAAAATAATTGTGAAAATTGCATAGAGGTACCCAATGTTGATTTTATTGGTTGTGATGCATGTCTTGCTACATCTCCTTTAGAAATTGATTGTGAAAATGTCATAGCGATACCTAGTGTTGATGTTATTTGTTCTGATGAATTACTGGACACATCTTATGCATATATTAATTGTGAAAACTTCATGTTGGATCGAGAAAACCGATATAGGGGGGGGGTGAATATCGGAAAACTTTCGGATTTGAGTAAGAGTAGGTACGCAGCGGAAATTAAAGAAAAGACACTGAGACACAATCGATTTACTTGGTTCGGAGCCTGTGTCGACTCCTACTCCAAGGCCCACGGTCGTTGACCGTTTACTTTGTGCAATTCTATATTTGGCGCAAAGACAGTTTACAAATATTGAATACAGTGTAAGTGCAGTAAACTTAACAATTAAGAAAAAGATGCTCTTCTTTTACCGACGTCCGATTGTAGGTTCACTTGTTCGGAGCAGCGGGATGTCGTCGGCTCGAGTTGGGCAGTTTCCGGAGCAAAGCGGGAGAGCAGAAGAGCGTAGAAGCGTTGAATTGAATTGATGCTTTGAAGCCTTGGTCGAGGGGCCTTTATATAGGGCCTGGGGGCGCCCGGGACGTCGGGGGCGCCCCCCACGTGGCCTTTGATCCGCCAAAGTCTCGGTCGCGTCTGATCCTTTGGATCCGCTTTGACCGGGGCGCCCGGAGGACTCAGGGCGCCCGGATTGACCTGGTCAAACTTTATCTTCTAGCTTCGAGGGCTTCTGGTTCGTGGTATGTGTATGGGGGCACCCGGGACGCTGGGGGCGCCCGGGAGCACGGGGGCGCCCGGCCCAGCAACTATTCGAACCCTTTTTCTCTTTACGTGTTTTGTATGCACCTTGGGGGCGCCCGGGACGCTCCGGGCGCCCGGCTCAGCCTTGCCTCTCTCCTTTGAGGCTTTCTGAGCTGCAGACACACATTCCTTCGGTCCTGCATCCAGGGTTAGTCCAAAACACAATAATAATAATTTATTAGATTTATACAGCCTCAGTTGTCTTGGTTCTGACTTTGGTCTCCAAAAATGGAGCCCTAGGTCGAACCGACGCCTACTGTTCCCTCGACGGGGAACACGTCCTCACCTACTCCTCTCGGGAGAAATTACCTGATGCCAACCGCTCCTTTGGTTGGACTTTTGCCTGACGGTCCTTTGTCAGGTCTTGTAAACCGGCAGTCCTTTGCCAGTTGCTTAGCAGTCCTTCGCTAGGGCTTCAGTCCCAGGTTGTCCTTCGCCTGGTGCCTAGCAGTCCTTCGCTAGGGCTTTTGACTCTGGCATTCCTTTGCCAGTGCCTAGCGGTCCTTTGCTAGGGCTTATTTCCTTGGCATTCCTTCGCCAGTGCCTAGCAGTCCTTCGCTAGGGCTTTTTCTGCACACTAGATTAACTTGTTAGAAACACAATAAAGACTTAACTTTTGACCTATGTTGCCATTATCAAAACGCAGGTTTGACTTAGGTGCATTCTGCACCAACAATCTCCCCCTTTTTGATTTATGGCAACCCTAGTTCAAAAAGTTAAGTTTAAGCAAAACATGAAAAAAGTTTTAACTTTTGTTCCCTCCCCCTGGAAGGAATCTCCCCCTAGATTTTTCAAAAATTCGTGGGGTTTTAAAAAACTTGTACTTGAAAAAACTTTTTGAAAATGTTAGCTTAAGTAAGAATTTCAGTTTTAATACAGCTTTGAAAAACTTAAGCTTTAGAGTACTTAAAAAATTTGACAAGCTTAAGTAAGAACCTTTTGAAAGGCTAGAGTACTTAGGAAAATTTTAAAAGATTGAGTAAAAATCTTGCAACTAGAGTACTTAGCAACATTTTAAAAGCTTTAAGAAATTTTGAAACTGGAGTACTTTAGAAAGCTTTAAGAAATTTTGAAACTGGAGTACTTTGGCAAAATTTTGAAAGCATAAGCTTTTGAATAAAGGAAAAGTATATTTTTGAACCTTTTTGAATAAAGGAAAAATTTAGAAAAACCTTTTTGAATAAAGGAAAAATTTAAGCTTTTGAATAAAGGAAAAATTCAGAGAATTAGAAAAAGTTTTGTAATTTCTTAGAGAATTAGAATATTGTAATTTCTCTTTCCTTTCCTATCTCTCCCCCTTTGCCATATATCAAAACAGATAAATATAGCATGAATAAAGGAAATAAATAAGAATTTGCTGTACTGAACCAATTTATAATTAGATTTACACTAAATCAATCAATTTTCTCTGTAGGGACCTGTCTAACCCACTTAGCTACTTACTAACTGTTATAAGCTGTAGTTTTTGCTAGGGTTAGTCAAGTTAAGTGTTTCTGTTCAAGTTAGATTTTCTAAACTTGACACTTAACTGGATTGCTGTTTAAGTTGTATTTAGTGCCCCAATTGCTGCAGATGAACTGACTTAAAGCATCTTGAATTAAGGCAAAGACCTAAGCATCTCAACCCTTTCTAGGTTATCAATCAAAAGTGCCCTAAGGTGCTTGTGAGATGCTGGCTTCTAAGTCTATAAGTGCATGCAGTTCTAGAGTTAGGGCCTAGGCTAAGTCCATTTTCGAAAAAGCTCTAATTTTTGAAAGGGGTAGTTTTGAAATAAAAAATAAAACTACTTCGAAAAATGAAAACTAATTTTGAAATTAAGTAAAATAGTTTTTCAAATTCTATTTAATAAAAAATCTATTCTACAGAGCACAATCCTAACTAAAAAGAGAATAAGTACTCATAACCTGGTCAACAGGAAATAAAGCAGGTAATCATGGTTCAAATACAGTCAAACAGTCAAACTCAAGTCAACCACAAGTCAACCCTACTGAGTAGGGATAGTCAAATAGGTACAGTAATAGGTAAATCTAAGACGAAGGACCGGGATGATTGGACGGGCCAGGCTGCCATGCATCAAATCGTGCCATCATCTCTATGTATCTGTAGGGTTTTTCGGGCCGCGAAAACCGCTTTTTCGCGTCGCGAAAACCCCGAAAGCCCCAATAGAAAGGATCCGAGCGAAGAAAACCATTTAAAAAATTTACGAGTGCTCGTTTATATGCTTCAAAACCTATCTACAACCTAGATCTATTAGAGAAGATAAAAACTACCTTCGATGCGTGCCCCGCAATTCCCGCTCGCTCCTCGGTTGGTGTCAGATCTCAAGGACGCAAAGTAGCAACCCTCTAGAAGTATCCACACAAGCAAGAGAGTGGAGAGGAGAGCCCAAAAGTGTGCTAGCACTTGCTTGGGGTCTCGGCCACAAGAGAGGAGAGGGAGAGCCAAAACCAAAAACTCATTGGGAGAGAAATCAATCACACACAAGAAAAACTCATTTTGTGTGTATAAGTGGCAGGCCACTTAATGGCCATTATTGGCCATTAAGTGGCCGGCCACCACCTTCCATAACCCCCTTATTTGAATTCAAAATTCAAATGGGGAGGTTACTTAGCCTTGATGATGATGCCAAGTCATCACTTGGTCAAGTCAAGGTGATGTGGCTTGAGTCAAGTCAAACTTGCCTCTTATGGACTTTCCATATTTAGCCAAAGTCAAACTTTGACTTCATTATTCTCCCATGATTAGATTCATCCAACACTTGGATCAAACTCGAGTCCAACTCAAGTTGTCTAATTTGAGTCAAGTCAAACTTGCCTTTTATGGACTTTCCATATTTAGCCAAAGTCAAACTTTGACTTCATTACTCTCGGTCCATCATATGGACTTATTCTCCATCTATTGCTCTATGTGTGTGACCCTATAGGTTCTTGTAACATTGGCAATGCCCTTAAACCTATTTAAGGACATATGCAATGAGAGGTATCTAGCAACACATCATTGCTACCCAAGTTACAAGAATGTCGAGATCCAACATCACCATTGTGACTAATAATTGTGACCATCACAATATGTGACAACGTCCTTCTATCCTCGATATCTAGATTGATCTTCTATGAAGCATAGACCGTGTCATCCTCCAATCAATCTATGTGTCTTGAACTCCAAGTAGACTCACTATAATCAAATAAGCTCAATATCTCATATTGCCTTATTTGGGCATGACCATGCACTTAGTGATCTCACTCTATCAAGACTATGATATCTCTCCCGTCATATAGGAGGGATAGATCCCATCTACATCACTCACATCCCTCCGCATAATTTGTTACATACCCAGTAATCGCCTTTATAGTCCACCCAGTTACGGGTGACGTTTGACGAAACCAAAGTACATAATTCCTTATGTAGGGAACTATGGTGACTTCAGGTCTAAGGACTAATAGTCATACTAATAGTCACATGAGAAAGTATATGACACTCATATAACGATCCATGATACTTTCTCATGGCGGGCCATTCAGTATACATTCCCTAATGTATACCCATGTGTCAACTTGATATCTCATATCCATGACTTGTGAGACCAAGTCATCATGTTGACCTACATGCTAGTCTCTATGCATTAACATTGTCCTTGAATGTTAATACTTGACTAGGAATAATTAAAAGTAGTGTTCTCTATATCATCTCACTATCGATTCAACTAATCGATTGATATAGATAAGAACCTTCTACTTAAGGACGTTATTATACTAAGTTATTTGGCACCAATACACATAAGTACAATAACCATAAGAAATGCTTTTATATATAAGAAATATAAATACAAGAATATGATACAATGAGTCCAAAAAGTAATCATCATATGATTGGCTCTAGGGCTCTCACTAACATTCTCCCACTAGCACTAGTGCCAATCGCTGTAGTATCTAATACCCAATGACCTAGTGTGACCATCATGCTTCATCTGTGCCAAAGCCTTGGTCAAGGGATCTGCGACGTTAGCTTTTGTGGGTACTCTGCAAATCTTCACATCTCCTCGATCGATGATCTCTCGAATGAGATGGAATCGCCGTAGTATGTGTTTGGTCCGCTGGTGTGAGCGAGGTTCCTTAGCCTGCGCAATAGCTCCATTGTTGTCACAATAGAGCTCTACGGGATCAGATATGCTAGGAACCACCCCAAGCACAGTGATGAACTTGCGGATCCAAACTGCCTCCTTTGCTGCCTCTGATACAGCAATATACTCAGCTTCTATTGTAGAATCTGCAACTGTGTCCTGCTTCGAACTCTTCCAGCTCACAGCTCTGCCATTCAAGCAAAACACGAACCCTAACTGCGATCTGTAATCATCCTGGTCGGTTTGGAAGCTGGCATTAGTGTAACCTTTACAACTAGATGCTCATCGCCAAAAAATATTCCTTAGTCCTTCTCAAGTACTTAAGGATATTCTTGACCGCTATCCAGTGACGTTCACCTGGATCTGACTGGTACCTGCTCGTCATGCTCAAAGCATACGAGACATCAGGACGAGTACATAACATGGCGTACATGATAGATCCTATGGCTGAGGCATAAGGGATCTTGCTCATGCGGTCTCTCTCCTCTCTAGAAGAGGGACCTTGAGTCTTCGAAAGACTCACGCCATGTGACATTGGCAGATTTCCCTTGGAATTCTGCATGGCAAACCGTTGCAAAACGGTATCAATGTATATACTCTGACTTAGGCCAAGCAATCTCTTAGATCTATCTTTATAGATCTTTATGCCTAGAATGCAGGCTGCTTCACCTAAGTCCTTCATTGCGAAACAAGTCCCCAACCAAGTCTTCACAGACTGTAGCGAAGGGATGTTGTTCCCAATGAGTAGTATGTCATCCACATACAAGACTAGGAAGACTATTGTGCTCCCACTAACCATCTTGTAGACACAAGGTTCATCTTCGTTCTTGATGAAACCAAACTGTTTGATCGCATCATCGAATCAAAGATTCCAGCTCCGAGAAGCTTGCCTTAGACCATAAATGACCCTATGTAGCTTGCATACTCTGCCAGTATGTTGTGGATCTACAAAACCCTCAGGTTGTGTCATGTACACTTCCTCGAGGAGGTTTCCATTCAGAAACGCAGTTTTGACGTCCATCTGCCAGATCTCATAATCGTGGTATGCTGCAATAGCAAGCAAGATCCTAATGGACTTGAACATCGCGACTGGAGAAAAAGTTTCATCATAGTCAATACCATGAATTTGCTTGAAACCTTTAGCTACTAGTCTACCCTTATAGGTATGTACAAGTCCATCCATGTCAGTCTTTCTCTTAAAGACCCACTTACACCCAATGGGTTTGACCCCTTCAGGTGGATCAACCAAAGTCCATACTTGGTTGGTGTACATGGAATCCATCTCGGATCTCATGGCCTCTAGCCATTTCTCAGAATTTGGGATCATCACAGCTTCTTGATAGGTGGTAGGCTCATTCTTAATGATCATAACGTCATCATGGTCAGGCAAGAGAAATGAATATCTCTTAGGCTGACGACGTACCCTATCAGACCTGCGAAGAGGTAGGTCTACCTGAACAGGTTGTTGTTCCACAACTTCTTGTGTAACAATCTCATCCACAACTTCTTGTGGTTCCTGTTCAGTATCCATCAAGGGCTCAGTGCTATGGTCGTTGTCTTGAACTTCTTCAAGATCAAACGAACTCCCACTAGTCTTTCTAGAAACAAAGTCCCTTTCTAGAAAGACCCCAGTCTTAGCAACAAACACTTTGTGCTGACTGGGAATGTAGAAGTAATATCCCTTAGTTTCCTTGGGATATCCCACGAAATAGCACTTATCGGACTTGGGTCCCAGTTTGTCTGAGACTTGACGTCTAACGTAAGCCTCACAACCCCAAACTCTCATGAAAGACATCTTGGGACTCCTCCCAGTCCATATCGTATATGGTGTCTTCATGACCGCCTTTGATGGAACACGGTTAAGTGTGAACGCTGCCGTGTCTAGAGCATATCCCCAAAAGGATATAGGAAGATCTGCGTGACTCATCATAGATCGTACCATATCTAATAAGGTACGATTCCTCCTTTCGGATACACCATTCCACTGTGGTGTCCCCAGGAGGAGTGAGTTGAGATAAAATCCCACACTCAGCTAAATAGTCACGAAACTCATGGCTCAAGTATTCTCCACCTCGATCTGATCGAAGTATTTTAATACTCATGCCGAGTTGGTTTTGTACTTCATTTCTGAATTCTTTGAACTTTTCAAAGGACTCGGACTTATGTGTCATCAAGTACACATAACCATATCTACTGAAATCATCAGTAAATGTGATGAAGTATCTATAACCACCTCGAGCAGCAACATTGAAAGGGCCACATACATCAGAATGTATGAGTCCTAACAAATCTGTTGCCCTCTCGCTATGTCCACTAAAGGGAGTCTTAGTCATCTTGCCTAGAAGGCATGACTCGCATGTCTCATATGATTCAAAATCAAATGAATCCAGCAATCCATCCTTATGGAGCTGGGACAAGCGACTCTCATTTATGTGGCCTAAGCGACAGTGCCAGAGATAGGTTGGGTTCAACTCATTTGATCTCAACCTCTTGGTACTTACATTATAGATAGGGCGTTCTAAGTCTAGAATGTAGAGTCCGTTGATAAGATCTGCACTACAATAGAACATTTCATTTAAATAGACTGAACAACATTTGTTCTTAATTATAAATGAGAAGCCTTTCTTGTCTAGACAAGAAACAGAAATTATGTT
>JAGFNQ010001514.1:122348-140758 GCA_024364735.1 Boesenbergia rotunda | reverse complement strand
AGAGGGTGTTAACCCCTCTTTGGGTGGCCGGCCAATGAAGGAGAATAAACCAAGTTATTTTGGTTTAATTAATAAAATAAATCTAGTGTGATTTGTTTTATAAATTATGGATAAATAAATTTGTATAAAGAAATTTATATAAATAAATTTATAGAAATTTATTCTTTTATGGAAGATTAAAATAATCCATGAATTGGTTTATTTTAATTTTATAAAATCAATTATGAATTGATTTTTCCATAATAAGAAAGTTTATAAATTTCTTATAAAATTTATTCCATAATTTAAAGAGAAGAAGAATTAGTTTTATTATAAATTAGTTTATAATAAAACTTGGTTTAAACGGAATAATTAGTTAAGAAAATTTATAGGATAAATTTCTTATAACTAATTCCGTTTAGAGGGAGACTTAGCAAAGAGTTGCTACTATATAAAGGACCCAAAGGCTAGCCCTTTATTACACATCAATTAATCAAGAGATTAATTAGAGCTCTCCCTCTCTCTCTCTTCTCCTCTCCCTCTCCTTCTCTTGCCTAGGGCCGGCGCCCTTCATTGAGTTAGGGCCGGCTCCCCTTTGGTTGCTAGGGCCGGCGCACCCTATCAACTCCAAGAGAAGTTGGCGTGAGCAACCAAGAAGAAGGAGAACCCGAACACGAAGAAGAAGAAGCGGATAGCGACTCCTCTCTTCTCGGAATTCGATTCCGTTACTTCGTTGGTTAGTTTTCCTAATTTTTCTCTTGTCCTTCTAGTTGTGCCTTCCGAGAATCTAGTAGTTCTCGTCGGCACAAAACTCGTGACTTTGTGAAGTCATCCCGAAGAGAACTCGGCGTGGACGCGAATAGAGGCGAGCTTCCAAGGGACGCTACGGTTGGATCTCGTCCCTTACTTCGAGTTACGCGAGGTACTTGGTAAATTAGTTTACTTTTCCGCAAACTTTTATTTCATGATTATGTCGATACACTATAAGGTTGCATGCTAGATACGAAGTTAAAATAATTTAGGAAATTATTTTATGCAAACTCTTCCGCTGCACGTAAAAATTTTAAATTTTACGAACTCGTATCCTTGTCGACATGCACCCGGTCCCAACAGTGGTATCAGAGCCGGTTAGTGTTCGACTTAATCATATAATTGTTTTGTGGAAAACTTTGTCATGATCTCAATTTCGGAAAATTTTTCCAATTATGGAAACTTTCAAATTATAATAAATTTTAGAATTAGGAATTTCAAAGTTTGGAAATCGTCATGAAATTTCGCAAACGTTTGAAATTTTCTAGTTTCTAAATTTTTATAATAATTGTGAAAATTTCCCATCTTTGGAAACTTTCCAATTTTGGAAATTTTTCTATTTTAGAAATTTTCCAACTTTGGAAATATGTAAGTTTTCTTTGTACCAGAAACTTACAATTATTCTGAAAACCTATTTTCGAAATCTCGCAATTTTGGGCACTTTCTTTTAAGAAAGTCTAGACAAATTCATGGACAGTTAATTGACAATTAAATTTGAATTGGTTTTTAAATTGACAACAAATTCTTTATTTTGGATTGAGCCTCGGGGAGCCGTCCAATTTAAAGTTAGATGTTGTAATTTAATTTCCCAATTTTAATTGAAATTGTCATGTTTGATTTGGATTGAGCCTCGGGGAGCCGTCCAATTGGATTTACAACACTTTACTTTTCTTTGGGTATCTGAGCCTCGGGGAGCCACCCTTAGAAAACGATTTGTTGTAATTAATCAATCCATGAATAAAATATGTTTTAAGAGGTGATGCTCTTACATATTGTTGTCTCCAAAATTAATTAGGAAAATGGTTTCCTATAGAGTTTTCTTAAATGAGATTTTCATGAAAATAATATGTAGTTGAATTAAGGGATTTGTCTCTTAATTTAATAAGATTTGATTTAGAGAAATCAAAGTCTTGAACATATTATTTCCGAAATTAATTATGACAATTTAGGAAATTGTTTCCCAAAGCAATTCCTTTAATAAAGTGTGAAATTAGAATTAAGGAAATCCGGTTCCTAATTCAATTCATGAGACTTGATAAATTAAGTCACATACATACTTTATTAAGGAAATCGTTAGTCATGACACATGTCATGAATGTGCTTAGAAAAGATGAGACCAAAACCCCTTACAAAATATTAAGGCCAACACCTTCCATTAATATGGTTAGAATCGGAGTTTTGTTTCTCGCTTGGGTTGATGGACACATCCATGCCCGACTTGAACCTTAACATGTTCAAACCATGGAATTAGTTTATGAATAATATAGTTGGAGTCAGAGGTCAATCCTTAGTTTTGGTTGTTGGACACATCCAAGCCTGACTAAACGGTTGAATGAGCTCCAACCATATTAAAACTATTTCTTGATTAATGGGTCAGCCTTAAGCTTGGAGCATCGATTTGTTGTGCCACAGCCAAGGTCGATGTGAAGAGAGGTGCAGTTGGGTGCTATGTATATGATGCATACTTGTTAATGAGTTAACAACCCAATGATTTATGCAAACATTCAATTAGTTGATAGCATAACGTGATAGTTACATATATGTGATATGTAATCGGTATAATTACCTACCTTCATAGCTAAGAAAAACTTGATGGCCACAGCCATGGTGATTCTTACCTATGGTTGGATATCAACCTATTTGGAGATGTTCCTACGATCTCCCGAATTGATAATAAGGGTTATTCAATTTGAAAAATAAATAGGATTTTATTTATGTATGTTGATACATTCTTTAATAAATCTTCTCACATAATCTCAATTTGTATTTCTAGGATAATCACTCGATCATGTCTTCTCTAAACTTGCGTTCCATTTTGGACACAAATAAACTGACTGGGCCGAACTACATGGACTGGCTTCGAAACCTGAGGATAGTCCTCAAGGCAGAGAAGCTTGCTTATGTCCTTGAAGAACAACTTCCCACCCATCCTCCAGAAAATGCAACTCCAGACCAATTGTTGGCCTATCAGAAACATGTGACCGATTCTGAACTTGCGAGTTGCATCATGCTAGCCTCTATGGTACCTGAGTTGCAAAAGCAACATGAGCATATGGATGCTAATACCATCATCTTCCATCTTCATGAGTTGTTTGAAGAGCAGGCGAGATCCGAAAGGTTCGAGGTCTCCAGACTCCTCTTCACCACTAAGATGCAGGAAGGCACTTCTGCCTCGCAGTTTGTGTTAAAGATGTTGGGGTACATTGAGCGACTGAGCGCACTCGGTTTTGCAATGGATCATGAACTAAGTATTGACTTAATTCTGAGTTGTTTGTCCAAGAGTTGTTCACAATTTGTGATGAACTATCGGATGAACAAACTGGAGACTACCATTCCTGAGTTGATCAACATGCTGAAGACTGTGGAGCCTTCTGTAAAGCCAGATCAAAAAGCGGTACTGTTAGTTGGTTCCTCGAAGAAAGGTTCTAAGAGGAAGGCCAAAGAACAGAACAAAGGGAAGAAGAAAAAGGCCAAGAAAACTGAAAAGAAACCAAAAGGAACTTGCCATCACTGTGGCAAGGAAGGTCACTGGCGAAGAAACTGCAAGATTTATCTTGAGTCCGTGAAGAAGAAGGCATCCGATGCCCCATCCTCTTCAGGTATCTTCGTTATTGAATGTCACTCTATTTCCTCAGATACCTGGGTACTTGATACTGGGTGTAGCTCACATATATGTAATGACATACAGGGGCTAAGGAATAGAAGAAGGCTCGTCAAGGGAGAAGCGAATTTGCGGGTTGGAAATGGAGCAAGGATTGCTGCTATTGCCATCGGAACATATTTGCTAAAGCTCCCAACTGGACGTGTCTTAGAATTGGATAATTGTTATTTCGTTCCTTCGTTAATAAAGAACATTGTATCTATTTCATGTTTGAATGAAAAGGTTATCATTTAACTTTCAGTAACAATTGTTGTTACATAACTTTAAATGGCGTTCTTTATGGGAATGGAACTTTGTGCAATGGCATCTACACGTTAGATTTATCCAGTGACGTTTTCAATATCGAAGTAAGCAACAAACGTGCTCGAATAGATAATCAAATAGACTCCTACACGTGGCACTGTCGTCTTGGCCATATAAGTAAGAAACGCATGACCGAATTACACCGATGTGGAATTTTGGAATCATTTGAACCCGGTTCATTTGATACATGCGAATCATGCTTAAAAGGCAAGATGACCAAATTACCCTTTCCCGGAAAAGGTAATCCAGTGGGAGAATTGCTTGGTCTAATACATACCGATGTATGTGGACCAATGTCAACTCTTTCACAAGGAGGCTATAGCTACTTCATCACCTTCATCGATGATCACTCACGATTCGGGTATGTGTTCTTGATGAAACACAAATCTGAAGCCTTTGAGAAATTCAAAGAGTTCAGAAATGAAGTAGAGAAACAGCTTGGCAAAAGTATTAAAATACTTCGATCCGATCGAGGTGGTGAATACTTAAGTCAAGAGTTTCAAGATTATCTAAGGGACAATGGGATATTGTCCCAATGGACTCCGCCGTATACACCACAGCATAATGGTGTATCTGAGAGGCGCAACCGAACCTTGATGGACATGGTTAGGTCTATGATGAATCATGCAACTCTTCCAAAATCCTTTTGGGGCTATGCACTTAAGACAGCTGTTTACTTGCTAAACAGAGTCCCGACCAAGGTAGTCTCTACTACTCCATATGAGATTTGGAATAGTAAGAAACCTCACTTAACTCACCTTAAGATATGGGGTTGTCCTGCTTATGTGAAGCGGGTTGTATCAGACAAATTGGATGCTAAGTCTGATAAATGTCTATTTATTGGATACCCTAAGGAAACGAAGGGTTACCAATTCTATCATCCCTTGGAACAAAAGGTGTTTGTTTCAAGGCATGCTGTATTTCTAGAGAAAGAGTTTCTTTTGCAAGAAAACAGTGGGAGTGGGATTGAACTTGATGAAGTTCAAGAAACTCCAATAGACATCACAGAGACACCTAGTCTAGGCCCACAACCGATAATTCATAGTGATGAGCTATCAGTTGAACCTAAAACTACACCTCCTCTTCGTAGGTCTGATAGGACACGCAACATTCCAGAGAGATACGGATTTCTCGTAAGTGAATCGAACGACGTGTTGCTCATTGGCGATGACGAACCTATCAGTTATGAAGATGTTCTGAAAATTCAGAAAGGGACAAATGGCTTGAGGCCATGAAGTCGGAAATGGATTCCATGTATGAAAATCAAGTATGGGACTTGGTTAACCCACCTGAAGGGATTAAACCCATAGGGTGCAAGTGGGTTTTCAAGAAGAAAACCGACATGGAAGGTAATGTTGTTACCTTTAAGGCTAGATTAGTGGCAAAAGGATATCGTCAAAAACAAGGAGTTGATTATGACGAAACCTATTCGCCAGTAGCTATGCTTAAATCCATTCGGATGCTCCTAGCCATAGCAGCTCATTATGATTATGAGATATGGCAAATGGATGTGAAAACAGCTTTCCTTAATGGAAACCTACTTGAGGATGTATACATGATACAACCTGAAGGTTTCACATCGGTTGATAAAACCAAGGTATGCAAGCTTCGACGATCCATATATGGACTAAAGCAAGCATCTAGGAGCTGGAACATCCGTTTTGATGAGACAATCAAAGAGTTTGATTTCTCACAAAATCCTGACGAACCTTGTGTGTACAAGAAGGTTAGTGGGAGTGCAGTCGTATTCCTAGTATTATATGTCGATGACATCTTACTTATAGGAAACGATATATCAGTTTTACAGACAGTTAAGATTTGGTTGTCCAAAACTTTCTCCATGAAAGACCTGGGAGAAGCAACCTATATCCTTGGGATTAGAATCTATAGAGATAGATCAAAACGGTTGCTTGGTCTTTCGCAGTCTACATATATAGACCGAGTGCTAAAAAGGTTTAGCATGTCGGAATCCAAGAAAGGTTACCTTCCCATCAGGCATGGGATCAACCTTTCGAAGTCTATGTGTCCGCGCACAGAAGACGAGAGGATTAGCATGAATAAGATTCCCTATGCATCCGCAATAGGATCTATCATGTATGCTATGTTATGTACTAGGCCCGATGTATCGTATGCTCTGAGCGTCACGAGCAGATACCAATCTGATCCAGGAATGGATCATTGGGCGGCTGTTAAGACAATCCTTAAGTACTTAAGAAGAACTAAGGATGTATTTCTAATATATGGAGAAGGAGATTTGATAATACGTGGGTATACAGATGCCAGTTTCCAGACAGATAAGGATGACTCCAAATCGCAGTCTGGATACGTATTTACTTTGAATGGAGGCGCAGTAAGTTGGAAGAGTTCCAAACAAGACACTGTAGCGGATTCTACCACGGAAGCGGAATATATCGCAGCTTCGGAAGCAGCAAAGGAAGCAGTCTGGATCAAGAAGTTTGTCTCCGAACTTGGCGTGGTTCCAACCATTGATGAAGCAGTGCCGGTATACTGCGACAACAATGGAGCTATTGCACAAGCAAAGGAACCAAGGTCTCATCAGCGATCCAAACACGTGCTTCGACGCTATCATCTGATCAGAGAGATTATAAGTAGGAATGACATACAAATTGAGAGAGTTCCCACTGAAAGGAATATAGCGGATCCTTTAACTAAGGCCTTGCCTCAAAACAAGTTTGAGGGTCATGTTAGAGCCTATGGTATTGGATACCGTAGCGATTGGCATTAGGCCAAGTGGGAGTTTGTTAGTGATATGAGAGAAGTGTCCTAAGGCAATCGCCTTATGATGTAAACATTTATTTTAATAAATGATAATTCACTATTTGAGTATACATGTTTTGTGTATTTGATTGGGATCTTAAACTCATCTACTGAATGTCCGCAATACAACTCACAGCATAAGAGAATTTGTGATGGGATCACAACTAGTGATTATCTCTAATGTGCAATTGTGAAGTATTGAAATTATCCCTAGTCGATGAATTGATAAAAACGGACACTATCAATTCTGTTGAGACTAGCATGGGTTATTCTCTAATCAGCTGATTCTCACTAGCTGGTGACATTGGGATGTCCGGAGATAAACATGGATGCTAGTTAAGGGAACTAGTTCATTGGAGTGACTAGCTGTAAGACTTCATATGGGAATCTACATGTAGATATGTCAATGAAGATCTTACTGCGGCTTAAGTGCGATGTTCCTTTGACTTGCGGTGTTCAAGTCATCTTGGTCATGGAGACTTATACTTTGACATCTTAAGCAAGCATCTCCAAGGAGGTGTGGACCCAGGATGATCGGGTATAAGCCGAAGTGCCCGAAGATGTTTGAACAGCCTACAAAGGATTCACCACTCCTTGCGAGGAGATGTATACCCAGGCCTATCGTCGGATTGTTACTCAAAGCCTCTGGCCAGAGCATATCATGTTAAGAGTGCGAGTCTCTTAAATACATGAGAGTAATTAGAAATCCAAAGGACGAGGAAGACACTACTTGGGCTAGGTGTGACGTAGTCAGCCTAGTGGGGACTGACACCATAGACCGTGTCCTGAACCAAGTGGGTATAAGGTGGTGAAGGGAATGAGGCACGATTCATTAGAGCTGCTGAAGGGTTTCAGAATAATTTCTTCTGGGGTCAAACCGTTGATCTTTCGATTAATTGGGGATCATGATGTACTACTAGGTGCCACTCATGATCGTTCTATAATTAATGGGTTAATTATAGACGGCCAACATAAATCGAAAGCCTATTTAGTCACACGCAATACGAGTAATCCGAGGGATTTAAAACGAGTTGAAAATTGGATTTTCCGATCAAGAGAAACAAGTCGAATCTGAGTTAGTCAGAGGCGCAATGGAAGCTAAAAATGGCTAAGTCTTTTGAAGGCTTTTTGGGCGAATTAAATGAGTTTAATTCGCGGCGGTTCGGGTTGGATTTGGCCGACCAAAGAGGGTGTTAACCCCTCTTTGGGTGGCCGGCCAATGAAGGAGAATAAACCAAGTTTATTTTGGTTTAATTAATAAAATAAATCTAGTGTGATTTGTTTTATAAATTATGGATAAATAAATTTGTATAAAGAAATTTATATAAATAAAATTTATAGAAATTTATTCTTTTATGGAAGATTAAAATAATCCATGAATTGGTTTATTTTAATTTTATAAAATCAATTATGAATTGATTTTTCCATAATAAGAAAGTTTATAAATTTCTTATAAAATTTATTCCATAATTTAAAGAGAAGAAGAATTAGTTTTATTATAAATTAGTTTATAATAAAACTTGGTTTAAACGGAATAATTAGTTAAGAAAATTTATAGGATAAATTTCTTATAACTAATTCCGTTTAGAGGGAGACTTAGCAAAGAGTTGCTACTATATAAAGGACCCAAAGGCTAGCCCTTTATACACATCAATTAATCAAGAGATTAATTAGAGCTCTCCCTCTCTCTCTCTTCTCCTCTCCCTCTCCTTCTCTTGCCTAGGGCCGGCGCCCTTCATTGAGTTAGGGCCGGCTCCCCCTTTGGTTGCTAGGGCCGGCGCACCCTATCAACTCCAAGAGAAGTTGGCGTGAGCAACCAAGAAGAAGGAGAACCCGAACACGAAGAAAAAGAAGCGGATAGCGACTCCTCTCTTCTCGGAATTCGATTCCGTTACTTCGTTGGTTAGTTTTCCTAATTTTTCTCTTGTCCTTCTAGTTGTGCCTTCCGAGAATCTAGTAGTTCTCGTCGGCACAAAACTCGTGACTTTGCGAAGTCATCCCGAAGAGAACTCGGCGTGGACGCGAATAGAGGCGAAGCTTCCAAGGGACGCTACGGTTGGATCTCGTCCCTTACTTCGAGTTACGCGAGGTACTTGGTAAATTAGTTTACTTTTCGCAAACTTTTATTTCATGATTATGTCGATACACTATAAGGTTGCATGCTAGATACGAAGTTAAAATAATTTAGGAAATTATTTTATGCAAACTCTTCCGCTGCACGTAAAAATTTTAAATTTTACGAACTCGTATCCTTGTTGACATGCACCCGGTCCCAACAATTATCACCACTCTGGGTATTCCTAGGTCTACCCATTTTCTAGGCATGTGTCTCCCTTTCTTAGAGTTAATGCCTTAGTCCTTAGGTCTAACATTTCTAGATTGATCATGATACATAGGCTTCTTAGAATTTTGGCACGCAATAGTAACTCTATTTCTATCATGATACTTGAAACCAAAATTATACATAGGCAAACAATTTTTATCATTCATAGTATGCATAGGGGAATGTGAAACATTCTTAAAGTTAGGGATTACCTCCCTTACCCTTGTAGCTCCTCCTTGATATGAACTTTTCTTCTTTCTCCCATCTTCTCAAATGCTCCATTTTCTTGAGCTCTCCTTTTCTCAGACACTTGGTGTGATAGTGCCCTAGCTCCCCACAAGTATAGCACCTAATGTGCTTTTTCTCCTTCTTTTCCCTACAACCCATGTTAGATTTTAAATGAACTGAATTTGGTTCATGGTTTACCTCCTTTCTACCAAACGGGCACTTGTCCTTATAGTGTCCCTTTTTGTTGCATCCAAAGCAAATGATGTGATCTTTTGATTTGACTTTGGTGGAGGTAGGAGCTTCTTCTTGCTCCGGCATTCAAATGGGTTTCTCCTCCCCCTCAATTCTTAAAGTAGAGACCTCTCCTTCTTCCCTTGATGAAGTGGATGATCTCTCACTCTCTTGAGCCACTTCACTTGTTGCAATGGATGAATTTTCACTTTCTTCATTCTCTTCTTGGCCCATTGAACTCGCTTCCTTGGGCTCTTCCACTATTTGAGCTTGTGTAGGCTTTTCATGAAATTCTCCCATCTTGTTCCATAGCTCATATGCATTTTCGTATTCACCTATACCACTCAATACATTTTTAGGCAAAACATCAATTAATATTGCAATTACCTTCTCATTGGCCTTGGACTGGCTTTATTGCTCCTTAGTTCAATATCTAGGTTGAAGTCTTTTTCCATGCTTATCTCTTGAAATTTCGAATGGCTCTTCTAGTACCATTATGCACTCCCAATCCATGCCAAACCACGTCTTCATCCGCATCCACCAATAGTCGAAATCTTCGCGATCGTAGGGTGGTGGAATGTTGATGTCATCACCCAATTTGTCTTCAATTGTCATTTCCTCTAGCTTGTGCTCTCTCGGCGGCTAGTCCGTAGATGAGTGACCTTCGCTCTAATACCACTTGTTAGGACCATGACCGTCAAGCTAGAGGGGGGTGAATAGCTTTTCTCCGATTTTTCTTCCTACAAAGTTAGTGCGCAAGTGGAATAAACATAAACTAAAACTAAACTAAGAGGAATACACCGATTTACGTGGTTCGAAGATAAAACTCCTACTCCACGGCTATCCATAAGGTGGACGATCCCAATCTTTTGGTGGATGATTCCCCGGAGCACCTCCGGCTAGCTCTTGTAGCTCCTTGTGGGTGGAGAAACATCACCACAAACCTTGTACACGATCTGAGCAATACATGCTACTAATAAGCTTTGACCAAGCAAGTTTCGCCAAGAAGAAATAGCCTTAAACGAGATCCCTTAAATAGAGCTCGAGGCTAAAAGGACACTGACCAGTCGACTAGTCCATTACCATTCGACTGGTCCCACATAGATTTGACCGTTATAGCTTAACATTCGAAATCCCAAGTGCCATCAGTCGACTGCCCCAAGGGCAGTCGACTGGCTCAGTCCTAAACCTAAGGTTTCCTTTTCCCGAGTACATTTCTCTCAGCACTCGAACCCTAAGATTTCCCGAGTACAATTCCCTCAGTACTCGAACCCTCATAACCTGGTTGACTCTTCATCCAGCAACCTCGATCTGCTGCCTTCGCGCCCTCTTCGACTTTGGCTCCCGTCCCTCAAATATGCACACAAGCCCTCGGTTTGCCTCCATGTCATCCTTCACGCATGCCTCGAAGTCTGCATCCCTCGGCTCATCGTCCCTGCTCCAGCAGCCTCGACCTGTCGCCTTCAAGGCTTCTTTGACTTTGGCCCTCATCCCTCAGATGCACACACAAGTCCTCGGCTTGCCTCCATGTCATCCTTCACGTATGCCTCGAAGTCCGCGTCCCTCGGCTCATCGCCCCTGCTTCATCCATGGTCCCTCGGATGCGCACATAAGCCCATGACTTACCTCCGTGCCACCCTTCACCATACCTGAAGACATCCAACCAAGTCTATGTATACCTACAAACCTGCACACTCACATACACATATTAGAACAACAATAAACCCTAACTTAATCATATTGACACACACATCAAAACCCATGATCCTCCAGATCATACTTGGGTCGATTACCCTAACACAAATTTGAATAAATATAATATTAACCTAGAGTCGTAGGTTCTATTCTATAGAATATCAATTAGTTGAATTGATTATAAAGCTATAGATATATATAGAACACAACTCTCAATTATTTCTAGTCAAATATTAATATATTAGAGAAATATTAATACATTGAGACTAGCATATAGGTTAACTAAAGACTTAATCTCATAAGTCATGGATATAAAATATCAAGTTAATACATGAGTATATATTAGAGAATATGTACTTATCTGACTCATCATGAGAATGTTTTATAGATTGTTATATGAGTATCATAAACATTCACATAGCAACTATTGATATAAATAGTCCTTTGACTTAAAGTCACAACGGTTCCCTATATAAGAGTTGTGTACTTTAGTGTCGATAAACGTCACCTGTAACAAGGTAGATTATAAAGTCTTTTATTGGGTATATAATTGTTGGTTTTGCTTATGCATGGGAATCCTCTCCATGTCCTCGGATTAAAATTTTATTAACTAAAATAAATTCGGATGGTGATTAATTACCCAAGCAACCATTTCATTATCATACTAATCAACTTGAGTGACCAATCGAACAAACTTGTTGTTCAAGCAATCTGACTCATCTAGTCGACTAGCCACGGAATAGACGATGAATAGATCGTTGATTTTTGTGTTTATCTTCGGGGTCCATGTTAATTAACAACATACAATAATAAGATAAGCAAGAAGGAACCAAAACAAGAAATATACTGTTGAGGCAATCTATGGTCCGTAGTGAACATGTGTTTTGATGTTTGGGCAAAGGGTTTAAGTTAGGTTTACCCTTGTGATCTAATATGTGTATGTGAGTATGCAGGATTTGCAAGTTATACATATTGACTTAGCTGGACGGCTTCGGTACGGTGAAGGGTAGCATGGAGACAAGCTGGAGGCTTGTGTGCACCCGAGGGACCATGGATAGCAGGGATGATGAGCCGAGGGGCGCGGACTTCGAGGCATGCATGAAGGATAGCATGGAGGCAAGTTGGAGGCTTGTGTACATCTGAGAGACGGGAGCCGAAGATGAAGAGGGCGTGAAGGTAATAGTCAAGGCTGCTGGTGAAGAGTCAACTGAGTCATGAAGGGACGAGAGCCGAGGGAGGAGGACTCCAAGGGCAAGTCAGGAAGTGGACTTCAAAGGGCACACGTGAAGGGTGGCATGGAGACAAGTCACGGGAAGGCTTGTGTGCGCATCTGAGGGATGATATCCGATGGAAGAAGACTTCAAGGGGCAAGCTAAGGGAGTGTACCTGAAGGCACACGTGGAGGAGGGTCGTTGTAGTGAGGAGGAGTGTTCTTGTAAGCTGGGCAGTCGACTAGGAATATAACAGTCGACTGCTAGCGAGAACAGAAACCCACAAAATGTTTCTGACCCTGGACCAGTCAACTTCCCCAGGAGCAGTCGACTGGTAAGTAGCTAGAATTCGAATGTTGAGCAACAACGGTCGAATTTGAGTGGGAGCAGTCGACTACCCTGGGAGCAGTCGACTGGTAGGGTGTTTTCCAGCCTTGAGCTTTATTTAAAGAGGCACGGGTTTGGCTGGAAACCTCTGACGAAACAAGCTTGGTTAAGGCTTGTTAGTAGTCTTAGGTGCTCAGAGGTGTACTCAAGGTTGTGGCGAGGTTTCTCCACCCACAAGGAGCTACACGAGCTAGCTGGAGGGCATTCGGGGAGTGATCTGAAGAAGGATCGAGGGATTGTCCACCTCACGAACTGTCGTGGAGTAGGAACATCATCTCCGAACCACGTAAATAGGTTTGTTAACGTTGTTTGTTTATATTGTTATTGTATTTCCGCTTGCGCACTAACAACGTAGACAAGAAAACTGAGAAATTGCTATTCACCCCCCCCTCAAGCAAGCCGTATCGATCTAACAAGTGGTATCAGAGCGAAGGACCGCTCTTATTGGACTAACCGCCGAAGGAGCAAAGAAAGCTAAAGGAAAAATGATGGAAGACAAGTTGGGGGATGACATCTACACTCCACCTCCCTACGATCATGGAGATTTCGATTATTGGAGGATGCGAATAGAGACATGGTTCGGAATGGAGTGGGGCCTTAGGATTGCGCTTGAAGAACCATTTGAAATTCCTAGAGATAAGCATGGGAAGATGCTCCGACCAAGATATTGGAATCAAGAGCAACAAAATCAATCAAAGGCAAATGAAAAGGTAATGACAATTTTACTTAATATTTTGCCTATCAATGTAATTAGTGGTGTAGGAAAATATAAAAATGCACATGAGCTATGAAACAAGTTGGTAGCATTTCATGAACGTCCTACACAAGCTAAAATAGTGGAAGAGCCAAAGAAGATGAGTTCAATGACTCAAGAGAAGGAAGGAGAAAAAGGAGTGTCTAGTAAAGTGTCACAATTAAGTGAGAGATCATCCACCTTATCAAGAGAAGAAGAAGAGATGTCAACTTCGAAAATTGAGGGGGAGGAGAGGCCCTCACCAATACTGGAGCTAGAAGAAGCTCCTACCTCCACCAAAGACAAATCAAAAGAACACATCATATGTTTTGGGTGCAATGAAAAGGGACACTACAAGGACAAGTGTCCAAAGAGAAAGAAAAAGGAGGTAAATCCTAAACCCATTTCATTTTCTTTTAAATCTAACATGGGTTGTAGGAATGGAGAAGCCCAAGAGAAAAGAAAGAAAATTAGATGATTCACATGTGGAGATCTAGGGCACTACCACACCAAGTGTCCAAGAAAAGGAAAGCTCAAGAAAATAGAGCACTTGCGAAGGTGGGAGAAGGATGAGAAGAAAATAAGCTCACATCTAGGGGGAGCTACAAGGGTAAGGGAGGTAATCCCTAACTTTACATTAAAATGTAATTCAAATTTAAGTTCCTCCATGCATGTTAAAAATAGTATCAATTATTCATCCATGCATGCTAGAATTAATGAAAAGTGCTTGCTTGTGCATAATCATGGTTTTAAGTATAATGATAGGAATAGGGTTAACAAGGTAGATCAAAACCCTAAGAAGGTTATGCATCATGATAAATCTAAGACCATTAGACCTAAGGATCAAGGCAAAAATCCCATAAAGGGGAGACATATGCCTAGAAAAGTGGGTATGTCTACGAATGTCCAAAGTGGACATGTGGATTCTAGAGTTAAAAGTCTAGAAAGGGAAAATCAAGCCTTGAGGGCAAGGCTTGATAAATTGGAAAAGACCCTAGAAAGATTCACGGTTGGATCTAAGGGCTTAGATTTGGTGCTGGGTAGTTTAAAACCCAACTATGATAGATCGGGGTGGATACTGGTCTAAGGTCTCCAATGCCAATGGAAAGAAATATGCTAGGGAAGCATATAATTATGGCAAGAAGAAGAAGTCCAAAAATGTCAAGGGAGTATCATTTAAAGGAAAAAAGAAGGACTTAACCAAAAACAAGGTGTCTAAGGTTAAGAAGGTTAACTTTGTAGGCCAAGAATCACCGGGGGCACACTAGTGTGGTCTAGTGTGGATTGAGTCACCTAGGGAGATGGCTAGGGCAAAGAGCTCAAGGGGGAGCTCTAGGAGCCTTTGGGATCCATGGTAAATGGATCTCGAGAGATGTTCCTCTAGGAAGTCTAGGTGGACTAGGGAATGTGCCAAAGGGTTTGGAAGACTAAGGTGAGTCTTAATCGTAGGGAATTGGCACATTAAAAGGAATTTATGAAGAAAAAGATGAAAATGAGATTATATTTGATAAAAATTAAGGTTTAATGGGTAAATAACATATAATTCAGTGCTAGGAATGTATCATGGTTAGGTATGAGAAGATATATCAAGGAGAGGACAAAATTAGGACTTATGGGATAAGTTTAAATGATACAATTTAGGAAGGGTTGAGTTTCGTGCCGATCTTGGGATCTGGAGTAGATTTGTTTGAAAACATATTTTCCCCATGTAGACTTAGGATCCACAAATCTCTCCACGAAATTTCAGATTATTTGGAGATTTGTGGAATTAATTAGGCATTTCTGAAATTAGGCTGAAATCATAAAATTCAGGTATCAGCCGACTGTCTTAGAGGCAGTCGACTGACAGGTAGAATCGGCACTGGGAACCTTCTGTTTGTTTTGCCAGTCGACTGCCCCTGGGGCAGTCGACTGATCCGTAGAATTAAGTTGAAAAGGCATAATGGATAATAAGAAATGGAAAAATTGGAAGGATAGGAAAGGGTCATGACACTTTATGAGATTCTATATGGTTTGAAGGTCATAAATTGCTATTGGATGATATAGGATATGACCTTGAATTAAAATTCTTGTTTATGCTTTCATAAAGTGTTACTTCGTGATTTAATGTTGATTGTATGGAATAAGGCCTTATTGATATCACGAAATTTAAGGAGGATTGATGAGTACTTAAAATTCATTGAATGATGTTGAATGATAAGCTCTTGATGAATGAAAGGATATAAAAGCTTCCCATATGTATCTAGGATCAAGAAATAAAAAGGGGAGAGTTGAGGACAATTCCATGTGTCAAATTATAATGGTAAGCCTTGGCAAACACATGGAATTATAGATAGATTTCAAAGTTGATACAAAATAACCATTTTTGAGGAAATTAGAGGATGTACCAAAAGTCAAGCAAATTTGATGTTTTTTATAAAACCATATTTTTCTAGGGTAGAGTATATCCTAACAAGTGTGCTTGCAAATTTTTAGGTTTTTCCTGATTTTCTAGAATTTTCTAGAGGTTTCTGAAATTAGGCTGGAATTTCAGAAGTTGACTATATCAGTCGACTGGTAAGTCTGTGTGTTGATTTCTGAGGGTTTTTTTTTCAGAAATCAAGTAAGTTCTTTTTGGCACTAGGGGTAAAGTTGCTTGGGGCAATTCTTTGATGGTGTCAAAGGGGGAAGAATTTGAGGTGTTAAGTTAGGATTAACTTGACAAAAGAAAATGTGTGATGTGTAGTTGGGTAGAACTTAACTTGAGTTTATGGTGTTAAGTTGGGTAGAACTTAACTTGAGTTTATGGTGTTAAGTTGGGTAGAACTTAACTTGATGATTGGTTGTGAAAATTGAAAATTGGAGAATGCATAGGTCAAGGGGGAGGTTATCTCTTGTTTGCCTTAATTTTCATAAGAAATTTTGAGTTTTGTTTCAAACATGGGAATGGTGATAGATACATTGCTGAATGTATTTTTCCCAAGTAGGAATCAGTACCACAAACCTCTCCACAAAATTTGGGAATTTTTGGAGATTTATGGAATTTCTGACACATTTCTGAAGTTGGGTCAAAAATGTTGAAAATTGATTTTTCAGAGTATCAGTCGACTGGCCTAGGAGGCAGTCGACAAGTAAAGGCTGAATTGAGTGTTCAGCAGCTGAAAAGTGTCCAATTGATGGGAAACAAGTGTGGAACATTGTGGAAGGTTAGTACACTGTGTTTATATTCATTTTAAAGGTTAAAGAGTCCAATAAGGCGGAAATTATTGGATCTTTTTGATGTTAGGCAAAGGGGGAGAAGTGTTAGGTTTAATTTGGGAAAACAAACACGTTTTTGCAAGAAATATTAGTAGGAGCCCTATAGCCAATTATGTGATGATTGGCTAGGGACCTTTTGTATCATATTCTATCATTAATAAAGGCATGTTTGGTTATTATACTTACTTTATTTTTGTGCTAAATAATTAAGTATAATAATGTCCTTGTGTTGTAGCGACCCGCCTTTCTCTACCTTAGACGGACCGTTACTTGTCTACTTCTTGACTCTAATGCACGACTAAAAATGCGGAACTTTTTTTTTGTATTTAAATCTATCTAAGAATGATATTCTAACTTTAATAGTCATGCATGATACAATGGCACACTTCCTTTCTTTTTTTTTAAAAAAAACAAAACAACTTTCATTTTAACTGCTTTGCCAGGATTTGACCCCTAGACCTCTTAGTCGTAACAATAAAGCACTAACCAGCTGCCCTGCACAGCTTCTCTTTAATGGTACCAGTCGACTGCTATATAGCAGTCGACTGGTACCAGGCGACTGACCTTTTGGCAGGCGCCTGGTGCATCGAACAGAAGCTATTGTTCGATAGGGCAGGTGACTGGTCCTGTACCAGTCGACTGGCACGCCTGAAAACCTGCATTTCAGACCTGAAACTCATCTCCATTCATCCACGAAACATATACTTTCAAGCCATACAAAGACATAACACCATTTCTATACTCTATACTAGTTTTCTAAACCTTTTAGCCAATCAAAACAACTTCATAAACTTGAAATTTGGACTTTTGCGGAAGTAACTAAGTTATGAAAATCTATATGAACTTTAGATTATAGTTTGTACCAAATTTTGTATCTGTGCAAGGTTTAAACAATTCTAACCATTTAAACTCATCACACAAGGTTCTATAACGTTACTAAAGCATTATGGAATATGAATGCAACTTTTCTAAGCAGATTTAAAGCAATAAAACTTAATTCAAAAGGAGACTAACAACATCTTGGCACATGCATCAAATAGCTCCATCAAAGTATCGATATTCAAAACTACTCACGCTCATACTCATCCAATGCAATCATAAGGATATGTATACTAAATAGAATGACATGGAATATTTACTCGTGGTTTTAAGACATGCAAAATATCTAAAACGCAATTACTTGGATAAATTCTATGTGATCTAACTTAAACTAAGAATCTGTAACAAATGCACTTTAAGTCTTTTATTCATCTTGTCCCAAGGACCTCTCCAAGGTCAGCCACCACACACACGTCACTCAGCACCGCCTCGTCACCTTCCTTCAGAATTGCTTGCCTTTACCTTCGCCTGCAGCAAGAGGAAATGCAACTAATAAGCATAAAGCTTAGCAAGTACTATCTAGCTCACGAAATCTCGAAATGTGCAAGCATGCTATTTAAACAATGTGAAATCACATGAGATACTTTTATGCTTAAAAGAAACACTAAAACATGTATAATTCAAGACATGCATACTCAAGCATTAATAAGTCTTAACTCACTTTTTCTTGGCTTAACTTGAAACTTTAGCAATTCTTTAACTTTAAATCTTTCTTTAACTTTAGAAAACTCCTTA
>JAGFNQ010001514.1:110466-121832 GCA_024364735.1 Boesenbergia rotunda | reverse complement strand
CCCAAGGACCTTCCAAGGTCAGCGACCACACACACGTCGCTCAGCACCCCTCGTCGCCTTCCTTCAGAATTGCTTGCCTTTACCTTTACCTGCAGCAAGAGGAAATGCAACTAATAAGCATAAAGCTTAGCAAGTACTATCTAGCTCACAAAATCTCGAAATGTGCAAGCATGCTTTTTAAACAATGTGAAATCACATGAGATACTTTTATGCTTAAAAGAAACACTAAAACATGTATAACTCAAAACATGCATACTCAAGCATTAATAAGTCTTAACTCACTTTTTCTTGGCTTAACTTGAAACTTTAGCAATTCTTTAACTTTAAATCTTTCTTTAACTTTTAGAAAACTTCCTTAAACTTTAGAAAACTTTGCTAAAGCATATACTTGAAAATAATAACTCACTTGGATCCACTTAAGACGTAAGTACCATCTTATGCGCGTTCCCTAAAAGGTTGGGGTAGCGAGCCCCAAAAAAAAGACCAAGGGCCAAGACCTTGGAATTGGACACCTGGATTTCTTTAACGACGCCCTTGGACGCCGGGTACTGGCCTTAGAAAATAAAATAGCTTTTTTTCTTTTCTTTCTTATCATTAAATGCCTTGGCATTTTATCGAAACACCTTGTGTGCCTAAATCCCTAAGTCTGACTTTGGGGGATTTCGTAAGGCCTTGGCCTTCTCTTTTCTTTTCTTATCTTTCTTTTTCTTTTCTTATAGATTTCTAGACCCTAAACTCACATAGGATACTCTATCAAATATATATAAGCATATAATGAACTAAGATCACATGCAAAATCTTAAACTAAAAGTAAATATCTCTTTTAAAACTTTTAAGGGAAAATTCTTGCGGAAAACCGCCTCTTACTGCAGGTGAGCAGTACTTACCTTGATTTCTTGGACTTACAACCGAAATTAGATGACTAGGGCTCGGGTGAAACTTGAGATCTCTACGAACCGTCCGCGCCTACGTGTTCTTCTCGTCGAGACGAACGAAACGCTCCGACTCCCTTGAGATTCCTTAGCCGGGCCCCTTAGGAGAGGAGAGGAGGAAAGAAAACCTAGGTTCCCTTTTGTTTTCGCCGCCCCTCCCTCGCCCCCTTCTCGCACGCAGCCGAAAATTCTCCTCCAAGGGTTTCACGCGACTTAAGCGGGGTTTAAATACCTCTTCATGAAAAAACGTAACTACTCTATAAAATTATTTCTCTCCACTTTTGTTGTGCTTGATACCCTAGCCCAGCCGGTCACTTGCGCGCCCTTAAGGGCTTGCTCCTCCTGTGGTCGCGAGTTCGAACCCCCCTGCTGCCCTTTAAAGTTTTCCTTTTTTAAAAATACTAAACGGACTCGAAAATTCCATAAAAATATTCTAAAAATTCCTAAAAATATCTAGAATATTTCTAAAAATTTTTTAAATAGTTCTAAGGACTTTAAGGACTTAAAATGGAAATTTTGGGGTGTTACAATCCCCCATACCTTATGAAAAGTTCGTCCTCGAACTTAGAATAATTCTGGATATCTTTCTCTCATGCTGTCCTCACGTTCCCAAGTAGCTCCTCATGCTTTTGACTTTGCCAGATGACCTTCACTAGTGGCACTTCTTTTTTCTTAATCTTTTAACTGCTTTGTCCACTATCTGTGTCGTCTGCTCTCATAGCTAAGATCTTCTTGGATCTGCACTGACTGAGGCTGAATCACTTGATTGGGATCGTGAATACACTTCTTTAGCATGGAGACATGAAAGTACTGTGGATAGCTGACATATCCTCTGGCAAGTCCAGCTCATAGGCTACCTTCCAACTCTCTTTATAATCTTGTAGGGCCCTATGTAGCGAGGACTCAGCTTGCCCTTTTTGCCAAATCTCATCACTCCCTTCATAGGGGCGACCTTGAGAAATACTGAATCTCCAACTTCGAATTCAAGTGGCCTACGGCGTGTGTCGGCATAACTTTTCTGTCTACTCTGGGCAGTCTCAATCCTCTGGCGGATCATCTGGATAGCCTGAGTGGTCTCATCTATAAGCTCAGTCTGGCTGCCTAGTCCTGACTCCATCTCTTTCTTCTTCCCAGCTTCCTGCCAACATATGGGTGATTTGCATTTTCTGCCATACAATGCCTCATAAGGCGCCATCCTGATGGTGGCCTGATAGCTATTGTTGTAGGCAAACTCAGCTAAGCACAGAAATTTGCACCAACTACCTTTAAAGTCCAATGCACAAGCCCTGAGCATGTCTTCTAAAATCTGATTTACTCTCTCTGTTTGTCCATCTGTCTGGGGATGGAAAGTTGTGCTGAACAGAAGTCTGGTGCCTAGGGCGTCCTGAACACACCTCCAAAAATGGGAGATGAACCGCCCATCTCTGTCAGACACGATCGACCTCGGAACTCCGTGAAGCCTGATCACTTCTTTCACGTACAGCTGTGCTAACTGCTCTACCGAATGTGATAACTTGATGGCTAGGAAGTGGGCAGACTTGGTCAATCTGTCCACTATCACCCATATTGCATCGTGTCCATGGGTGGTCCTTGGGAGACCTGTGATAAAATCCATGGATATCTCTTACCACTTCGACTCTGGAATGGGAAGAGGCTGCAGAACTCCTCCTGGTCTCTGGTGTTCTGCATTGACTCTCTGGCAGGTCAAACAGGTACTGATATATCTGGCCACGTCTCGCTTGAGTCCAGACCACCAGAACCTTTTCTTTAAATCTTGGTACATCTTGGTAGAACCAGGATGCATAGAGTACGGGGTACTGTGGGCTTCTTCTAAAATATTCTTTCTTAGTTCCTCATCATTGGGGACGCAAAGGCGGTCTCCATGATAGAGGATGCCGCTGTCTGATACTCGAAACTCTGAATTTTCTGCCTCTTGGATCTCCTGTTTGATCTTCTGGATCTCTGGGTCTTGACTTTGCTTTCTTTGTATATCCACAAGCAGGGTTGACTCTAGAGTCAATGCAGAAAGTTGCCCAATTATTACCTCGACTCCAAAATCCTTTATTTCTTTCTGAAGTGGTAGAGACAGTGATGATAGGGACATCAATGCTGCATAGGATTTTCTGCTCAGTGCATCTGCCACTTTATTAGCTTTACCTGGGTGGTAGAGGATTTTACAGTCATAATCTTTGACCAACTCTAGCCACCTGCGCTGCCTCATATTCAGATCCTTCTGAGTGAAGATGTACTTCAAACTCTGATGGTCTGTGAAGATTCTGCACTGCACTCCATACAGGTAGTGTCTCCAGAGCTTCAGTGCGAAAACCACAGCTGCTAGCTCAAGGTCATGAGTAGAGTAATTCTTCTCATAGTCCTTGAGCTGTCTAGAGGCATATGCTATTACTTTACCATCTTGCATGAGGACAGCTCCAAGGCCCATCTTGGATGCATCACTGTAGATGTCAAAGGCCTTTTCACTCTCTGGAACAGTCAGGATGGGAGCACTAGTCAATCTTTTCTTCAGTTCTAGGAAGCTGTGCTCGCATTTATCTGACCACTCAAACTTCTGATTCTTTCTGGTCAGGACTGTGAGAGGAGAGGCTATTCTGGAAATGTCCATCATAAATTTTCTGTAATATCCTGCCAAGCCTAAGAAGCTTCTGATTTCACTGGCATTCTTGGGTCTACACTAGTTGCTGACTGCTTCTATCTTGGCTGGATCAACTTGAATGCCTTCTTTGGATACAATGTGACCTAGGAAGGCCACCTGATCTAGCCAAAACTCACACTTTGAGAATTTTGCATAGAGCTTCTCCTGCTGAAGGATCTGCAGCACTATCCTCAAGTGTGTAGCATGGTCCTCTGGAGTCTGTGAGTATATGAGAATATCATCAATAAATACAATGATGAATTTATCGAGATACTCCCTGAAGATGTGGTTCATCAGCTCCATGAAGACTGCTGGAGCATTGGTTACTCCAAAAGGTATCACTACAAATTCGTAGTGGCCGTATCTTGTCCTGAAGGCCGTCCTGGGGATGTCACTTTCTTTAACCTTTAGCTGATGATACCCAGAACGCAGATCTATCTTCGAGAACACTGTAGCCCCTTTGAGTTGATCAAATAAATCATCTATTCTAAGAAGGGGGTACCTGTTCTTGATGGTTACCTTGTTCAGAGCTCTGTAGTCTATGTACAGACGCATAGACCCATCCTTCTTCTTGACAAAAAGTATAGGAGCTCCCCAGGGTGAATGACTCGGGTGAATGAAGTCCTTGTCTAGTAGCTCCTGGATTTGCTCTTGTAATTCCTTCAACTCTGCTGGAGACATACGATATGGGGCCTTCGAGACCGGACCGGTACCTGGTACTAGCTCGATCTCGAATTCCACTTCTCTGTTGGGAGGTAATCCAGGTAGTTCTTCTGGGAATACTTCTGGATACTCACAGACTACCCGTACATCGTCCTGCTTGCGCTCTTCCTTTGCTTCTATATCCACTATGCGTGCAAGAAAACCAGCACACCCTTGTTCTAGCATCTGGTGGGTTGCCAAGGCTGAGAGGAATTTCTGAGTCTTCCTCCTTGGGGCTCCTTGAAATTCGAACGGTGGTTCTCCTTCTGGACTGAAAACCACCTTCCTCCGGCAATAGTCCACTGAAGCGCTGTACTTACTGAGGAAATCCATGCCCAGTATGACGTCGAAGTCTTGCATCGCAAAGACTATTAGATCGACATATAGCTCTCGGTCTGAAATCTTGATTGGCACAGCCCGGAGCCACTGGGTGGATTCCATGATTTCCCCTGAAGGGAGAGTTGTCAGGAATCTGGACTCCCAACTCTCTGCAGGCACCTGTAACTTACTAGCAAAAGGTACTGATACGAAAGAATGGGTCGCCCCAGTGTCAAACAGTGTAGTAGCTAAATGCTGAAAAATAACTATTTGACCTGTTACGACCGTGGAGGCGCTAGCAGCTTCTTCCTTCGTGAGGGAAAAGACTCTGGCAATGGTTGAAACTGGTGCTGCTTCCAACCTTCCCTGATTGATCTGAGGTCCCTCCAGTATAGTAGGCATGTAATGTAACTGAGGCTTGCCCCCATACTGTACGGACTGCTGAGGAAGTACCTTAAACTTGTTTGGGCAGTCTTTGGATCTGTGTCCCTCTTATCCACATGAGTAGCATCCAGTTACACCCAAAAGGCATGCTCCTGGATAGGTCCTCCCACACTTAGGATAAGGTGGATACCTAGCTTGCTTGTTCTCTGGGTTTCCTTTTTGGCTGCCAGGCCACTGCCTCAATCAGGACTGGCTTCTACTGTGTTTGTTGTGCCTTGATGCTATTCAGATAGTGTTCTGAGATTAGAGCACTACTGACCAACTCCTCGCTGGTCTGGGGTCGGTGCGTCCCGCTGTTCACGTTGAGTGCTATTTCAGGGTTCAGCATGCGGAGCATCAGTCTGAATCGCTCCTTCTCTGTGCTGACTAGCTCTGGGCAGAGGCGAGCTAGTCTGTTGAACTTCGCGACTGCTTCCCCCACTGGTAGGTTACCTTGTCTGAACTCCATGAAGTCCTCGTAGTGCTTGTTGGTAACCCGCATGTGGAAGAACTCCTCATAGAACTCTTGCTCGAAATCTGTCCAGCTCATCTGGTTGACTATCCTCTTACTCTTGACCCGCTCCCACCACATACGAGCATCTCCAGTTAGGCAGAAGGAGGCACATATGACCTTCTCGACTTCTGGCCAGTCAAGAAGCTCCATTGTGCTCTCTAAAGTCTTAAACCAAGCCTGGGCATCCCAGGGCTCAGTCGTGCCTGAGAAGCTTTCAAGTTTCAGCCTCTACCACTGGACGAGGTATGCTTCTTGTCTTCGGTTCACGGCAGGGGTCTCCTGTGTGACTGGTGGGACTTCAGCCACCACTAGAGTTTCCACTCCTGCTGTGGGTGGAGTAGGGGGCACTGGGTGCTGATTTGCCATCAGTGTGGCGATGGTCTTCTGTTGCTCTGAAATCTGAGCTTGCATTTGAGCAATGACTGCCATCAGGTTTGGCTGATCTGTGCCAGGCTCATTGTTATCTTGAACTGGATTTCTGTTCCTTGCATTAGGAACTCGGCCTCTTCTTGCCATCTAATAATGCATAAGGGAATAAGAAATCACTACTACATCTCTAGGTATAAGCTTGTCTTCTTACTTAGTACCCTAATATCCATTCTAGGGATTAAACATGATTCTGTGATACTAAGGTATTAAACATGCTTCCTTGTTCAATACACATATGAGTAAGTACATGAGCATTTCTCTATACTGCAATTAAATAAAGGATCAATAGAAAAACTGAACTTAAAACTTTCTTACTTGAAGACGGCAAGGTTGATGCTGATGTGTGTGTGATGCTGGAGAATGGGAACTGCTCTGATACCAACTGTAGCGACCCGCCTTCTCTACCTTAGACGGACCGTTACTTTGTCTACTTCTTGACTCTAATGCACGACTAAAAATGCGGAACTTTCTTCTTTTTTTTTTCTTCTCTTTTTTTTCAAAAAAAATAAAACAACTTTCATATTATTTGCTTTGCCAGGATTTGACCCCTAGACCTCTTGGTTGTAACACTAAAGCACTAACCAGGTGCTCTACACAACTTCTCTTTAATGGTACCAGTCGACTGATATATAATAGTCGACTGATACCAGGCGACTGCCCTTTTGGCAGTTGCTTGGTGCATCGAACAGAAGCTACTGTTCGATAGGGCAGGTGACTGGTCCTGTACCAGTCGACTGATACGCCTGAAAACCTACATTTCAGACCTGAAACTCATCTCCATCCATCCACAAAACACATACTTTCAAGTCATACAAAGACATAACACTATTTCTATACTCTATACTAGTTTTCTAAACATTTTAGTCAATCAAAACAACTTCATAAACTTGAAATTAGGACTTTTGCAGAAGTAAATAAGTTATGAAAATCTATATGAACTTTAGACTAGAGTTTGTACCAAATTTTGTATCTATGCAAGGTTTAAACAATTCTAACCATTTAAACTCATCACACAAGGTTCTATAACGTTACTAAAGCATTATGGAATGAATGCAACTTTTCTAAGCATATTTAAAGCAATAAAAACTTAACTCAAAAAGAGACTAACAACATCTTGGCACATGCATTAAATAGCTCCATCAAAGTATCGATATTCAAAACTACTCACACTCATACTCATCCATTGCAACCATAAGGATATATATACTAAATAGAATGACATGGAATCTTTACTTGTGGTTTTAAGTCATGCAAAATATCTAAACGCAAATACTTGGATAAATTCTATGTGATCTAACTTAAACTAAGAATCTGTGACAAATGCACTTTAAGTCTTTTATTCATCTTGTCCCAAGGACCTCTCCAAGGTCAGCCACCACACACACGTCGCTCAGCACCGCCTCGTCGCCTTCCTTCAGAATTGCTTGCCTTTACCTTTACCTGCAGCAAGAGGAAATGCAACTAATAAGCATAAAGCTTAGCAAGTACTATCTAGCTCACAAAATCTCGAAATGTGCAAGCATGCTTTTTAAACAATGTGAAATCACATGAGATACTTTTATGCTTAAAAGAAACACTAAAACATGTATAACTCAAAACATGTATACTCAAGCATTAATAAGTCTTAACTCACTTTTTCTTGGCTTAATTTGAAACTTTAGCAATTCTTTAACTTTAAATCTTTCTTTAACTTTTAGAAAACTTCCTTAAACTTTAGAAAAACTTTGCTAAAGCATATACTTGAAAATAATAACTCTCTTGGATCCACTTAAGACGTAAGTACCATCTTATGCGCGTTCTCTAAAAGGTTGGGGTAGCGAGCCGCCAATCCTAATAGAGCAGACCTTGGTCTACCAGGGCCAAGACCTTGGAATTGGACACCCAGATTTCTTTAACGACGCCCTTGGACGCCGGGTACTGGCCTTAGAAAATAAAATAGCTTTTCTCTCTTTTCTTTCTTATCTTTAAATGCCTTGGCATTTTATCGAACACCTTGTGTGCCCAAATCCCTAAGTCTTGACTTTTGTGGATTTCGTAAGGCCTTGACCTTCTCTTTTCTTTTTCTTTATCTTTCTTTTCTTTTCTTATAGATTTCTGAGACCCTAAACTCATATAGGATACTCTATCAAATATATATAAGCATATAATGAACTAAGATCACATGCAAAAATCTTAAACTAAAAGTAAATATCTCTTTTAAAACTTTTAAGGGAAAATTCTTGCGGAAAACCGCCTCTTACTGCAGGTGAGCAGTACTTACCTTGATTTCTTGGACTTACAACCGAAATTAGACGACTAGGGCTCGGGTGAATCTTGAGATCTCTACGAACCGTCCGCGCCTACGTGTTCTTCTCGTCGAGACGAACGAAACGCTCCGACTCCCCTTGAGATTCCCTTAGCCGGTGCCACTTAGGAGAGGAGAGGAGGAAAGAAAACCTAGGCTCCCTTTTGTTTTCGCCGCCCCTCCCTCACCCCCTTCTCGCACGCAGCCGAAAATTCTCCTCCAAGGGTTTCACGCGACTTAAGCGGGGTTTAAATACCTCTTCATGAAAAAAACGTAACTACTCTATAAAATTATTTCTCTCCACCTTTTGTTGTGCTTGATACCCTAGCCCAGCCAGTCACTTGCGCGCCCTTAAGGGCTTGCTCCTCCTGTGGTCGCGAGTTCGAACCCCCCTGCTGCCCTTTAAAGTTTTTCTTTTTTAAAAAATACTAAACGGACTCGGAAAATTCCATAAAAATATTCTAAAAATTCCTAAAAATATCTAGAATATTTCTAAAACATTTTTAAATAGTTCTAAGGACTTTAAGGACTTAAAATGGAAATTTTTTTTGGGCGTTACAGATATCACCATGGACTTTCTCGTTGGTGTTGAGAGGTGGATTGAGATTGACGAACTTCTATTATATGTTGTACTTTGAGGATTCTATTAGTTGACGTGGACCTACCAGATTGTAGCTTTTCGATGGATCATCGGGTGGATAAATGATCTTTCGGTGGTTGATTATTTGGGAAGTCTGTTATTGAGAGCAGCATATGGTAAGACATATTTGCACAATTTTAAATTTTATGTTATCTTCTGACGGCCAATTAAAGGATATATTTATATGACTTGTGATGTTTGGGAGGATGTCATTGTCTTGGGGATACTCAGGTGATACTTATGAATGTAACATTCTATGTTCGAGTATCGGAGTATAGATTTGACATTAGTAATCTTTGGATTGAGGATTGTTCGGGTGTACATGGATATTGGATGATAACCTCTGGATTGATATATCCAGTTGCTCCGTAGCAGTGTAACCTTAGGGTATCAGCCGAAGTGATTACTCACAATGAGTACAAAAATGTTTGATGCTAGTGTGTGCCGTATGAGGTATGTATGGTTAGTTACGGTTCAGTACTGATAGCAGCATACTTCTTGATAGTGTTTACTATAGTGAATATCGAAATTTGGGGACCAAATTTTTATTAGTGGGGGAGGATGTTAAATCCGACACTTTTGACGCGATTCAAAAAATTTTTCAGAAATTTTGCCGAGAAAGATTAGAGTTTAAGAGACCCAAACTAAAATTAGAGGGTCTATTGGGTTTAAAACATAGGTTTGAGGGTCTATCTGTAATAGATCAAATTTTTAGAGGGGTTGATATGCTAAAATATTTCATTAGAAGCGCTGATATGGGATTGGTCAACGGTGAGGGGCTTGGTTGCAATATGACCACTTATAAGGATGATTTCGGTTCACTTCATTGCCCTAGCATGCAGCCAAGCCTCCGCCCGTAAGCCACCTCGCGATCCATCTTCTCCACACGCGCGATCGAGCTCCGACGCGTCTACCTCCTCCTCCTCCTCCTTCCTCCGTGATTTTTGGCCGATTCCCTATACGCCTCCTTCCCTGTTCTCCACTACGCGATGGAAACCCTTGGAGGCCGCGATCTTCTTCTTCCAAGGCCTTTTATACCTCGTCTCCTTCACCGAATCTCACCTCCTAGGGTTGGACTGGCGAGCGGTGTTAGCGTGGAGGCATTTCCAGTTGTAGCCGTCGAGATCCATAGCTGGCGAACCATTTCGGTAAGTCGCTCTATCTCCATGGTTAGGTAAGCGAATATTTGGATTGAGCTAACCTAGATCTTCTCCTAGGGGCGGTTATCTTGGCGTGGGTGTGATTGGTGTTTTCAGTTTGGATTGTGGGTTGAAATTGAATTTGGTTGGAACTGGTTATGTTCTTCCCCTGTCGTGGTGCTGTGATGGGTTAGGATTATTTATGGTTGGAATTCAGGCAATAATTTAGTTTGGAATTGTTGCCAATATGGAATGGTTTCTTCTCTAGTTTTGTTCTGTTGATTTTGGGGTGTTACCATGTGATGTATTGTGTGGTGAACTTCGATCAGAAGGTGGAAATGGGGTACTTGTGGAAATTGTTTTGTTTTTCGTTTTGGGATGTCATCCTTGATAGCAGATTTGTATTAAGAACTTGGATGCTCTAAATTGATACATTTGGGATGAATTGATGGATAGACTTAATTAATTTGGTAATTTATTTACTTAGGGTTTCTTTTGCTTTTGGAAGAGTTATTGATTAACCTACGGGTTAGGTTTTATTTGGAATGTAAGCTTAATGAGTTAATTTGATAAATTCAGGTTCCAAAACCTACTTTGGAATCTATTCGAGGTAATGAGTGATGATTAAGGGTTAACCATCTAATTATGGTTGATTAAATGAAACGGGACAATTAAGACAATCCTAAATAATTAAGATAGCTCGTTAGCTATTGATTTTATATTATTGTAGCTAAACAATATGCCTTTGATACAGGGCACTAATTGGATTTAGCCTTGCTGATTATCAGACGGGAGGTTCTCTTTCTGATACGAGCATCTCACCTTGGAGGCGGGTACCCTTTGACTTATCCCTTATGATATTGTCATATTGTTATGCATAGACTGTTATAGATAGCAGTAAGATTTTACGCTATCCTTGCTTCTTATTCTTGTTCTGGATACTTATTGTTTATCCTTGAGTTATCATGTTATTGGTTCCCTTCAGTCTCAGGTATTGTCATATCTATATATATGCTTAGATATCGGGATGTACCTCTTGCACTTGACCTTGAGAGATCTGTAGTTTCAGGCCAGTATACCTTGTAGAATACCTGTATTTCCTGTTGTAGGATTTCAGACTGAGACCTAGTATACTGAGGACTTGGGGAGGGAGGTATGTGTATCAATCATACACCATCCTTGCACTGTTGCATGCCGGTGATCAGCGACTCCCTTGTGGTTGAGCCTAATCGTCTTCCGGTACATGATATGCACGCACGGCCACTCATGGGTTAGTGGATACCGTAGATGTGTGCATTTGCCCTGTATTGCTCCGTTCGGCCACTATGAGGAGGG
>JAGFNQ010001514.1:11989-109573 GCA_024364735.1 Boesenbergia rotunda | reverse complement strand
TGAGCGCGGGCGTGGTAGCAGCCAGGGGTCCCTTCCGTACTGAGCCACGAGGAGATGAGAGCGGAGCTCCCCCATTGCTTGGGGTAGGGGGGTGGTCCCCCGCTAGCATCCTGTCCACCCGGTCACTCAGGAGCAGTGATGGCAGGGTGCGTACAGTTTGTCACAGCTCTACCCACGCGGACGTCGTGGACGATATCCTGACTGGGACTAGGGGGTGACGCATGTCATTGCACCATGTGCATATTTTGCATCGTGCATTGTTTGCTGCACTTGATTTCTGTACTTGTTTGACATGCATATTCTGGAGACTTGTTATCTGAGATTATATGTCTATTGATATTCCCTTGGTACTTATTACCCTCTTTACAGGTTAGATGGATTCAGGTATGTATCTACCTCAGTATGTTCAGTACTAGTATTTCCTTACTGTTGATATGAGACTGTATTAGCGGAACTCTTATTGTTAGTATAACTTTCTACGCACATCTGTTGGGTATTCGCTGAGTTATGGACTCACCTCGTTACCATATATTTTTATTTCAGGTTGAGATACTTGGAGTCGCCAGAAGAGCCCAGCAGCCAGTCCCTACCCATCGTGATGACGTGGTTATGTGTTTGTACTGGGCAGTGTATTTGTTTCATATGTCCTTAGCGATTGTATATGTATTACGAGTGTGTCGTGTGCCCTAAGGGGTTGTTGTATTGGTTGTTCTATCCTAAGTCGGACCGGTCCGCAGTCAGGTATGATTTACTTAGTTGTCGGGTACTTTTACGTTGTGTTTATCTATTTTGGGTTTTATTATAACTAACTTTATAATAAAACTAATTAATCTCTCCTTTTATTATGGAATAAATTTTATAAGAATTTATAAACTTTCTTATTATGGAAAATCAATTCATAATTGATTTTATTAAAATAAACAATTCCATGGATTATTTTAATTTCCATAAAAAGAATAAATTTCTATAAATTTATTTATATAAATTTCTTTGCACACAATTTATTTATCCATAATTTATAAAACAAATCGCACTAGATTTATTTTATTAATTAAACCAATTAAATTGGTTTCTTCCCTTTAATGTGGCCGGCCAACCAAAGGGTTTGGCACCCTCTTTGGCCGGCCAACCAAGCCGAACCGATCGCGAATTAAACTCATTTAATTCGCCCAATAAGCCTTCAAAAGACTTAGTCATTTTAGCTTCCATTGCGCCTCTGACAAATTCAGATTCGACTTATTTCTCTTGATCGGAAAAATCCAATTTTCAACTCGTTTTAAATCCCTCGGATTACTCGTAGTGCGTGTGACTAAATAGGCTTTCGATTTATGTTGGTCGTCTATAATCAACTAATTATTGAACGATTATGAGTGACACCTAGTAGTACATCATGATCCCCAATTAATCGAAAGATCAACGGTTTGACCTCAGAAGAAATTATTCTGAAACCCTTCAGCAGCTCTAATGAATCGTGCCCCATTCCCTTCACCACCTTATACCCACTTGGTTCAGGACACGGTCTATGGTGTCAGTCCCCACTAGGCTGACTACGTCACACCTTAGCCCAAGTATGTCTTTCTCGTCCATTGGATTTCTAATTACTCTCATGTATTTTAGAGACTCGCACTCTAAACATGATATACTCTGGCCAGAGATTTCTGGAGTAACAATCCGACGATAGGCCTGGGTATACATCTCCTCGCAAGGAGTGGTGAATCCTTTGTAGGCTGTTCAAACATCTTCGGGCACTTCGGCTTATACCCAATCATCCTGGGTCCACACCTCCTTGGAGATGCTTGCTTAAGATGTTAAAGTATAAGTCTCCATGACCAAGATGACTTGAACACCGGCAAGTCAAAGGAACATCGCACTTAAGCTGCAGTAAGAACTTCATTGACATATCTACATGTAGATTCCCATATGAAGTCTTACAGCCAGTCACTCCAATGAACTAGTTCCCTTAACTAGCATCCATGTTTATCTCCGGACATCCCAATATCACCAGCCAGTGAGAATCAGCTGATTAGAGAATAACCATGCTAGTCTCAACAGAATTGATAGTGTCCGTTTTTATCAATTCATCGACTAGGGATATTTTCAATACTTCACATTTGCACATATAGAGATAATCACAAGTTGTGATCCCATCACAAATTCTCTTATGCTGTGAGTTGTATTGCGGACATTCAGTAGATGAGTTTAAGATCCCAATCAAATACACAAACATGTACACTCAAATAGTGAATTATCATTTATTAAAAATAAATGTTTATAATCATAAGGCGATTGCCTTAGGACACTTCTCTCATATCACTAACAAACTCTCACTTGGCCTAATGTCAATCGCTACGGTATCCAATACCACAGGCTCAAACATGACCCTCAAACTTGTTTTGAGGCAAGGCCTTAGTTAAAGAATCCGCTAAATTCCTTTCAGTGGGAATTTTCTCAATTTGTATGTCATTCCTACTTATAATCTCTCTGATCAGATGATAGCGGCGAAGCACGTGTTTGGATCACTGATGAGACCTTGGTTCCTTTGCTTGTGCAATAGCTCCATTGTTGTCGCAGTAAACCGGCGCTGCTTCATTAATGGTTGGAACCACATCAAGTTCTGAGATGAACTTCTTGATCCAAACTGCTTCCGAGGTAGAATCTGCTACAGTGTCTTGTTTGGAACTGTTCCAACTTATTGCGCTTCCATTCAAAATAAATACGTATCCAGACTGCGATTTGGAGTCATCCTTATCTGTCTGGAAACTGGCATCTGTATACCCACGTATTATCAAATCTCCTTCTCCATATATTAAAAATACATCCTTAGTTCTTCTTAAGTACTTAAGGATTGTCTTAACAGCCGCCCAATGATCCATTCCTGGATCAGACTGGTATCTGCTCGTGACGCTCAGAGCATACGATACATCGGGCCTAGTACATAACATAGCATACATGATAGATCCTATTGCGGATGCATAGGGAATCTTATTCATGCTAATCCTCTCGTCTTCTGTGCGCGGACACATAGACTTCGAAAGGTTGATCCCATGCCTGATGGGAAGGTAACCTTTCTTGGATTCCGACATGCTAAACATTTTTAGCACTCGGTCTATATATGTAGACTGCGAAAGACCAAGCAACCGTTTTAATCTATCTCCATAGATTCTAATCCCAAGGATATAGGTTGCTTCTCCCAGGTCTTTCATGGAGAAAGTTTTGGACAACCAAATTTTAACTGTCTGTAAAACTGATATATCGTTTCCTATAAGTAAAATGTCATCGACATATAATACTAGGAATTCGACTGCACTCCCACTAATCTTCTTGTACACACAAGGTTCGTCATCGCTAATGAGTAACACGTCGTTCGATTCACTTACGAGAAATCCGTATCTCTCTGGAATATTGCGTGTCCTATCAAATCTACGAAGAGGTGGTGTTGTTTTAGGTTCAACTGATAACTCATCATTATGAGTTATTGGTTGTGGGTCTAGACTAAGTGTCTCTGTAATGTCTATTGGAGTTTCTTGAACTTCTTCAAGTTCAATACTACTCCCACTGTCTTCTTGTAAAAGAAATTCTTTTTCCAGAAATACAGCATGCCTTGAAACAAACACCTTTTGTTCCAAGGGATGATAGAATTGGTAACCCTTCGTTTCCTTAGGGTATCCAATAAATAGACATTTATCAGACTTAGCATCCAATTTGTCTGATACAGTCCGCTTTACATAAGCAGGACAACCCCATATCTTAAGGTGAGTTAAGTGAGGTTTCTTACTATTCCATGTCTCATATGGAGTAGTAGAGACTACCTTGATCGGGACTCTGTTTAGCAAGTAAACAGCTGTCTTAAGTGCATAGCCCCAAAAGGATTTTGGAAGAGTTGCATGATTCATCATAGACCTAACCATGTCCATCAAGGTTCGGTTACGCCTCTCAGATACACCATTATGCTGTGGTGTATACGGCGGAGTCCATTGGGATAATATCCCATTGTCCCTAAGATAATCTTGAAATTTTGACTCAAGTATTCACCACCCCGATCGGATCGAAGTATTTAATACTTTTGCCAAGTTGTTTCTCTACTTCATTCTGAACTCTTTGAATTTTCAAAAGCTTCAGATTTGTGTTTCATCAAGAACACATACCCGAATCGTGAGTGATCATCGATAAAGGTAATGAAGTAGCTATAGCCTCCTTGTGCAAGAGTTGACATTGGTCCACATACATCGGTATGTATTAGACCAAGCAATTCTCCCACTGGATTACCTTTTCCGGAAAAGGGTAATTTGGTCATCTTGCCTTTTAAGCACGATTCGCATGTATCAAATGAACCGGGTTCAAATGATTCTAGAATTCCACATCGGTGTAATTCGGTCATGCGTTTCTTACATACATGGCCAAGACGACAATGCCACGTATAGGAGTCTATTCGATTATCTATTCGAGCACGTTTGTTGCTAACTTCGATATTGAAAACGTCACTGGATAAATCTAACGTGTAGATGTCATTGCACAAAGTTCCATTCCCATAAAGAACGTCATTTAAAGTTATATAACAACAATTGTTACTCAAAGTTAAATGATAACCCTTTTCATTCAAGCATGAAATAGATACAATGTTCTTTATTAACGAAGGAACGAAATAACAATTATCCAATTCTAAGACACGTCCAGTGGGGAGCTTTAGCAAATATGTTCCGATGGCAACAACAGCAATCTTTGCTCCGTTTCCAACTTGCAAATTCGCTTCTCCTTTGACGAGTCTTCTTCTATTCCTTAGCCCCAGTATGTCATTACATATATGTGAGCTACACCCAGTATCAAGTACCCAAGTGTTTGAGGAAATAGAGTGACATTCAATAACGAAGATACTTGAAGAGGATGGGGCATCGGATGCCTTCTCTTTCAAGGACTCAAGATAAATCTTGCAGTTTCTTCGCAAGTGACCCTCCTTGCCACAGTGATGGCAAGTGCCTTTTAGGGTATTTTCAGTCTTTTTGGCCTTTTTCTCCTTTCCCTTATTCTGTTCTTTGGCCTTCCTCTTAGAACCTTTCTTCGAGGAACCAACTAACAGTACCGTCTTTTGATCCTGCTTCACAGAAGGCTTTAAAGTCTTTAGCAGGTTGAGCAACTCAGGAAACTGGTCTGGAGTTGCACTTTCGGGAGGACGGTTGGGGAGTTGATCTTCAAGGACATTAGCAAGCTTCTTTGCCTTGAGGACAATCCTCAGGTTTCGAAGCCAGTCCATGTAGTTCGGCCCAGTCAGTTTATTGGTGTCCAAAATGGAACGCAAGTTTAGGGAAGACATGATCGAGTGATTATCCTAGAAATACAAATTGAGATTATGTGAGAAGAATGATTAAAGATTGTATCAATATACATAAATTGAAATCCTATTTATTTTTCAAATTGAATAACCCTTATTATCAATTCGGGAGATCGTAGGAACATCTCCAAATAGGTTGATATCCAACCATAGATAAGAACCACCATGGCTGTGGCCATCAAGTTTTTCTTAGCTATGAAGGTAGGTAATTTTACCGATTACACATCACATATATGTAACTATCACTTTATGCTATCAACTAATTGAATGTTTGCATAAATCATTGGGTTGTTAACTCATTAACAAGTATGTATCATTATACATAGCACCCAACTGCACCTCTCTTTACATCGACCTTGGCTGTGGCACAACAAATCGATGCTCCAAGCTTAAGGCTGACCCATTAATCAAGAAATAGTTTTAACATGGTTGGAGCTCATTCAACCGCTTAGTCAGGCTTGGATGTGTCCAACAACCAAAACTAATGATTGACCTCTGACTCGAACTATATTATTCATAAACTAATTCCATGGTTTGAACATGTTGAGGTTCAAGTCGGGCATGGATGTGTCCATCAACCCAATCGAGAAATAAAACTCCGGTTCTAACCATATTAATGGAAGATGTTAGCCTTAATATTTTGTAAGGGGTTTTTGGGTCTCATCTTTTCTAAGCACATTCATGACATAGAATTATGTCATGACTAACGATTTCCTTAATAAAGTATGTATGTGACTTAATTTATCAAGTCTCATGAATTAAATTAGGAACCGGATTTCCTAATTATAATTTCATACTTTATTAAAGGAATTGTTTTGGGAAACAATTTCCTAAATTGTCATAATTAATTTCGGAAATAATATGTTTAAGACTTTGATTTCTCTAAATCAAATCTTATTAAATTAAGAGACAAATCCCTTAATTCAACTACATATTATTTTCATGAAAATCTTATTTAAGAATACTCTATAGGAAACCATTTTCCTAATTAATTTTGGAGACAACAATATGTAAGAGCATCACCTCTTCACCATATTTTATTCATGGATTTAATTAATTACAACAAATTATTTTCTAAGGGTGGCTCCCCGAGGCTCAGATACCCAAAGAAAAGTAATGTGTTGTAAATCTAATTGGACGGCTCCCCGAGGCTCAATCCAAATCAAACATGACAATTTCAATTAAAAATTGGGAAATTAAATTACAACAACTAACTTTAAATTGGACGGCTCCCCGAGGCTCAATCCAAAATAAAGAATTTTGTTGTCAATTTAAAAAGCAATTCAAATTTAATTGTCAATTAACTGTCCATGAATTTGTCTAGACTTTCTTAAAAGAAAGTGCCCAAAATTGCGAGATTTCAAAAATAATTTTTCAGAATAATTGTAAGTTTCTGGTAAAAAGAAAACTTACATATTTCCAAAAATTGGAAAATTTCTAAAATAGAAAAATTTCCAAAATTTGGAAAGTTTCCAAAGATGGGAAGTTTTCACAATTATCATAAAATTTTAGAAACTAGAAAATTCCAAACGTTTGCGAAATTTCATGAAGATTTCCAAACTTTGAAATTTCTAAATCTAAAATCTATTATAATTTGAAAGTTTCCATAATTGAAAATTTTTTCCGAAATTGAGATCATGACAAAGTTTTCCACAAAACAATTATACGATTATGTCGAACACTAACCGGCTCTGATACCCCTGTTGGGACCGGGTGCATGTTGACAAGGATACGGGTTCGTAAATTTTAAAATATTTACGTGCAGCGGAAGAATTAGCATAATAATTTCTTAAATTATTTTTAACCACGTATCTAGCATGCGACCTTATGATGTGTGGACATGATCATAAATTAAAATTTTGCAGAAAGTAAACTAATTTACTCGTTACCTCGCGTAACTCGAAGTAAGGGACGAGATCCAACCGTAGCGTCCCTTGGAAGCTCCGCCTCTATTCGCGTCCACGCCGAGTTCTCTTCGGGATGACTTCGCAAAGTCACGAGTTTTGTGCCGACGAGAACTACTAGATTCTTGGAAGGCACAACAGGAAGAATAAGAGAAAAGAAAGGAAACTAACCCTCCATGCTTGTTTTGTTGAATTGCAAAATTATAATTCTTTACTATTCATGCATGCATCGCGCCGTACCCATGCATGAAGAGAAATTTGGCCGTACCTATTTTCTATGCAAGCTTCATGCATGGAGAAAATTTGGCTCATGAATGGAGAAGAAAATTTGGCCGTACCTATTTTCTATGCAAGCTTCATGCATGGAGAAAATTTGGCTCATGCATGGAGAAGAAATTTGGTCGTACCTATTTTCTATGCAAGCTTCATGCATGGAGAAAATTTGGCTCATGCATGGAGAAGAAAATTTGGCGCCGTCGGCTTCATGCATGGAGATGCATGGAGAAAAAATAGGCACCGTCGGCTTCATGCATGGAGGAAAAATAGGCGCCGTCTTCATGCATGAAAATTGGCGCCGTCATCAACCTCAGAGGTCTAGGTTGGTCGCCGGCCCTAAAGGGAAGAGAGAGGGAGAGAATAAGAGAGAGAGGAAGAGATACTAGATCTCTTGATAACTCCATTGGAATTAAGGGCTTGCCTTTGATTCCTTTATATAGTAGCATCTCCCTTGCCAAGTCTCCCTCTTAACGGAATTTTCATAACAAATTTATCCTATAAATTCTCTTATGAATTATTCCGTTTAAACCAAGTTTTATTATAACTAACTTTATAATAAAACTAATTAATCTCTCCTTTTATTATGGAATAAATTTTATAAGAAATTTATAAACTTTCTTATTATGGAAAAATCAATTCATAATTGATTTTATTAAAATAAACAATTCCATGGATTATTTTAATTTCCATAAAAAGAATAAATTTCTATAAATTTATTTATATAAATTTCTTTGCACAAATTTATTTATCCATAATTTATAAAACAAATCGCACTAGATTTATTTTATTAATTAAACCAATTAAATTGGTTTCTTCCCTTTAATGTGGCCGGCTAACCCAAGGGGTTTGGCACCCTCTTTGGCCGGCCAAACCAAGCCGAACCGATCGCGAATTAAACTCATTTAATTCGCCCAATAAGCCTTCAAAAGACTTAGTCATTTTAGCTTCCATTGCGCCTCTGACAAATTCAGATTCGACTTATTTCTCTTGATCGGAAAAATCTAATTTTCAACTCATTTTAAATCCCTCGGATTACTCGTAGTGCGTGTGACTAAATAGGCTTTCGATTTATGTTGGTCGTCTATAATCAACTAATTATAGAACGATTATGAGTGGCACCTAGTAGTACATCATGATCCCCAATTAATCGAAAGATCAACGGTTTGACCTCAGAAGAAATTATTCTGAAACCCTTCAGCAGCTCTAATGAATCGTGCCCCATTCCCTTCACCACCTTATACCCACTTAGTTCAGGACACGGTCTATGGTGTCAGTCCCCACTAGGCTGACTACGTCACACCTAGCCCAAGTAGTGTCTTTCTCGTCCATTGGATTTCTAATTACTCTCATGTATTTTAGAGACTCGCACTCTAAACATGATATACTCTGGCCAGAGATTTTTGAGTAACAATCCGACGATAGGCCTGGGTATACATCTCCTCGCAAGGAGTGGTGAATCCTTTGTAGGCTGTTCAAACATCTTCGGGCACTTCGGCTTATACCCAATCATCCTGGGTCCACACCTCCTTGGAGATGCTTGCTTAAGATGTTAAAGTGTAAGTCTCCATGACCAAGATGACTTGAACACCGCAAGTCAAAGGAACATCGCACTTAAGCTGCAGTAAGAACTTCATTGACATATCTACATGTAGATTCCCATATGAAGTCTTACAGCTAGTCACTCCAATGAACTAGTTCCCTTAACTAGCATCCATGTTTATCTCCGGACATCCCAATATCACCAGCCAATGAGAATCAGCTGATTAGAGAATAACCCATGCTAGTCTCAACAGAATTGATAGTGTCCGTTTTTATCAATTCATCGACTAGGGATATTTTCAATACTTCACATTTGCACATATAGAGATAATCACAAGTTGTGATCCCATCACAAATTCTCTTATGCTGTGAGTTGTATTGCGGACATTCAGTAGATGAGTTTAAGATCCCAATCAAATACACAAACATGTACACTCAAATAGTGAATTATCATTTATTAAAAATAAATGTTTATAATCATAAGGCGATTGCCTTAGGACACTTCTCTTATATCACTAACATTACTTTATTTATTTCCGCTGCTAATTCTCTTTTACAAATCCGAATGTTTTACGATATTCACCCCCCTTCTATCGTTCTTCTTGATCCAACAAGTGGTATCAGAGCGGGGAAGCTCAAATTTGGTGCAACCACCAGTTTGAGAATTTTTCGGATTTTCATAAAATTATTTCTTATTTTTTTTTCAAATTCTTATCGTTAATTGAGACCGGTACAACACCCCTCGATATTTAATTTTTTTTATCCCGCACTACTAATCCAAGACCAAGTCTTGGGACAATGTTTTTCTTTCTCTTCTCTCTTTTTCAGATAAAATCCTTAATGGCCATGCAAGAAGGATTCAGCACAGCCAGACCTTCACTTTTCAGTGGAGAAGACTTTTCCTACTGGAAAAGTCGAATGGAGGTCCACCTGAAAACTCAGGTGGACATATGAATAATCATCCAGTCTGGGCTGGAGATTCCAAAGAACGCTGAAGGAGTACCACAGCCATACACTGAGTGGGATACTGGTCTGAAAAGAAGGATTGAAGCTGATCCGAAAGCGACCCAGACCCTTCAATGCAGCCTGACCAAGGAAGAGTTGAATCGGGTAGGACCATTCAACAGCGCCAAGGAGCTGTGGGGCAAGCTGATCGAGCTGCACGAAGGAACTTCCGACACTCGAATTAGCAAGAGACATCTCCTCCTGAACAAACTGTACACAATCAAGATGAATGACAACGAAACAACAACCTAGCTCCATGCCAGAAGTCAGGAGTTAATGAACGGACTACACACAATCGGTCACAAGGTAGAAAACCGTGACTTGATAAGGTACGCTCTCAACGCTTTCCCGAGAATCACTTTGTGGGCATCTATGGTAGATGTATACAAGGTTTCGAGGGACCTTTCAAAAATAATGTTAGATGAACTATTTTTTGAATTAGAGTTGCATGAGCAGACTAACTGCAATCTGGCCGAGAAAGGCATCGCTTTTCTTGCAGGTAAAGGTAGAAAGACAACCAAGAAAAAGCCTCAACCTGCACCTGAGTCTGACTCAGACACAGACTCAAAAGACACCGAGGGAAATCGACCGAAGCTGGTTCAGCTAGCCCGAGACTACTACAAAGAACTGAAGAACCAGACCAACAGAAGAAAAGCCAGCCGAAGAAAGGAAGAACCAACTAAACCCTCAACTGAAAAGAAAAAACCCAATGTAACTTGCTACGAGTGCAAGAAGAAGGGCCACTACAAGACTGAATGCCTCAACCTGAAGGAAACAAAGAAGACAAGAAAGAAGAAAGCACTTCAGGCAACGTGGGATGAGTCCTCCTCCTCCGAAGAAGAAGAGGTCCCACAGTCGAACCTGCTCGCACTAACCGCTTCAGAAGAAATAGAGACAGAGTCAGAGTCGGAGCCAAACAACGGCAAACTCACATTCTCGGAGGACGGCGAAATAACTGTAAGTGGTTTTACAAGAATTCAATTAAATGAGTTAATTTCGTATCTTTCTCGAGATTTGGTGAAAGCTAAACTCCGAGTCGAATCTCTCCGACAGGAAGTAAAATTCCTGAAAGAGAGAGCTGACTCTAGATCCTTAACTGAGAAGGTTCAAGAAGGAACCTCTACTCAAGTTGAAAAACTTGAGAAAGAGAACTCCTCCTTGAAAACTCAAGTTAAGGACCTTAGATCAGCTTTAGAACGATTCACTTCTAGTTCAAAGGGTCTTGACATGATTCTTGGAAAACAGAAGTCAGTTCTAAATCGATTTGGACTAGGCTATAGAACCAAATCTAGACAAAGATCCTACTATGTTGTACTGAACCAGTCCAAACCTAAAGTTCAGGCATGGGTACCCAAACTGTGCCTGAACAAACAAACTGGATCAAATCAGTATTGGATTCCCAAGGACAAGATTCACATCTTGCCTAACCATTATCGTGACTTTAGTCCAGGGGGAGCCAAATTAAAAACTATATTTATTGTTAGATAAAATTCAATCTTTGTCTGCAAATTGCATGATTGCTTGTTTATTTAATTTCTGCAATTTACAATGTTTAGATTTAGGAATGGTTAGTTTAAGGACTGAACCAACTTAACTGAAACTTGAACAACCTAGTATTAGGACAAGGTTTGATGATAGTACGTTAGGGAAGCCTGACTAAGGAGTCAAGTAGGGTAAGGAGTACCCTATTTGGTCTTTTTAATCCGGTGGAACTAGCCGAAGCTACCTCTCCGAATCCTAAACTAGTTAGACCAAAGTTTCTCAGAAAATAATTTGAAAATGATCTTTCTTTAAAAGGCTTTGTCTAGGAAAGGGTTGTTGATCCAATAAGGCTACGGCCAAAGAAGGCCTCTGTGCCTCGCCAAGACCTGAAAGCCAATTATCGAAACTTACTTTCAAATTGTCGTTTGTTAAACTTGAATCTAACACAAGCTTCAATCAAATCATAGCCTTTAATTTAAATTCAAAGATAAAATTTAAAGCATCTCACAAAACAGATAAGAATACCTTGTTTTGTCACTTAGAAATGGGTGAGATGCTCAGGACCTAAAAGTTTAGTCCAACCCAATCAACCGTACAAATCAAATACAACTTAATTATTCTCAATTAATTATTATCAAATTCAACTTAATTATTTTCAATTAATTATTGTCAAATTCAACTTAATTATTCTCAATTAATTATTATCAAATTCAATTTAATTATTTTCAATTAATTATTTTCAAAATTCAACTTAATTATTTTCAATTAATTATTCTCAAATTCAACTTAATTATTTTTAATCAATTATTTTCAACATTCAACTTAACAATTTTTAAAATTCAAAGTTAAAATTCTAATTAATCCTCAAAAATCATTTTAACTTTTAAACTAAGGTTTAATGTTTCAAAATTAACCATTTTTTTAAAATTAAATATTTGTCTCACAACAACCCATAAGGTTAACATGTTTGACCACGTAGAACTGGGTGAGACACCTAGGACCTAAAATCATGATTCACTATCCTTTTAAATAAAAAAGTTTGCAAAAGTTATTCAAACTTACCTCTAATTTTTAATTTATTGTACTGTACCCTACTTTTTCATTCCTAACATTTTTTTTAATTTCATGTCAAATATCACAATAAATAGAGTCTAGGGTTGGTTCTGATTTAGTCATTAACTTGGTCAAAATAGTCAACCCTAGTCCACATAGTCAAACCTGGTCAACACTGATATCCCTTAAGGAACTTAAATAAAAGTCAGACTGTGTCAGATACAGGGGGAGTGTTTCTTAATCTTTTTCGAAAAATTCAGCTTTTTCAAAAACCTTATGCCCTAAAACTTATTATTATCTCAAAATAAGGTTTTCAAAAGTTGACTCAAAAACCCTCGTATATTACTATCTCTTTGAAAAATTAACATCATGATTTTCGAAAACTGTGCTATCATTCCAAGTTGTGTTTTCAAAAATTTATCTCCTTGAAAGTTATCATACACAGAAGGTTATTCAAAATCATTCTTTTGATTTTAATAAACCCTAAATGTTGATGCAGTTTGACCATGATTGTTATTTTGGTGTTGACATCGATTTTAGTTTAGGTTGATGATTATGATTATGATTAAGTCCTAATCGGGGATTAGGCACGGAGTGATTGGAAAATCCTAGCTTGGAGGGCTAGGTGTTGAAAAGTCCTAATTCGGAAGGGTTGAGTGAAAAGTCCTAGCTTGGAGGGCTAGGTGAAAAGTTCTAACTTGGAGGGTTAGGTGAAATGTCCCAACTTGGAGGGTTAGGTGAAAAAGTCCTGGCTTGGAGGGTCAGGTCCTAGCCTGGAGGGCTAGGTTGGATGAAATCCCGGTGAGTGAAGCCGGGTCCTGGTGAGTGAAGCCAGGTGATGAAAATCCTGGTGAGTGAAGTCAGGTGGTGGAAATCCCGGTGAGTGAAGCCGGGTCCTAGTGAGTGAAGCCAGGTGATGGAAATCCCGGTGAGTGAAGCCGGGTCCTGGTGAGTGAAGCCAGGTGATGGAAATCCCGGTGAGTGAAGTCGGGTCCTGGTGAGTGAAGCCAGGTGATGGAAATCCCGGTGAGTGAAGCCAGGTCCTGGTGAGTGAAACCAGGTGATGGAAATCCTAGTGAGTGAAGCTAGGTTGAAATCCTGGTGAGTGAATCCAGGTCTCGGTGAGTGAAGCCGGGTGACCGAAACCCTGGTGAGTGAAGCCAGGTCCTAGCTTGGGGGGCTAGGTTGAAGTCCCAGTGAGTGAAGCTGGGCATGGAACGAGTCAGAGAAGGGCTGGAGGCTTGTTCTCGTGACTTAGAGTGCATTTGGGCTTGCCTGGATCGGTCTGGTGACCGATCAGGGAAGTTGGTATGGTGCTCCTTCATGGATCGGTCTGGTGACCGATCCAGCGATGACTGATCGGTCTGGTGACTGATCAGGGAGCATATAGTTCACCTGCTGCTCTGCTCCGGATCAGTCCGGTGACCGATCAGGGAGCATCCAGTAGGTTTTGGGAACCTTACTGATCTGCTCCTGATCGGTCTGGTGACCGATCAGGGATACTGTTCAGATCAGTCTAGTGAACGATCATTTGTCGCAAGGTTCTCACTATCACCGATCAGGATGACTCCTGATCGGTCTGGAAGTAGCCTGATTGGTCTGGTGACCGATCAGGCTGGAGCCTGATTGGTCTGGGGACCGATCTGGAGTGTGTAGTAGAATGCTGGATTGGTCTGGGGACCAATCAGGAGTGTGCAGAAGACTGCTGGATCGGTCTGGTGACCGGTCAGGGTCCTTCCTGATCGGTCTGGTGACCGATCAGGAGTAGAACTTTAATTCAAATACGCTGTCAGAAGCTCTGATCGCAACTGTTTTCTCTGCTGATTCTCTGATACATTGCTGATTTCATTTGATATGCATTGCTAAGCCTCTGGTGGAGTGTGCAGGTGATAGCAGGTGATTCAAAAACTCAAGGAGGGTCAATGGGAGGCTTTCCTTGGAGCAGGTTTGTTTGTTTCTCCTTCTCAGGTTTCAACGGCAACTGAGGCATGGCTGGCGACTGACGGAGGCTCAGCTGGAGAGTGACTTCAGTGGACTGAGTGCTCAGGGAGGTCAGTGGGTTCAGGCTGTGCTCAGGGGATGCTGATGGAGCCTGGCGATGAAGCAGAAGCTTAAGAGGAAGATGAGAAGCAGAGGAGGCGACAAGAACGAACAGGAAAACAAGCAAGTGTGGCTGTGTGTTTCGCTGTTGTGGTTGTGCTCCTTGTGTAGCTTCTCTCTTGAGCTTTCTTGCTACTGTCTTGTGAGAGGTTCCTCCTTAGTCTCGTGTGCTTACCTTGTATTCATCTACTGAGGCAATTGTGGAGAGGTTTCTCCATCGAGAAGGAGGCGCTTAATATCCGGTGGTCACCGGGGCTTGATCTGCCGACGATCAAGGGATCGCTCACCTCACGGGCACGCCAAGGAGTAGGGGCAAGTTATCCCTGAACCATGTACATCTCCGTCTTAGCGATTTGGTTTGCTTTCTTTCTTTGTATTGTTCTGTTTGTGTTGTTTGCTTCCGCTGCTACTGACCTGATCACGCAGAAAACTTAAGAGAGCAAATTTTAGTGATTGGCTATATTCACCCCCCCCTCTCAAGCCATCCGAGTTCCAATACTAAAGACACAGAGGAAGGTCCACTTCATGATCTACAAGGACTCCTAGGATGTGTCAAATTTAGGGAAGTTTGAGTCAAAAGAAGAATTTCTGAAATATTCTTTTTGGCAATTATTTGTTAGATAATTCTTATAATTTAAATCAAACCTTAAAACTCAGAGGAAGATTGCTTGTAGTGAACAAGCTTCCTAGGACTGGGTCAAGTTTAGGGGGAGATCAAATTAAAATAATTATTGAACAGTTTCAAAATTAGATGTTTTCATGCACTGCACGTTTAAAAATCTTTTTGAGAACTTAAATAATTTTTCTTTCAAAATATCGTTATTTTATTTTTCAAAATTCTTATGGCTTATGAAATTATTTTTGAAATAATATTTACTTGGGTTGGAGAAATTTCCAGGACACTTAGGAAAATGTCCTTGTAGTCAACAAGGTTTCCTAGGATTGTGTCAGACTGGAAAAGAAACCTAGTCAAGTAAAATATTATGTTTTCAAAATGCATAATACTTTTAAAAAATTATTTATATTTTTCAAAGTCTAATAGTTTTCAAAAACAGTACTTAGACTTTCCAAAAAGGCTCAATCTGTTTTTTTAAAAGTACTTGCATATTTTTCAAAAATGCATATTTTTTAAAAGTACTTATATTTTTCAAAAATTGCATAATATCTTTCAAAAGTACTTCTATTTTTCAAAATATAATGTTTTCAAAAAGTACTAATACTTTTCTAAGGCAATAGTATTCTAAGTACGTGAATTTTCTAAAAACTTGCCTACAAATACAAAATATTTTTTAAATTCACAATACTTTTCAAAGTGGAGTTTTCATTGGTACAATTTAAGCTACTTGCTATACTTTCAGAATTATAACAAGTATTTTTATTTTCAAAGCTCATAAACTCTGATACACACATTTCTTTCTTAAATCTTCTTTCAAAACCTCCTTATTGATATATGGCCAAGGGGGAGCGAAATAGAAAAGAGAGAGAAATTTTTTTATCTCGTTTTCACAAAAAGCTAAGTATTTCTAAGTGCTTTAAAATTGGTCTAAGAATTTTTTTTAAAAGTACTTTAAAAATTTCTAAGTACTTCAAATTGTTTTTAAGTGTCAAGTGCTGTTAAAATTTCAAATTACTTCAAGTGCTTTCAAGTATTTCTAGTGCTTCAAAATTTTTTAAGTATGTCTAAATGTTTCAAATGTTTTTAAGTACATGTTTTTATTCTAAGTAAAATTTTTCTTAGTAAATTTGTCTGAGCAAAAACTTTTTGAAAATTCTGACAAATGGTTCTAAGTAAAGTTTTTTTAAAAACTTGTCTAGAATTTTTTTAAAGATTTTGTTTTTCAAAATACACAAAGTATTTCCAAACAAAGTCTTTTAAAACAAATTTTCTCCCAATTCTTAAAGTTGAACCATTTGTTAGGGAAATTTGTCTTCAAAACTTTGCCTAAGTAAAATTCTTTTTGCAAAGCCAAGTAAAAGTTTTGTAACAAAATTTAGGTTTGCAAAAACTTTTTACCTTACCTTGTTCACCAATGTTTATTTTTGATATATGTCAAAGGGGGAGGAAGGGTCAAAGTTAAGTGTTAAGTTAAGTATTTTATAACACAATGATTCAGGTGGAGTATGAGAAAAAAATTTTCTATTCAAATTACATTGGTTTTAGACTGTGTTCAAAATTGCTACGTTTTATTGGTCTTAACCTTCTTGCTTAAACTGTTGTAAGTTTTACTTAACTTTGAATCGTGTTGCCATAAATCAAAAAGGGGGAGATTGTTGGTGCAGGAAGCACCATATCGAACCTTGTTTTGATATTGGCAAAGGGTTCAAAGTTAAGTATTGTTGGTGATCTAACAATGTTACTCAAGTGTGCAGGAAAAGTCCTAGCGAAGGGCTGCTAGGCACCTGGCGAAGGACTGCCAGGAAACAAAGTCCTAGCGAAGGGCTGCTAGGCACCTAGCGAAGGACTGCCAGGAAACAAAGTCCTAGCGAAGGACTGCTAGGCATCGGACCCTAAGACCCAGCGAAGGGCTGCTGGGCACCTAGCGAAGGGCTGCTAGGATACGAAGACCTAGCGAAGGACTGCTAGGCACCGGGCGAAGGACAGCCTGGGATCCAAGACCTAGCGAAGGACTGCTAGGCACCGGGCGAAGGACAACCTGGGATCCAAGACCGAGCGAAGGACTGCTAGGCACCCGGCGAAGGACTGCTAGGATCCGAAGACCTGGTGAAGGACTGCTAGGCACCGGGTGAAGGACAGCCTGGTATCCAAGACCTGGCAAAGGACCGCTAGGCAAAAGTCCAACCGGAGGAGCCGGTTGGCAACAGGTAAATTCTCCTGAGAGGAGTAGGTGAGGACGTGTTCCCCGTCGAGGGAACAGTAGGCGTCGGTTTGACCTAGGGCTCCATTTTGGAGACCCAAAGTCAGAACCAAGACAGCAAAGGCTGTATAAAACTAATACATTATTGCTCTGTGTTGTTTTGGACTAACCCTGGATGCAGGACCGAAGGAACGAGTGTCTGCAGCTCAGAAAGCCTCAAAAGAGTGAGGTAGAAGCTGAGTAGGGTACCCCCAGTGTCCCGGGCGCCCCCAAGTGAATACAAAACAAGAAGAGCAAAAGTACGCTTCGAAAGCTAAGTGGGCGGGGCGCTCCCGTGCTCCCGGGCGCCCCCAGTGCCCAGGGCGCCTTGCACCCAAGCCACCGAAGCGGATAACTCTGATCCAGCCGAGAAGCTCGCTGAAAAGGTCAACCAGGGCGCCCCCAGCGTCCCGGGCGACCCCAAAGTCAATCCTCAGCCCTATTCGAGTGGGATAAGGGTTGACTGAGGTAATTCTGGATCGGATGACACGTGGGGGGGGGGGGGGCGCCCCCAACTTTCAGGGCGCTCCGAAGTGCTATAAATAGCACCCAACACCAAGGCTTCTCAACAATCAATTCTTCCAACGCATTCACGCTCTTCTACTCCCGCGCTCTGCTCTGGAAACCTCCCGACTCGAGATACAAGCGCCGACGACGTCCCTCTGCTCCGAAAATACAATCTACACTGGACGTCGGTAACGAAGAGATGCTTTTAAGTTTACTGTACTATTCTTGTAATACATTTTGTAAACTGTTTTTGCGCACATATAGAATTGCCCACAGTAAACGGTCAACGACCGTGGGCCTTGGAGTAGGAGCCGACCGCGACTCCGAACCAAGTAAAATCGTGGTGTTCGCGTGTGTTTTACTTTATTTATTTCCGCTGCTAATTCTCTTTTACAAATCCGAACGTTTTACGATATTCACCCCCCTCTATCGTTCTTCTCGATCCAACAATTTCTAGACCTACCCACCTTCCTAGGCATGTGTCTCCCCTTCTTGATATTAATTCCTTGGTCCTTAGGTCTAAAAATTCTAAGTTTCTCATGATGCATGAATTTTCTAGGGTTTTGATTTGCAATATTAACCCTATTTTTATCATGATACCTAAAACCAAAATTATGCATGGGTAAATAATTTTCATTATTTTTAACATGTATGGAGGAGTTTAAATTTGAATTATATTTCAAATTAAAGTTAGGGATTACCACCCTTACCCTTGTAGCTCCTCCTTGATGTGAGCTCCTCATTTTCTCCTTCTTCTCCCATTTCCTCAAATGCTCCAACTTCTTGAATTATCCTTTCCTTGAGCATTTGGTGTAGTAATGTCCTAGCTCACCATATGTGAAGCACCTAATGTGTTTCTTCTCCTTCTTAGCTACATCCCTACAACTCATGTTAGTTTTCAAATTAATTGAATTGAATTTAGGGTTTACCTCCTTTTTCTTATCCTTTGGACATTTGTCCTTATAGCATCCCTTTTCATTGCACTCAAAGCAAATAATATAGTCTTTTGACTTTGCTTTGGTAGTGGTGGAAGCTAGGTTGACTTATTCTTCATCCTTTGATGAAGTGGATGGTTCTTCATCTTCTTGTGCCACTTCACTTGAGGAGGTGGATGATTCATTTTCTTCTTTCTCCTCCTCTTTGGATGTTGAGCTTCTTTCCTCATCCGATTTGTCCACTTCTTTTTCTTATTGGACCAATAAGCCCATCTCCTTGGGCTCTTCTTCTTGTGTAAGCTTTTGATGAAGAGCAATCACTTTGCTACATAGTTCATGAGCACACTTGTACTCACCTGCACGACTAATTATATCATTAGGCAAAATATTAAGTAAAATTGATATTACTTTATCATTTATCTTCGATTATGTGTTTTTGCTCTTTATTCCAATATTATGGTTGGAGCTTCTTCCCGTGCTTATTTTTCGGGGCTTCTAATGGTTCTTCAATGGCGATCATTAGATCCTAATCCATGTTGAACCACATCTTTGTTCGCAACCTCCAATAATCGAAACTCTCACGATCGTAGGGAGATGGAATGTTGATATCGTCCCCTAAGCGTTCTTCAAGCGCTATTTCCTCTAGCCTTTTGATTTCCCGGTGGTTAGTCCGGAGACTAGCGACCCCGGCTCTGATACCACTTGTTGGGGATCGATGCGCCGGCTAGAGGGGGTGAATAGCCTGTTGCCCCCAATGCGTCAGTTTTCTTCCTACACGTTGTTAGTGCGCAAGTGGAATAACAAATAACTAAACTAACAACTAAGAAGACACAAACCAATTTAACGTGGTTCCAAGATAAAGCTCCTACTCTACGGCTATCCGTAAGGTGGACAATCCTGATCCGTCGTTGGATGACTCCTCGGAAAGCCTCCGGCTAGCTCGTGTAACTCCTTGTGGGTGGAGAAACCTCGCCACAACTTGCAACACACACCTGATCACTTAGACTACTAATTGGCTTTTAACGAAAGCCAATTTCGTCAACTCTAGCCAGCCAAACCGAGCTCCCTTAAATAGAGCTCGTGGCTGAACTAGTCGTTATCAATCGACTGGTGCCAACACCAGTCAATTGGTTCCAACCGAATTTGAATGTTACAACCCAACGTTCGAATTCCCAGCCGACACCAGTTGAATGCACAGAAGATCAGTCGACTGCATAGAAGATCAGTCGACTGATCTTTCTATGCCAACTACCAGTCGACTGATCCAAGCATCAGCCGACTGCCCAAACCCTAAACCTAGGGATTTCCTTTCCGAGTACAATTCACTCAGCACTCGGACCCTCACGACTCAGTTGACTCTTCACCTAGCAGTCTCGACCTGTTGCCTTCAAGCCTTCTTCGACTTTAGCTCTCGTCCCTTGGATGCATACGAGCTTGCTGCTCGTCCTCATGACATCCTTTGCGTATGCTTCGAAGTGCGCTTCCCTTGGCTCATCGTTCCTGCTTTATCCATGGTCCCTCAGATGCATACAAGCCCATGACTTATCTCCTCATGTCATCCTTCACCGGACCCGAAGCCGTTCAGCTAAGCCTATGTGTATCCTACAAACATGCACATTCACATACACATATCAAATACAAGGATGAACCTAACTTAAACCTTTTACCCAAACATCAAAACACATGGTCACTCCGGACCATAGATTGCTCCAACAACTCTCACTGGTCTTGGACCAACGATTTTCCATGGGTCGTGAACTAATGACCATCTTATGTCGGTAAAACTCCCTAGAGCACGATATTAGTAATTTTCTCTCCAACTCCGAGGATACTTAGGAATTAAGGGATCAACATCTTTTCTTCATAACTCCGTGAATATTTGGGAGTCGAGGGATCGATGTTATGTTTTCTTCGACTCTGCAGTCTCACCGAACTCTAACTCCAGGGACCTTTTGGAGTTGTAAATCGAATAGTGTCATCTATACATCCACCTATTTGGTTCGCCGCCGCTGCCGCTCTCTTGGCATGACCACTACGGCCGTTCTCTTGGCACCAGTTTAGTTGCTTGCTTTGACTCTCAAGGCTCTACTCGTTTTAGGGTTTCACCAGCTTCATAGACTGTGGGCACTCTTGTTCTAGCGATTCGCTACAACATAACTATCCAGTCAGTTGGGCTCACGCCACCTTCGACTAGACATGAAGGAGAGACTTGTGATATGAGGTAAAGAGAGAGTCAAGGGTCAAGAGGGGTATTTTGGTCCTCTCACTGTGTTCACCCTTTTTTAGGGCTAAACTTCAACGATAAAGGGGGAGGGTGACTTTTGCTCCGGGGCTAGGATGATGCGGCCACCCCCTCTCATCTTCCTCACGCGCAACCTCAAAGGCACACCGCCTCGTAGAGATGGACCGCCTCCTCTTCTATGACGATGAGGCTGCATCGCCCTGGCTAGCATTGGCGTCATAAACGCACCGCCATCAGAGACACCACCACCACCGTCTCCTACAGATTCGACCACCTCTGATTCGGACCCGCTTCACCGACGCCATCTATTCACAAATCCAGCAATGCTAGTGCTGATTTGACCTAAACCACCCCTTCGGCGCCGAGCTAACCCAGATCCATCCTGTCGATGCCAAGACGACACAAATTTGGCCGACCCTCTCTCTTCCCTTGCTGCCAACATAGATCCAGCCCAGATCCACTACGTCGACGTCGAGCCGACACAAATCCATCCATGTCAGAGCTGAGTCGACATAGATCTGACCGAGATCCTCCCTGCCGACACAAATCTAGAACCATCCATCCTAGATCCGTCATTGCCAGTCACCTCCAGTAGAGATCTGGACGTTTTCGGTATTGATTCACCATTGTTGGGTACCTACGACATAGATCCAGCCATGTCCAACCTAGATCCACCACGTTGGCACTGATCTGACAAAGATCAACCACATCCGACATCGATCCAACGCATATCAACCACATTCGGCACCGATTCGACACGGATAAACCACATCTGACACCCATTCGATATAGATCAGCCACATCCGACACTGATTGGGCATAGATCTCTATCTTCAACACAAATCTAACAACCTTGGTCTAGATCAGCCATTGTTGCCATCTCCAATACAGATCTAGCCATCATTGTTGTGTTCCGACCTTCATGCTGATGATGTGTTTTGGCTTTCGAGTCGATGTTGTTTTTCGACCTACAAGCCGCTGCTGTGTTCCAACCATCGTGTTGATAATGTATTCCGACCTATGAGACGATGTTATATTCCAACCCACGAGCTGTTACTATGTTTTGGCCTTCACGCCGATATTGTATTTCAGCATACGAGCCGATGTTGTATTCCGACATACGAGCTATTGCTGTGTTCTGATCTTCGAGTTGCACTGCTGTGTTTTGATCTTTAATCTCCAACTCCATGCCACTTTTGACTCTGCATCGCCTCCGGCTTGCTCTTGTAGACCTAGTATGCATTTACATTCAATATTTATATACTCAATTACAGTGTTGTTTACCTATTTTATGTACTCTATCGGAACCTGACTTGAGTGTTAGATAGCTGAAGGCCGAGGTAACCCAGTCTTCCCTATAACGTTTCATTTGCCCTTTCTACATCTTCGAGCAGCCTTGCAGGCACTATTGATGGAAAACATTCTAGTACCTTCGACCTCTTATGAGTTTTTCTTGGAGGTCTAGTAATTCAGTTAACCTAAAAGACAACTCACCCCCCACTTCTTCCAGGTTATAGCGACTTCGTCAACATCCAGTATAACTCACCGGTGGCTTGTCCTTCGAGAGGTCTCCGCGCAGAATAGTATCAAAGTTGAAAATAGTAATCAAGAGCGTACTAGGTGAGTCAAAGGGGCATACAACACCAAGTAAAGAATCTTGGTGGTGGAATGAGAAAATAGAAAAAAAAAGTAGAAAAAATGAGTAGCCTATAAGGAATTATATATTTGTAAGAAAAGGAAAACTTAAAAAAATATATATAATAGTTAAGAAAGAGACTAAAAAGCAATGAATGAAGTAAAAAATGAACCTTTTGAATGATTTTATCGAAACTTGGATACACAAGAAGGGGAAAGAGAAATTTTATAGAATGACTAAAGTGAGAGCGAGAGGAAAATAACATATCTTAGACAAATAAGACGTATTAAAGATTAATGCAATATGGTACTAGTAAATAATGGAGAAATACAAGAACTATGGAAAATATATTTTCATCAATTTTTTAATGAAGGTTTAGGTGACCAACTTAACTTAGACAATTTAAGTAGGTCAATTAAGTATAAAAATTTAAATTTTTATTGTACAATTCAAATTTCATAAGTAAAACAAGCTTTGAAAGGATGCAAAATGAAAAAGTTGTGGGACTAGATGATATCCAGTAGAGGTATGAAAGTATTTAAGAAAATAAGGTATTGAATAACTTACAAAATTATTTAATGATATTGAAAATAAGAAAAACCTAATCAATGGAGGGTATACTCTAATTCCCTTATATAAGAACAAAGGAGATGTACAAAATTATATAAATTATAGGGTATTAAACTAATGAGTAATACCATAAAATTTTGGGAAAGAATAATAGAAAAAAGATTAACGAAGGAGACCATCGTGATCGACAATCAATTTGGGTTCATGCCTAAAAGGTCGACAATAAAAGTTATACATCTTTTCAGACAACTAATTGAAAAGTATCGTGAGTAAAAGCAAGATCTATACATGATATTCATTGACTTAGAAAATGCTTATAATAGAGTCTCAAGAGAATTTATATGGAAAATTCTAGAAAAGAGAGGTATTAGCGTAATATATATTGTACTAATTAATGATATGTATGAGAATGTAACGACCAGAATGAAGACTTTGTTGAGGCAATTGGCCCAAGAATGATCGGGAAGATCGTGGTTTTGATGTGTGTGTCAATAAGTTTAAGGTTAGGGTATTATGTTGTATTTGATATATGTGTGATTGAGTTTGCAGGATTTGGAGAATCATACATGGAGAACATATCCGAGGGGCAAGAGCCGAGGGAGGAGGACTCCAAGGGCAAGCCGGGAAGTGGACTTCAAGGGCACACGTGAAGGGTGGCATGGAGGCAAGCCAAGGGAAGGCTTGTGTGCGCATCCGAGGGACGAGACCCAGAGGAAGATGACTTCAAGGGGTGAGCCAAGGGAGTGAACCTGAAGGCACATGTGAAGGAGAATGTGAAGAGTGGCTGTAAGTGAGTGGGCAGTCGACTGTCAAAACTCATAGAAGGTTTTCAGCCTTCTACCAGTCGACTGGCCTAGGGGCAGTCGACTGGTGACACCCCAAAAACTAGCCGTTGTCTAGCAATTAATACTAGACCAGTCGACTGCCCCAGGGGCAATCGACTGGTGCGGGGCTGGACAGCCTGCGAGGCTGTCCTGTTCTCTTATAAAAAGAGGACTTTTACGCACGTAAACGGTATGGTTTCTTACTGTAACGAAGTGCTATTCGTGCATAGAGTCTTCGTACCTTCCTCTCTCTCTAATCATTGCATTCTGTAAAGAGGAAGACAGCGCCTTTGTAAAGGTTTCTTTACCTGAAGGAGACTTTTCATAGTGGAGGTGGAGTACGTGCGTGGATCCTTGGATTAGTCACCCATTCGGGTGGATACCAAGTAAAAATCCTCTGAGTTAGCGTTGCTTTATTGCTTTCATATATTTTTGTTTGTATTCTGCTAACAATCATGTAGAGAAATTCGAGAAAGTGCTATTCACCCCCCCTCTAGCAACGTTCTTCGATCTATCAATTGGTATCAGAGCTGGGTCGCTTCGGAAGAACTCACCGTCGACCGGAGCAAAGTGAAATGGCGTTTCAAGAGGGATACAACACTGCACGACCACCCTTTTTCGACGGGAACGACTTCACGTACTAGAAAGGTAGAATGCAATACTATCTTATGAATGACATTGAAAACTGGATTAGTATTATAGATGGATTTGATGCACCCGTCGACGAAAGAGGAGAGCCGACACCAATGAGATCATGGTCAAAAGATATCATGAAGAGGGCGCAGTCAAATGCCAAGGCCACCACCTGTAACGCCCTCCTTTTTCCCACACCTTATGGTGTGGCGAGAAAGGCGTCGTTACGCTTAACATACAGGTACATATCAAACGTCTTAATGCAGCGGAATAATTTTTTTCTTCTACACATACTTTTAACCATGCAACTAATACATGAAACATGCCTAACTTGTCATTCATGAACCTAGTGTCATTGAACTTAGCATATTAACGACATGCATGACATCATAACTTAACCATTCCATAACTTATTCATCATCATCATAAGTAGCAAGTAACTTATCCGTAAATATAGCATCATGAGTCTTAAGTCATTCATCAGGCATAACCATTATAAACATAGCATAGAATCTAAGGAGGCATTTCCAAGACCCAAGACATGCAATATGCGTAACTAAGAGGATCCTTTGCCAAGTCACCGCCACACACACACATGCTCTTGCCTCTTCTGCTGCTTCCCTTAGTAGCTTCTTGTTTGATCTGCGGTATGAGGAAAATAAAACTATAAGCACATAGGCTTAGTAAGACCCTTTCCTACTCACTAAAGTCATACGTCACTTAGACATAAAACATATCAATTATCTCACATAGCAAAATTCTGAACATAAAACATAGGCATAGTCTTGGCGTAAGTTATAAGCGTATGAACAACTAATATAGCATGATTCTTAACATAAACATAGACCTAAACTTACTTAGCATGACATCATTCCTAACATACATGAGCATGAAACATAGCATGGTATACTTCTTAACATACATGAGCATGGAACATAGCGTGGTATAACTCTTAACATACATGAGCATGAGACATACTTATACATGGCATAATTCTTGGCATACATGAACATGAAACATACTTATCATAGCATGAGATATAAGCATAAGCATAAACATAAAACATACTTACCCTGGCGCGATGCATGACATGGATGTATGCATGAGTCAAATGCATTTACTACATAAGGATGCTTAGTTTTAAAACCATACTTTTAAATGCTTAGCATAAACATAACATCATTGGGGTCCCCGGCTTGTACCACATACATACATCATAAGCGCGCATCCCTAAGTAAATACGAGGTAGCTAGCCTGACCTACTAGGGTAAGGACAGCATAGTCGGTAGTCCCAGAACCGGGGCATTCTTAAGGTGCCCATCCCTGTTGCACAGCTTCGGTAGTGCCAGAACCGTGGACAGCTTTGGTAGTCCAGAACCGGGACGTTCTTAAGGTGCCCATCCCTTGGACCCTTACTTCGGTCCGATACAAGCCCCATTCGTAAAATAATATAACTATGCATGCTTCATCATTCATACTTGTCATTCATACTTATCATTCATACTTATTTCATATCATCGTTATGCCTTCATCATTCATACTTATCATTCATACTTAAGGCATAACCATCATCTTCATTCATACTTATCATTCTTTATTCATAAAATAGGACATACATGCATAATCATGTTTCTAGTCATAAACATCATCTTGGTTCATAAGGCTTGCATGATCATGATACGTAAATAAACATGCACGTCATACATGATACATTTCATCTAGCATACATAATCCCAGTATTCATCATAAAGCATGGATAGTAAGCTACATATAAACATGACGCATACTCCTAGGGTTCATGGCATTCATCCTAAAACATGCATATACCTTCATGAATCATAAATCCATTATAAGCATTTATTAACATACATGCATCATTCTATTTACCATAACATACTCCTACATCAATTACATATATTCATGGTATATGATCTAAATATTCATGAGTAAAATATGACATAAAATCCACCATACAAGGCCATGTTATATAACACATAAACCAAGATTTTTAGTAACATGAAGGTCCTTACATCATGCTTAACTATGTACTAGCATCATGATAACTTATAAACATGCATTCTTGAGACCTTAACCCAAACCAAACCCTAGGTTTGGGTCTTGGCCGAAAGCCCTAAGGGACCATGGGTCCAGGGAAAATTTGCCTAGATCATGATTAACATCCCTTACCTTACATATCATGCCATAGAAAAATCATTTGAACCCTTGATTGAACTTAACCCCAAGTCCTAGGCCTAAAGCATGGATTGGCCGAAACCCTAGAAGGGTAACAAGTCCATGGGGAAATTCATATAACACCATTATCACCTATAAGGTATCATAGGAAACATATTAATCATGCTTGGAAAGGTTGGAGTTTACCCTAGCCCCTTAACCTTGATGTGGCCGAAACCCTAGGGGGTTTCTAGGGTGCTACAAAACTTCCAAAATCATACTTTTAGGCTTAACCTATCATGAGTAAACATTTGAAAACATAAAGGAAGTCTTTAACATGATTTCTAGCCCAACCAAGGCTTGGCCGAAACCTCCATAAGCCCTAACCATGGATTTTTCCAACATATCATGCCAATAAAACTTAGATCATGATAAATATCTTGAAAGCTATCATACCACAGGTGAGGGGGTCTTACCTTCCTTGATCTTGCTTACAAACTTTGAATAGAAAATAGTAAGAGAACCTCCTTGTCTCTAAACTTCTCCTTAGTCCTTGTATCCTTGTAGAGGGCCTTAGATCTTCAAGATGGAGGCTTATGTGAACTTTTCCCAAGGGAGAAGGGGGATTGGGGTTTTCGGCTAGGAGGGGAGGAAGAAGAAGAGGAGAGTAATTGGCTTGATGGAAGAAGAGAGGAGAAATGTAACTCCTTCTCTTATGCTTTTATGCCACATTAAGGAGGGTAAGTGAAGAGTCATGGTGTCTCTTCATTCTTTCCCAAGCCTTAACAAAAATCCACTTCATTCCCTCATAGCACTCCCTTGCTAGGTGAATTGGTTGGTGCATGCATGGTAGTAGACTAGGTCTAAGGTTCAATCCTTGGTGCATGTACTTTATTTTTATTTTCTTTTTATTTCATTTTTTTTATTTTCGAAAATTCCCTAAAATTCACCCATAATCATGCTAAAATTCCTAATTACAATTCTTTTATTTTTATATTAATTTATACCTAATTAAAACCTATTTTTTGAGCCCATATAAAGCCCATTAGTACTTAGTTTCTCAATTTAAATGAGAAAACCATGGGTTTCTAGGCTAAGGTTCGTACTAATATTTCTAAATCCTTCAAAAAATTATCTAGACATGCTTAATATTTTAAAGAAAATATTAAAAAAAATTTTCAGGTCGTTACAATCCCCCATACCTCTTGAAAGTGCATCCTCGAACTTAGAATAGCTCCGGGTACTTGTGTCTCATCTCGTCCTCGCGTTCCCTGGTAGCTTCCTCGTACCGTTGACTTTGCCATAGAACCTTGATTAAGGGTACCTCCTTGTTCCTTAGCTTCTTGACTTCCCGATCCAAGATCTGGATAGGTCGGCTTTCATAACTTAGGTCCTCCTGAACTGGTACCGCTGTGGCTCGATCACTTGGTCCATGTTTGGAATACACTTCTTAAGCATCGACACATGGAACACATTATGAATAGCTGACATTTCCTGAGGCAGCTCCAGTTCATATGCCACCTTGCCAACTCTTTTCAGTACCAGGTACGGTCCCACATATCGCGGACTCAGTTTCCCTTTCTTCCCGAATCTCGTTATCCCTTTCATCGGAGCCACTTTAAGGAATACCAGATCCCCAATATTGAATTCCAGTGGCCTACGCCGGACATCTGCATAACTCTTCTGCCGACTCTGTGCATCTTCTATCCGTCGTCGAATGGTCTGTATAGCTTGGGTGGTGTCGTCGATGAGATCCGTCGTAAGCCCCATCGCCTTCTTTTCACCACCTTCGTACCAACAGATTGGAGACCTACATCTCCTCCCGTACAAAGCTTCATAAGGTGCCATGCCGATAGTAGCTTGGTAGCTATTATTGTAGGCGAATTCCGCTAAACATAGATATCGGCACCAACTCCCTTTGAAATCCAGAGCACAAGCCCGTAACATGTCTTCCAGCACTTGATTCACCCGTTCGGTTTGCCCGTCAGTCTGAGGATGAAAAGCTGTACTGAATCGTAATTTGGTGCCGAGGGACTTCTGAACACACCCCAGAAATGTGAAGTGAAGCGACCATCCCTATCTGAGATGATGGTCTTGGGCACTCCATGAAGTCTGATTATCTCCTTAGCATATAATTGAGCCAGTTGCTCAATCGAATAAGTCATCTTGATAGCTAAGAAGTGAGCAGACTTCGTCAACCTGTCCACAATTACCCATACCGCATCATATCCATTTGTAGTCTTGGGAAGTCCCGAAATAAAATCCATAGAGATATCTTCCCATTTCCATTCCGGAATCGAAAGTGGCTGCAGAACTCCTCCGGGTCGCTGGTGTTCTGCCTTCACTCGTTGGCAGGTCAGGCAAGTGCCAACATGCTGAGCCACATCTCTCTTCATACCGGACCACCAGAATTTCTCTTTTAGATCTTGATACATCTTGGTGGATCCTGGATGCATCGAATAAGGGGTTTCGTGAGCTTCTACTAATATCGCTCTCCGTAGCTCCGGATCATTAGGAATACATAGACGATCCCTAAGATAGAGTACTCCCCCGTTGGCGATACGAAAACCATCGCCCTTTCCTTCTAGGATCTCTTGTTTGATTCTCTGAAGGCTAAGATCACCATCTTGTTTGTCCAATATGTCCTCAAACAATGTCGGTGATAATGTCCTAATTGACTTTATGATATAATCACATGCATATATCATAATTATATGCTTATTGTGATTATGGATAAACCTAATAATATTATGCTATCGAAACATTAGTTCTCAATCTGAGTTACGAATTATATTAGTCTATATTTATAGGATAGGTGAGATCTTATTTATTTTATTACCCAAAAATTTATTTATCACATCTTATAAGTCTATATACAAAACTATCCGAACTCAGTGAGCTAAATGGGCTGCCATCACGCCCATAATGAAAAATATCATAGCGGTGACTATCACCCCCTCGTTCATCTCCCCTTGGCCTGCCTCAGGATCTTCTACTGTTTCCATCGGATCCTCTTCTTCTATCTCGGGAACCTCCTCAGCTATTTCAGGATCCTCCTCAAGCATCCCGGGGTCTTCCTCAAACATCTCTCCCTCGGGTATCTCGGGGTCTTCCTCAAACATCTCTCCCTCAGGCATCTCGGGGTCTTCCTCAAACATCTCTTCCTCGGGCATCTCAGGGTCTTCCTCCATCATCTCGGGATCTTCCTCGTACATCTCGGGGTCTTCCTCGTACATCTCGGGATCCTCCTCGTCATCTCGGGATCTTCCTCCGAGTCCCCTAGATCCTCCGGAAACTCATGGTGGAGAAGCTGCCTACATAACTCCGTATATGAGATCCGGCATCCATGCTGTCCCCAAATCTGATAAGCAACCTCTCTCGCACGGTTGGGCAGCGAACAAAGCAGTGCTCCAATTCTATAGTCGTCCACGATCGGAAACCCTTCTTGCTCCAGTTTCCAGAATAGCCGGTCCAATAACCCCATGTTGCCTTGGACCCCAAGGACCGGACTATACTCCACCTCTGCTATTTGTTCCATCAGCTCACGACTCCGCCCATGGTAACGACTCGCAGTGCCGATCTCATGCAACATCTGGAATTGAAAAAAACGATACAGTCAGTACAAAACTGACAAACCAGTATCAAACTAGTTTATATTTTTCAATTCACAGATATATACAGAGAACGCACATAAAATAATCAGGTTCCTTTACTTTAATAGTTATTCCTACCCCCCCATAACCAATTCTAACTTAAATTTTTTTTTTTATAAATAAAAGAAAGTATCGTTCATGTTCACATATCTTACAAGTACTTGCCATTATCTATCATAAGACATCATTCATACTTGGATATTCTAGAAACATAACATATCGTAAGAGTGCTTACTATCATAAAATATACTGAAAGGTACTTACTTGGAAGCGGCAGGAAGGAGGCTTGATGTGTGTGTAGTGAGATGACAACCGCTCTGATACCAACCTGTAACGCCCGCCTTTTTCCCACACCTTACGGTGTGGCAAGAAAGACGTCGTTACGCTTAACATACATGTACATATCAAACGTCTTAATGCAGCGGAATAATTTTTTTCTTCTACACATACTTTTAACCATGCAACTAATACATGAAACATGCCTAACTTGTCATTCATGAACCTAGTGTCATTGAACTTAGCATATTAACGATATGCATGACATCATAACTTAACCATTCCATAACTTATTCATCATCATCATAAGTAGCAAGTAACTTATCCGTAAACATAGAATCATGAGTCTTAAGTCATTCATCAGGCATAACCATTATAAACATAGCATAGAATCTAAGGAGGCATTTCCAAGACCCAAGACATGCAATATGCGTAACTAAGAGGATCCTTTGCCAAGTCACCGCCACACACACACATGCTCTTGCCTCTTCTGCTGCTTCCCTTAGTAGCTTCTTGTTTGATCTGCGGTACGAGGAAAATAAAACTATAAGCACATAGGCTTAGTAAGACCCTTTCCTACTCACTAAAGTCATACGTCACTTAGACATAAAACATATCAATTATCTCACATAGCAAAATTCTGAACATGAAACATAGGCATAGTCTTGGCGTAAGTTATAAGCATATGAACAACTAATATAGCATGATTCTTAACATAAACATAGACCTAAACTTACAAAGCATGGCATCATTCCTAACATACATGAGCATGAAACATAGCATGGTATACTTCTTAACATACATGAGCATGGAACATAGCGTGGTATAACTCTTAACATACATGAGCATGAGACATACTTATACATGGCATAATTCTTGGCATACATGAACATGAAACATACTTATCATAGCATGAGATATAAGCGTAAGCATAAACATAAAACATACTTACCCTGGCGCGATGCATGACATGGATGTATGCATGAGTCAAATGCATTTACTACATAAGGATGCTTAGTTTTAAAACCATACTTTTAAATGCTTAGCATAAACATAACATCATTGGGGTCCCCGGCTTGTACCACATACATACATCATAAGCGCGCATCCCTAAGTAAATACGAGGTAGCTAGCCTCGACCTACTAGGGTAAGGACAGCATAGTCGGTAGTCCCAGAACCGGGGCGTTCTTAAGGTGCCCATCCCTGTTGCACAGCTTCGGTAGTGCCAGAACCGTGGACAGCTTCGGTAGTCCAGAACCGGGGCGTTCTTAAGGTCCAAGGGGTCCGGTACAAGCCCCATTCGTAAAATAAAATAACTATGCATGCTTCATCATTCATACTTGTCATTCATACTTATCATTCATACTTATTTCATATCATCGTTATGCCTTCATCATTCATATTTATCATTCTTACTTATCATTCATACTTAAGGCATAACTATCATCTTCATTCATACTTATCATTCTTTATTCATAAAATAGGACATACATGCATAATCATGTTTCTAGTCATAAACATCATCTTGGTTCATAAGGCTTACATGATCATGATACGTAAATAAACATGCACGTCATACATGATACATTTCATCTAGCATACATAATCTCAGTATTCATCATAAATCATGGATAGTAAGCTACATATAAACATGACGCATACTCCTAGGGTTCATGGCATTCATCCTAAAACATGCATATACCTTCATGAATCATAAATCCATTATAAGCATTTATTAACATACATGCATCATTCTATTTACCATAACATACTCCTACATCAATTACATATATTCATGGTATATGATCTAAATATTCATGAGTAAAACATGACATAAAATCCACCATACAAGGCCATGTTATATAACACATAAACCAAGATTTTTAGTAACATGAAGGTCCTTACATCATGCTTAACTATGTACTAGCATCATGGTAACTTATAAACATGCATTCTTGAGACCTTAACCCAAACCAAACCCTAGGTTTGGGTCTTGGCCGAAAGCCCTAAGGGACCATGGGTCCAGGGAAAATTTGCCTAGATCATGATTAACATCCCTTACCTTACATATCATGCCATAGAAAAATCATTTGAACCTTTGATTGAACTTAACCCCAAGTCCTAGGCCTAAAGCATGGATTGGCCGAAACCCTAGAAGGGTAACAAGTCCATGGGGAAATTCATATAACACCATTATCACCCATAAGGTATCATAGGAAACATATTAATCATGCTTGGAAAGGTTGGAGTTTACCCTAGCCCCTTAACCTTGATGTGCTACAAAACTTCCAAAATCATACTTTTAGGCTTAACCTATCATGAGTAAACATTTGAAAACATAAAGAAAGTCTTTAACATGATTTCTAGCCCAACCAAGGCTTGGCCGAAACCTCCATAAGCCCTAACCATGGATTTTTCCAACATATCATGCCAATAAAACTTAGATCATGATAAATATCTTGAAAGCTATCATACCACAGGTGAGGGGGTCTTACCTTCCTTGATCTTGCTTACAAACTTTGAATAGAAAATAGTAAGAGAACCTCCTTGTCTCTAAACTTCTCCTTAGTCCTTGTATCCTTGTAGAGGGCCTTAGATCTTCAAGATGGAGGCTTATGTGAACTTTTCCCAAGGGAGAAGGGGGCTTGGGGTTTTCGGCTAGGAGGGGAGGAAGAAGAAGAGGAGAGTAATTGGCTTGATGGAAGAAGAGAGGAGAAATGTAACTCCTTCTCTTATGCTTTTATGCCACATTAAGGAGGGTAAGTGAAGAGTCATGGTGTCTCTTCATTCTTTCCCAAGCCTTAACAAAAATCTACTTCATTCCCTCATAGCACTCCCTTGCTAAGTGAATTGGTTGGTGCATGCATGGTAGTAGACTAGGTCTAAGGTTCAATCCTTGGTGCATGCACTTTATTTTTATTTTCTTTTTATTTCATTTTTCCTTATTTTCGAAAATTCCCTAAAATTCACTCTTAATCATGCTAAAATTCCTAATTACAATTCTTTTATATTTGTATTAATGTATACCTAATTAAAATCCATTTTTTGAGCCCATATAAAGCCCATTAGTACTTAGTTTCTCAATTTAAATGAGAAAATCATGGGTTTCTAGGCTAAGGTTCGTACTAATATTTCTAAATCCTTTGGAAAATTATCTAGACATGCTTAATATTTTAAAAAAATATTAAGAAAATTTTCGGGTCGTTACACCACCACACTTCAGTGTAGGCTCTCAAAGGAGGAACTCAACAAGGTGGCGCCATTCAAGAGTGCAAAGAGTTGTGGGACAAACTGGTTGAACTGAATGAAGGATCCAACGAGTCCAGAAGGGCAAAGACGGACTTGCTCGTTGCCCAACTCCAATCCCTGTCCATGAAGAGCAACGAAACTGTCAGCCAGATGCATGGAAGGGTGAAGGAGATCATCAACGAACTCCATGTGATTGGAGAAAAGATTGAAAACCAGGATCTCGTCAGGTACGTCCTACAGTCTTTCCCAAGAACAACTTTGTGGGCATCAATGGTTGATGCCTACAAAGTATCAAGGGATTTGTCTATAGTTAAATTAGATGATTTATTTTGTGAATTTGAATTGCACGAACAAGCTAATATTTCGGCTAAAGAAAAGGTATAACTTTTATTGCAGAAAAGGAGAAGAAGAAAAGGAAGGAGTAGAAGAAGGTGGTCTACTCCTCCTCATCCGACTCAGAGGAATCCAGTGCCTCTATGGATAGCGACCAAGAGGCTTTCATGGTATGAAAAATACATATGGCTTTCAAAAGTTTTTCTAACAAGTCTTATGCTAGGAAAGGATTCAAAGGCACAGGTAAGGCAAAGGACATCATCTACTACAATTGCCACCAAGAGGACATATGAAGAACGAGTGCCCTCAACTGAAGAGAAGAGATGAAAAGGAGGAGAAGAAGAAAGGTGACAAGATGAGGTCAAAGGGAAAGGAGAAGAGTGTCACCAACCTCAAGGCGACTTGGGATGATCCTTTATCCTCGGAGGAGGAAGAGGAGCAAGTGTCTCACTTTGCTCTCATGGCAGTGGACCATTCAGAGTCATCAGATGATGAAAGAAGCTCGAGCAGTGAAGATGAAAGCGCTTCATCATCATCATCATCATCCGAGTCAGAAGCTTCGGAAGTGAGGTATACAACTTACCCTCCTCCACTTTAGTTAAAATCATTTCGAACACCAACATAGATTTAGCTAAAGCTAGAAGTAAGATTAAGGACTTAAAAGATGAAATTGTCATGGTTAGAGTAGAGTTTACAAAGCTTAAGGAAGACTTACATGCTTGTTCTCTTACATCACATGATTCATGTTTTGAAATTGAAAATAGGGAACTAAGGAAAAAGGTAGATGACCTCACAGAGGCACTTAGGAAATTTCAAGTAGGCTGTAGCAACTTAGATATGATAATTAACAGTTAAAGGGTCGTCTATAACAAGGCCGGATTAGGATATAGGCCGAAGACCAAGGAAGTGGCCTTTGTCTCACTCATGGATAGGATTGGTGCATCTAGGAGACAAGGACTAAGGGAAACACCAATAGGGTGTGGGTACCTAAGAAATTTTTAAATGATACTTGTGGATCAAAAATCTGGGTACCAAAAGAGTATGTTTTCCATGTTGTATAGGTGAAGGTGAAGGAGGCCTCAACCATGTGGATAGTAGATAGTGGGTGCTCAAGACATATGACCGGAGATGTGAGCAAGTTCACTATTATTAGCTACCTAAGAGAAGGGACAGTCTCCTTTGGAAATAGTGAAAAACTGAAAATAATTGGTAGGGGCACCATTGAGGTATCTTCTACAATTTCTATCCATAAGGTACTTTTAATTAAAGACATAAAATTTAATTTACTTAGTGTAAGTCAGTTATGTGATGCGGGCTATAGGGTTGAATTCCATGGTAGGAAGTGCCTAATAAAACAAAATGAATCCGATAATGTCATACTAGAAGGGTATAGAGAAGCTAACTTGTATTATCTTGATCTTGCTTATGCTACTAACAATTTACCTAAGTGTCTCATGTCTAAAGAAGAAGAAGGGTGGTTGTGGCATCGAAGACTTGGGCACGTGAGCATGAGAAGCATTGCAAGAGTGGCCAAGGAAGAGTTAGTAAAGGGGCTACCTACAATTAAGTACGAGAAGACCAAATGTGTGATGTATGCCAAGAAGGTAAGCAATCAAAATCATCACACAAAGGCAAATACCCTAACCACTACTACTTTACCATTAGAACTTTTACATATTGACTTGTTTGATTGTCATAATACTCCCTCACTATGTAACGCCCGTCTTTTTCCCACACCTTACGATGTGGCGAGAGAGACGGCGTTACGCTAACATACATACACATACATACGGCATAGGAATATCTTAATGCAGCGGAATCAATTTTTTTCTTCTTACACATGTGTTTTACCATGCATCTAGTACTTGAACATGTATATATGCCTTAACCTATCATTCATGAACATGGTAGCATTGTAACTTAGCATATTAAAGTATAACATTCCTTACTTTATCCATAAGCATCATAAGTAGCAAGTAACTTATCATAAGTATAGCATAGAATCTAAAGAGGCATTTTAAAACACAAAACATAATAGAAGAGTCTTTTTCCTCTTTCCTCTGCCATGTCACTACCACACACACACTTTTGGCCCCTCCTACTGCTTCACCTAGTAACCTCCGTTTGCTTGATCTGCGGTATAAGACAATAAGACTATAAGCACATAGGCTTAGTAAGACCCTTTCCTACTCACAAAAATCCATATGTCGCATAAACATAAACATAATGCTTAAATCCTACTTATCATGACATACTTCTTATCATAAACATAAATACAATCATGGCATCATTCTTAGCATGAACATAAATATAATCATGACATCATACTTAACATGAACATAAACATAATCATTTGCATAAACATACTTTGCATTAACATACTTTGCATAAACATACTTTGCATAAACATACTTATCATAAACATACTTATCATGGCATAACGCATAACATGGATGAATGCATGCGTCAAATGCATATATCATAAGGATGCTTAGTTTAAAATCATTCTTTTAAATACTTAAACATAATCATAACATCATTGGGGTTCCCGGCTTGTACCACATACATACATCATAAGCGTGCATCCCTAAGTAAATACGACGTAGCGAGCCCCAACCTACTAGGGTAGGAACAGCTACGGTAGTTCCAAAAACCGGGACGTTCTTAAGGTGCTCATCCCTGTTGGACAGCTACAGTAGTCCCAGAACCGTGGACAGCTTCGGTAGTCCAGAACCGAGGCGTTCTTAAGGTGCTCATCCCTTGCACCCTTACTTCGGTCCGGTACAAGCCCATTCTTAAAATAAATTAGTTAACATGCTTCATCATTCATAGAACATACATGGCATAAACAACATCTTGTTTCATGAAACATGACATAAGAATAGGAACAGCTACGGTAGTTCCAGAACCGAGGCGTTCTTAAGGTGCCCATCCCTTAGCATGACATAAACATACTTAACATTTCATCATTCATACTTAACATCATGATGCCTTAAAGGCATGAACATTCATCATCATTCATTATCTTCATTCATAAGGTATGTCATGCTTACATCATTTTGTCTTAGGGCCATGGTTATCATTTTCGTTCATCATCTTCATTCTTAAACATGGCATACGTACATATCATTCATAAAACATGGCTTACATACATATCGTGCATAAAACATGGCATACATACATATCATTCATAAAGCATGGCATACATACATATCATTCATAAAACATGACATACATACATATTATTCATAAAACATGGCATACATACATATCATTCATAAAACATGGCATACATACATATTATTCATAAAACATGCATGGTCATGGTACATAGGAAAACATGCCTAGATCTTTTCATACACGATATATTTCCCTAGGTTCATGGCACGTAGTCTAAACATTTGTGTATCATCATAGCACATGACCTAATATACAAAGTCAGGACACATTTTACATGAAGTTAGGTTTTAGGTCACATAAAAATTCCTACAACATACTTAATCATATACATACATCTTAGTAACCCATAAACAAGTCTCTTTTGAAACTTAACCCAACCCAAACCCTAACTTATACTCTTGGCCGAAAGTTCAATAGGGGAAAACCCCATCATTCAAGCAACATGCAAAAGTCCATAGGAAAAAGAAGAACCCATACATTCAACAATGTCATAGTAAGTCATTTGACCCCATAATTGGAGCCAACCCAATTTCCTAGCCCTCTTGTTTGTCTTTGGCCGAAACCCTAATGGGTCACAAACATATGAAAAAAAATTCCTATCATTCACCATTAAGATCCATTAAATCATAGGAAACATAATATACATGCTTGAAAAGGTTAGACCTCATCCTATGTTGACATGGGCCGAAACCCTAGGAAACTTTAGGGTGCCACAAACTTTCCCTAAATCATAATCTATGTCTTACATATCATAATAAAACATTTAAGTGCACAAAAGAGAGTTTACATCATCCCTAAGCCCAAACATCAACCTTGGCCGAAACCCTAGAGGCTCCACTTCATGGTTTCCTCAACTTAAATCTTAAACAAAAGTCTAAATCTTGTTAACCATCAAAGAACAATCATACCACAGGTGAGGGGGTCTTACCTTGGTTTGTCTTTGATTATCACCTTGAATGGAGAAGCCAAAAGAAAGCTCCTTGACCTTAGGCCTCTCTTTAGCCCTTGTATTCTTGTAGAAAGTCTTGGATCTTCAAGATCAAGTTCCCTTGTGAAACCTTTCCAAGGGAGAGGGGTCTTGTGGGTTTTGGCTAGGAGAGGGAAGAAGAAGGAGAGGAGAGGCTTGGTGGATGAAGAGAAGAGGGAATAACTATCTTAATTGTTAAGTTATCATTCCTCTCATTTATACACAATGAAGAGGGGAAGTGAAGAGACATGGTGCCTCCTCTTATGGTGACTCTTCACTTCCTTTAGCCTTAACAAAAATCCACTTCATTCCTCATAGCACTCCCTTGCTAGGTGAATTGTGTTGGGACCGGGTGCATGTCGACAAGGATACGGGTTCGTAAAATTTTAAATTTTTACGTGCAGCGGAAGAATTAGCATAAAATAATTTCCTAAATTATTTTAACCACGTATCTAGCATGCAACCTTATGGTGTGTGGACATAATCATAAATTAAAACTTTGCGGAAAAGTAAACTAATTTACTAAGTACCTTGCGTAACTCGAAGTAAGGGACGAGATCCAACCGTAGCGTCCCTTGGAAGCTTCGCCTCTATTCGCGTCCACGCCGAGTTCTCTTCGGGATGACTTCGTAAAGTCATGAGTTTTGTGCCGACGAGAACTACTAGATTCTCTAAAGGCACAACTAGAAGAACAAGAGAAAAGAATGGAAACTCACCAACAAGAAATGGAATCTAAATTTCGGGAAGAGAGGAGTTGTGATCCGCGTCTTCTTCTTCTTGTCTTGGCTTCTCCTTCTCCTTGATAGCTCACGGCAACCAACCCTAAGGGAAGAAGTGCGCCGCCCTAGGTGGATGAAGGGGCGCCGGCCCTAGTTGCCTCAAGGGGCGCCGGCCCTAGGGTTGAGAAGGGGAAAAGGGAGGAAGAGAATAAGAGAGAGAGAGGGAGAGGATTAACTCTTAATCAACTTAATTGATTGGATTTGAAGGCTAGCCTTTGGTTCCTATATATAGTAACCTCTCCCTTGCTAAGTCTCCACTTTAACGGAATTAACGGAATTAATTTTCATAAGAAATTTATCTTATAAATTTTCTTATGAATAATTCCGTTATGCCTAGTTTTATTATAACTAACTTTATAATAAAACAAATTATTCTCTTCTTTAATTATGGAATAAATTTTATAAGAAATTTATAAATTTTTCTTTTAATGGAAAAATCAATTCATAATTGATTTTATAAAATTAAAATAAACCACTCCACGGATTATTTTAATTTCCCAAAAAGAAATAAATTTCTATAAATTTATTTATATAAATTTCTTTATACAAATTTATTTATCCATAATTTATAAAACAAATCGCTCTAGATTTATTCTATTAATTAAACCAATTAAATTGGTTTATTCCCCTTTTAATGGCCGGCCAAACCAAGAGGGTGGACACCCTCTTTGGCTGGCCAAACCAAGCCGATTCCATCGTGAATTAAACTCATTTAATTCGCCCATTAAGCCTTCAAAAGACTTAGCCATTTTAAGTTTCCGTTGCGCCTCTGATTAACTCAGATTCGACTTATTTCTCTTGATCGGAAAATTCAATTTTCAACTCGTTTTAAATCCCTCGGATTACTCGTAGTGCGTGTGACTAAATAGGCTTTCGATTTATGTTGGTCGTCTATAATCAACTAATTATAGAACGATCATGAGTGACACCTAGTAGTACATCATGACCCCCAATTAATCGAAAGATCAACGGTTTGACCTCAGAAGTAATTCTGAAGCCCTTTAGCAGCTCTAATGAATCGTGCCCCATTCCCTTCACCACCTTATACCCACTTGGTTCAGGACATGGTCTGTTTGTGTCAGTCCCCACTAGACTGACTACGTCACACCTAGCCCAAGTAGTGTCTTTCTCGTCCTTTGGATTTCTAATTACTCTCATGTATTTAAGAGACTCGCACTCTAAACATGATATACTCTGGCCAGAGGTTTTGAGTAACAATCCGACGATAGGCCTGGGTATACATCTCCTCGCAAGGAGTGGTGAATCCTTTGTAGGCTGTTCAAACAACTTCGGGCACTTCGGCTTATACCCAATCATCCTGGGTCCACACCTCCTTGGAGATGCTTGCTTAAGATGTTAAAGTATAAGTCTCCATGACCAAGATGACTTGAACACCGCAAGTCAAAGGAACATCGCACTTAAGCTACAGTAAGAACTTCATTGACATATCTACATGTAGATTCCCATATGAAGTCTTACAGCTAGTCACTCCAATGAACTAGTTCCCTTAACTAGCATCCATGTTTATCTCCGGACATCCCAATGTCACCAGCCAGTGAGAATCAGCTGATTAGAGAATAACCCATGCTAGTCTCAACAGAATTGATAGTGTCCGTTTTTATCAATTCATCGACTAGGGATAATTTCAATACTTCACAATTGCACATTTAGATATAATCACTAGTTGTGATCCCATCACAAATTCTCTTATGCTGTGAATTGTATTGCGGACATTCAGTAGATGAGTTTAAGATCTCAATCAAATACACAAACATGTATACTCAAATAGTGAATTATCATTTATTAGAATAAATGTTTACAATCATAAGGCGATTGCCTTAGGACACTTCTCTCATATTACTAACAAACTCCCACTTGCTCCATTTCCAACCCGCAAATTCGCTTCTCCCTTGACGAGTCTTCTTCTATTCCTTAGCCCCTGTATGTCATTACATATATGTGAGCTACACCCAGTATCATGTACCCAGGTATCTGAGGAAATAGAGTGACATTCAATAACGAAGATACCTGAAGAGGATGGGGCATCGGATGCCTTCTTCTTCAAGGACTCAAGATAAACCTTGCAGTTTCTTCGCAAGTGACCCTCCTTGCCACAATGATGACAGGTTCCTTTTGGTTTTTTTCAGTCTTCTTGGCCTTTTTCTTCTTCCCCTTGTTCTATTCTATGGCCTTCCTCTTAGAACCTTTCTTCGAGGAACCAACTAACAGTACTGCCTTTTGATCCGGCTTTACAGAAGGCTCCACAGTCTTCAGCAGGTTGAGCAACTCAGGAATGGTGGTCTCCAGTTTGTTCATCTGATAGTTCATCACAAATTGTGAATAACTCTTGGGAAAACAACTCAGAATTAAGTCAATACTTAGTTCATGATCCATTGCAAAACCGAGTGCACTGAGTCGCTCAATGTACCCCAACATCTTTAACACAAACTGCGAGGCAGAAGTGCCTTCCTGCATCTTAGTGGTGAAGAGGAGTCTGGAGACTTCGAACCTTTCGGATCTCGCCTGCTCTTCAAACAACTCATGAAGATGGAAGATGATGGTATAAGCATCCATATGCTCATGCTGCTTTTGTAGCTCAGGTATCATAGAGGCTAGCATAATGCAACTCGCAAGTTCAGAATCGGTCACATGTTTCTGATGGGCCAACAATTGGTCTGGAGTTGCATTTTCTAGAGGATGGTCGGGAAGTTGATTTTCAATGACATAAGCAAGCATTTCCGCCTTGAGGACTATCCTCAGGTTTCGAAGCCAGTCCATGAAGTTTGGCCCAGTCAGTTTATTGGTGTCCAAAATGGAACACAAGTTTAGAGAAGACATGATCGAGTGATTATCCTAGAAATACAAATTGAGTTTATGTGAGAAGAATGATTAAAGAATGTATCAACATACATAAATAAAATCCTATTTATTTTTCAAATTGAATAACCCTTTTTATCAATTCGGGAGATCGTAGGAACATCTCCAAATAGGTTGATATCCAACCATAGATAAGAACAACCATGACTGTGGCCATCAAGTTTTTCTTAGCTATGAAGGTAGGTAATTACACCGATTACATATCACATATATGTAACTATCACTTTATGCTATCAACTAATTGAATGTTTGCATAAATCATTAGGTTATTAACTCATTAACAAGTATGTAACATTATACATAGCACCCAACTGCACCTCTCTTTACATCGACCTTGGCTGTGGCACAACAAATCGATGCTCCAAGCTTAAGGCTGACCCATTAATCAAGAAATAGTTTTAATATGGTTGGAGCTCATTCAACCGTTTAGTCAGGCTTGGATGTGTCCAACAACCAAAACTAAGGATTGACCTCTGACTCCAACTATATTATTCATAAACTAATTCCATGGTTTGAACATGTTGAGGTTCAAGTCGGGCATGGATGTGTCCATCAACCCAAACGAGAAACAAAACTCCGGTTCTAACCATATTAATGGAAGGTGTTAGCCTTAATATTTTGTAAGGGGTTTTGGGTCTCATCTTTTCTAAGCACATTCATGACATATGATTATGTCATGACTAACAATTTCCTTAATAAAGTATGTATGTGACTTAATTTATCAAGTCTCATGAATTGAATTAGGAACCGAATTTCCTCATTCTAATTTCATACTTTATTAAAGGAATTGTTTTGGGAAACAATTTCCTAAATTGTCATAATCAATTTCGGAAATAATATGATTAAGACTTTGATTTCTCTAAATCAAATCTTATTAAATTAAGAGGCAATTCTCTTAATTCAATGACATATTATTTTCATGAAAATCTCAATTAAGAAAACTCTATAGGAAACAATTTTCCTAATTAATTTTGGAGACAACAACATGTAAGAGCATCACCTCTTAAATTATGTTTTATTCATGGATTTAATTAATTACAACAAATCGTTTTCTAAGGGTGGCTCCCCGAGGCTCAGATACCCAAAGAAAAATAATTTGTCGTAAATCCAATTTGGTCCGTTTCAGAAACGCAACCAAATCAAACATGACAATTTCATTCAAAATTGGGAAATTAAATTACAACAACTAACTTTAAATTGGACGGCTCCCCGAGGCTCAATCCAAAATAAAGAATTTTGTTAATAATTTAAAGCCAATTCGAATTTGAAATTATCAACTAATTATCCATAAATTTGTCTAGACTTTCTCAAAAGAAAGTGCCCAAAATTGCGAGGTTTCATAATAGATTTTCAGAATGGTTGTAAGTTTCTGGTACAAAGAAAACTTACATATTTCCAAAATTAGAAAATTTCTAAAATTAGAAAAATTTCCAAAATTGGAAAGTTTCCAAAGATAGGAATATTCACAATTATTATAAAATTTCAGAAACTAGAAAATTTCAAAAGTTTGTGAAATTTCATGAGGATTTCCAAACTTTGAAATTCCTAAATCTAAAATTAATCATAATTGGAAAGTTTCCATAATTAAAAATTTTTTCTAAATTGAGATCATGACAAAGTGTTCCGCAAAACAATTATATGATTATATCGAACACTAACCGGCTCTGATACCACTGTTGGGACCGGGTGCATGTCGACAAGGATACGGGTTCGTAAAATTTTAAATTTTTACGTGCAGCGGAAGAATTAGCATAAAATAATTTCCTAAATTATTTTAACCACGTATCTAGCATGCAACCTTATGGTGTGTGGACATAATCATAAATTAAAACTTTGCGGAAAAGTAAACTAATTTACTAAGTACCTTGCGTAACTCGAAGTAAGGGACGAGATCCAACCGTAGCGTCCCTTGGAAGCTTCGCCTCTATTCGCGTCCACGCCAAGTTCTCTTCGAGATGACTTCGCAAAGTCATGAGTTTTGTGCCGACGAGAACTACTAGATTCTCTAAAGGCACAACTAGAAGAACAAGAGAAAAGAATGGAAACTCACCAACAAGAAATGGAATCTAAATTCCGAGAAGAGAGGAGTTGTGATCCGCGTCTTCTTCTTCTTGTCTTGGCTTCACCTTCTCCTTGATAGCTCACGGCAACCAACCCTAAGGGAAGAAGTGCGCCGACCCTAGGTGGATGAAGGGGCGCCGGCCCTAGTTGCCTCAAGGGGCGCCGGCCCTAGAGTTGAGAAGGGGAAAAGGGAGGAAGAGAATAAGAGAGAGAGAGGGAGAGGATTAACTCTTAATCAACTTAATTGATTGGATTTGAAGGCTATCCTTTGGTTCCTATATATAGTAACCTCTCCCTTGCTAAGTCTCCTCTTTAACAGAATTAACGGAATTAATTTTCATAAGAAATTTATCTTATAAATTTTCTTATGAATAATTCCGTTATGCCTAGTTTTATTATAACTAACTTTATAATAAAATAAATTATTCTCTTCTTTAATTATGGAATAAATTTTATAAGAAATTTATAAATTTTTCTTTTAATGGAAAAATCAATTCATAATTGATTTTATAAAATTAAAATAAACCACTCCACGGATTATTTTAATTTCCCAAAAAGAAATAAATTTCTATAAATTTATTTATATAAATTTCTTTATACAAATTTATTTATCCATAATTTATAAAACAAATCGCGCTAGATTTATTTTATTAATTAAACCAATTAAATTGGTTTATTCCCCTTTTAATGGCCGGCCAAACCAAGAGGGTGGACACCCTCTTTGGCCGGCCAAACCAAGCCGATTCCATCGCGAATTAAACTCATTTAATTCGCCCATTAAGCCTTCAAAAGACTTAGTCATTTTAAGTTTCCGTTGCGCCTCTGATTAACTCAGATTCGACTTATTTCTCTTGATCGGAAAATCCAATTTTCAACTCGTTTTAAATCCCTCGGATTACTCGTAGTGTGTGTGACTAAATAGGCTTTCGATTTATGTTGGCCGTCTATAATCAACTAATTATAGAACGATCATGAGTGGCACCTAGTAGTACATCATGACCCCCAATTAATCGAAAGATCAACGGTTTGACCTCAGAAGTAATTCTGAAACCCTTCAGCAGCTCTAATGAATCGTGCCCCATTCCCTTCACCACCTTATACCCACTTAGTTCAGGACATGGTCTGTTTGTGTCAGTCCCCACTAGACTGACTACGTCACACCTAGCCCAAGTAGTGTCTTTCTCGTCCTTTGAATTTCTAATTACTCTCATGTATTTAAGAGACTCGCACTCTAAACATGATATACTTTGGCCAGAGGTTTTGAGTAACAATCCGACGATAGGCCTGGGTATACATCTCCTCGCAAGGAGTGGTGAATCCTTTGTAGGCTGTTCAAACATCTTCGGGCACTTCGGCTTATACCCAATCATCCTGGGTCCACACCTCCTTGGAGATGCTTGCTTAAGATGTTAAAGTATAAGTCTCCATGACCAAGATGACTTGAACACCGCAAGTCAAAGGAACATCGCACTTAAGCTGCAGTAAGAACTTCATTGACATATCTACATGTAGATTCCCATATGAAGTCTTACAGCTAGTCACTCCAATGAACTAGTTCCCTTAACTAGCATCCATGTTTATCACCGGACATCCCAATGTCACCAGCCAGTGAGAATCAGCTGATTAGAGAATAACCCATGCTAGTCTCAACAGAATTGATAGTGTCCATTTTTATCAATTCATCGACTAGGGATAATTTCAATACTTCACAATTGCACATTTAGAGATAATCACTAGTTGTGATCCCATCACAAATTCTCTTATGTTGTGAATTGTATTGCGGACATTCAGTTGATGAGTTTAAGATCTCAATCAAATACACAAACATGTATACTCAAATAGTGAATTATCATTTATTAGAATAAATGTTTACAATCATAAGGCGATTGCCTTAGTACACTTCTCTCATATTACTAACAAATTGGTTAGTACATGCATGGTGGTATGCTAGGTCCTTGGTGCATGCACTTTATTTTTATTTTATTTTTTATTTTTATTTTTTATTATTTTTGAAAATTCCCCTAAGACCCACCCATAATCATACTAATATTCCTAATTAATTCCCATCTATATTTATATTACATTCTACCTAAAATCCACTAATAACCATGGTATTATGAAAGCCCATATAAGGCCCATTAGTACTTAGTTTCTCAAATTAAATGGGAAAATCATGGATAACTAGGCTAAAGTTCACTCTAGTGTCTCTAGGTTCCTAAAAAACTATCTAGACCTGATCAATATTTTAAAGAAAATATTGAGAAAATTTTCCAGGTCGTTACACACTAGTGGGAGTAAATATTGTTTAGTTATTGTAGATGATTTTTCTAGGTTTACATGGGTTTTCTTTATGAAACATAAGGACGATACCTTAGAAATTTTTATAGGGTTCAGTAAAAGGGTAGAAAATGAAAAATACCTCAAAATTAATCGAATTAGGAGTGACCACGGCGAGGAATTCCAAAATTCAAGTTTCTCACAATTTTGTATAGAAAATGGGTATAAGCATGAATTTTCATGCACAAGGACTCCTCAACAAAATGGGGTAGTTGAGAGGAGAAACATAGCCCTATAAGAAGCTGCTAGGACTATGCTTAATGCATACTCACTTCCAAGCTACTTTTGGGCCGAAGCGGTTAATACCGCTTGTTACACTCAAAACCGGGTCTTAATACATAAGTTCCTAGGCAAAACACCCTTTGAGTTGTGGAATGAGAGAATTCCATAAGTCCACTACTTTAGGGTCTTTGGATGTAAGGTCTATATTTTAAATACCAAAGATGACCTAAGGAAGTTTGAGTCAAAAGTCGATGAAGGAATCCTAGTTGGTTATTCATCCACTAGTAGGGGGTATAGAGTTTACAACAAAATGACAAAGGTGATTGAGGAGTCCTCCAATGTTAACTTTGATGAATCGACAAATACCTACCCTAGAAAAGCCTCAATTGATAAGGATATGGAAGAAGTCCAACCCTTGCCCAAAGAATCCAAGACCTACATTTGGAGGGCAATGATCAAGGGGGAGTAAGAAGTACCCTAGAGGATGAGGAAGAAGTAGTCAATGAACCCACAACCTTTAGGCCCTTGAGACATCACCAAGATCACCCAATTGACCAAATAGTTGGTGATGTCACTCAAGGAGTAAGGACTAGGTCCTACTTTAGAGACTAAACTAGTCAAATCGCCTTAATCTCTCAATTAGAACCTAAGTCTATTGATGAATCATTGGGAGATGTAGATTGGGTCTTAGCCATGCAAGAAGAGCTAAATCAATTTGAGAGGAGTGAGGTTTGGGAATTGGTTCCTAGGCCCAATGATTGCACCATTATAATCACAAGATGGGTTTTTAGGAACAAACTAGATGATCAAGGCAAAATCACTAGGAACAAGGCTAGATTGGTAGCTAGGGGGTTTAACCAAGTTGAGGGATTGGATTATGATGAGACTTATGCCCCCATAGCTAGATTAGAGTCCATTAGAATTCTACTAGCCTACACCGCTCACATGGGTTTCACACTTCACCAAATAGATGTGAAGTCGACATTCCTTAATGGGATCATTAAGGAAGAAATTTATGTAGAACAACCCCCCGGGTTTGAGGACCCTAACTATCCAAGACACATTTACAAATTGAGAAAAGCCTTATATGGATTGAAACAAGCTCCCCGGGCTTGGTATGAAAGGCTTTCTTCATTTCTAGTGTCTAAGGGGTTTAGGAGAGGAACAATTGACCTTACTTTGTTCCTAAAATCTAAGGATAAGGATATATTTGTTGTCCAAGTATATGTAGATGATATCATTTTTGGGTCAACAAATAAAGACTTCCTACAAGAATTCATCAAATGTATGGAAGATGAATCTGAGATGAGTCTTGTAGGAGAACTAACTTTCTTTTTAGGACTTCAAGTTAAGCAAACTAATGAAGGAACACATGTTTTTCAAACTAAATATGCTAAGGAAATGCTAAAAAAATTTGGCATAGAAAATGCTAAGGTAGCATCTACCCCCATAGGAACAAATGTGAAAATGGATAGTGACCTTGAAGGGAAAATGGTAGACTCTAAGCAATATAGGAGCATGATTGGTAGCCTACCATACCTAACCGCTAGTAGACCCGATATACTTTTTGCGGTAGGTATGTATGTTAGGTACCAATCTTGTGCCAAAGAGTCCCATTTGGTTGTAGTTAAGAGGATCCTAAGGTATGTTAATGGTACCCTCAATGTCGGGCTTTGGTATCCTAGAACCCCTAATGTTGATCTTATTAGATACACCGACTCAGACTATGCGGGATGCAAGCTAGATAGGAAGAGTACTAGTGGAGGGTGTCAATTCCTTGGGTCTTCCTTAGTTAGTTGGAGTAGTAGGAAACAACCATGTGTTGCCCTATCAACAACAGAGGTGGAATATGTGGCAATGGGTGGTTGTGTTTCCCAACTACTTTGGATCATGCACACCTTAAAAGATTATGAGTTACATTATTTCAAGGTCAAAGTCTTGTGTGATAATGTAAGTACAATCAATTTGACCAAAAATCCGGTTCACCACTCTAGAACAAAACACATTGAAGTGAAGCATCACTTCATTAGAGACCATGTGGCAAGGGGAGACATAGAATTACACTATGTTGAGTCCAAGTCAAATCTTGCCGACATTTTTACCAAGTCTCTTCCCGAATTAGAGTTTACATCTTTAAGAAGAGGCCTTGGAATGTGTTTTGTAGAAGTATAGGATGAACCTTGGGGTAATAGATTGGGAAAGGTGTGCTAGATCCATTAGGGTGATACATTTGGTTCACTTGTGCTTGTGGCATAGTGTGAATCATTAAAAGTATCAAAATATCAAAAATAGACCAACTATGGGGAAGGTATGTGTTTAATTAATGGACATTGACGAGCCCAAATATACTAATTTATTTTGTCATGAAAGTATGGGCTCATCAGATTTAGAATTTATAAATGAAAGCTGGAAACCCTTTTACAATCAAAAGTATGAAAATGTAATATAGGGGCCACAGGTCGTATTTTTCTCGGGGACTAGTTGTCGTGTTTGATTCGAACTTGTATTTATGTGTCGTTTGTGTTTTCGGGTTTCAAATAAAGATTTGGGTTTTGGTTCAATTCGACATGGAAAACATGATGCAAAGGATCAACCACAAGGATAGCTTACTATGTAACTCAACAAGTGGTAACAATGGTTAACTCAATCAATGGAAAACTAAATCAAGGCACTAAAGCAATTTTGGAAACAAACAAATCTGATTTCAATTGTAAAATGCCACTGCAAATTAGATGGAGCTTCAAAATCAAACTCGAAATAAACCAAATACAAGCAAACTAAAAACAGTTTACTACAATTCATTCCCGAGATTTACTTAATACCAAGGTGGATACAACTTACAAACAGCAAAACTGATGTTCCAAGAGCTGATAGTACATGCAGAGAATTTCTTTCAGATTAACCTCTCATAACTAAACAAATGCAAGGCAATTCATAAACAATCTGATACAAAATAAGTGCCAATTGCTTAACTTGATACCAAGATCAGAAATGCAAGCTTAAAACTGCTGAAAAGTAGATTCACAGTTTCGGAAATGTTATGACTGCAAAAGAAACTGATTTCAAGCTCAAGAATGCACTAAAGATAGATTTAGTTTTGATGCCAATCAGTGCTGAAATTCCCCATTGACAGACATGCAAACTTGATTCCTAAACTAAGAAATCTGCTGTGCCAAGACTGATACTGATGATTTCGAACTGTCTCTGCAACTCAGCTAGGAAGGAAGGGGCTGTGAGTGAAATGCTATGTTAAGGAAGAGGAGGAGATGCAGTAGAATCGATGTGCTGGTCAGTTTAGAACATTTGTAAACTGAATCTAAATGCAGTGTGCAGGGATTCAGAAATGAAATGCAAAGTTTCACCAAACCAACTGCAGAAATAGAGACTGTAATTCAGAAACTAATTGATATTTAACAACTAATTCCAAGCACATTCGCATATCAAAGGGTATGATTAACTTCAGGACTCAACTCAAGGCAAACAGATTGCAACAAGCTGAAAACTTCAGAGAAAAGCTACATGCAGAGAATGAAATTGATACAAAGTTTCAGACTTGGTACGCTGCAGAAATTCAGAAACGCAGATTCAATTTCAGAACAAACAGAGTGATCTAAATTCGATTGTTAACTAAACCATAATCCTAGCTAATGAATATGCCGAATTGAAACTATCAAACAAAGAACCAACTGGACAGTTTAACCACTAAGTGAAGTGCAGAAAAAAAATGATACGCAGCTGATAAAGGTGATACGCAAGAAAATGAACAGCAATTAAACTAAATTAACTTCAATTGTTCACTGAATAAGATCCCTAGCTACATTTACTTGCTGAGCTAAAGCTAATTAAGCAGAAAACAAATTCGGAAATGGAAACTAAGTAGCTGATATGAAAATTCAGAACAAAATAGATTCGGCAGAATGAAATTCAAACTACAAACACAATGAAATAAGCTAATTAAACTAAGCCTCAATCTTCCCTAAGCTCAAGTGCTTCTTGGTCGTCAAGCAGGAGTGAGCCTCGAACCCGCAAGCTCAGCAAATCAGTGGAAGAAAAACTCTGCGATTCAACTCCATTCAAACTCTCCCCAAGCTGAAATTAGCCATCGATTTCTTCAATTCTGCTGTGGTGGATTGCGATTGTGATTAGGGAATGATCCTAACCATCCAAGGAACCCCTCTGGACAGCTCGGAAGCAGTGGCGATGAAGCGCAGCTGAGATTGACGAACTCAAGTGACAGAGCCACTGAAACCTCACGAAACTCTGTCTTTGGGCAAAATTCGAGCTGGAAATTCCTCTGTGAGCTCTCCCCACTGACCTAACACCTGTTCTGATGAGAGATTTGAGGGGTCGCGCCCCTTGGATGGAGAACTAGCTAAAACTGTGAAGGAACGAAGAAGAAACGACTGTAGCGGCGGAGACGCGACGAGGAGAAGGTGAGCAGCGTTTCTGATTAAATAGGAGATAATGGACGGCTGTGATTGATTTGATGAAATCCAACGGTAGATCTTGGTCTGATTTGAGCCAAACTTTTATGATGATGATCTGGGGTCAGGATCTGCCTTGTGGTAGCTCGGATCCTTCAGATATGCAACGGATGGTCCAGATCAACTCTATCTATGAATGGACGCTCTAGAGCCCTCCTTGCTTGATCCAACGGTTGATCTAGCTCTGATTGGGATGAAACCTTCAGATCTTGATCATATAGCCTGATCAACCCTAACCCTAGCTCGGATTGCTTCAGATCGTCCCGGATGGCTCAGATCTAGCCGCTCTTGAATCGGACGGCCCGGATTAATCGTAGGCTTGATAGTTCGATCCGGTTCACATCCGACTCAAATCTGACCCAATATGCCCTAGGTCCAGGATCCTTTCTTGCCTACAAAAATATATCAGAAAATTAGTGGCCAAATAATCCAAAAATTGTGTAATTTTGCAATTAAGTCCAAAATAATAGGAAATCCTAAAACCTAGGGTAAAATCACAATTAAGCAATAAAAACATAGGTCAATCATGGATTTTAGCACTTAAAATAATCAATAAAATGGTGCTTATCAACTCCCCCACACTTAGCCTTGAGCGTCTCGCGAAATAACTAAACATGTATCCCATAGATTTTCTTAAGCATAATTAGAAGCAAATGAAAAGAAATTACCTAGGGTTGCCAATTCTCATAAATCTAAGCTCTATGGATTACTATCTTGTCCTTAAATCAACAACTTAGCCTTTTCATCCATCATGGATCATTGAGATGAATTTAAATCTCTAGCCTTTCAAGGAAAATTCTGGTGACTCTCTCCTAAGTTCTAAGTTGATGATGGAAGTGGAGCTCACTCAAACACACATGTTTCTTGCACTACCATAGGCTTGCTTATTATCTACTCTCCACCATTAATCATGATTAGGATTCACATCTACAAAAATTTATTCAAACAAATGAAAGCATGGAAAATGATAAAGAAATGGAGTAAAAATCAAGGAAATGGAAAATGGATGGAGTGGGAGACTTGGTTGCTCAAAAAATGTTTCCAATGTGCTTTGCCCCATCTTAACAGTCCTCTAATGATATCAAAAGTATGGTGGAGTGAAACTTGAATAAATTCCTTTGATTTGGATGAAAAACCCTTTTTGATCTCAATGTGCCAAGTTTGCCAATTTTTGTGCCATTTTTGTTTCTTTCACTCTTTTCTTCTTTTTTTTTTTCTCTGTTCAGCTCCACTTAATCCATTTCAAGTCTCTGATTTCTTAAATAATCAACATCAGTTAGCATCACATAGTGTAGTGGAGAGTTTGATGTTTCATTTCGAAATGATGTGCTGAACTTGACTACACTGCACTGTAAGTTTGAGGCTTTGATCTGAAATTCCTGGCAGCCACTTATTTCCTTTGTTCTGATCAGTAATGAATGCTCTCAACCATTTCTGGCATTTTCATGGACTCAATTTCCGAATGCATAGCCTAAACAACCAATTTCAGTTTCAAGTTGGTACACAACTGATTTTGTGGTGTCACAATTTAAGTTCCTCTTGTTTCTCAATTCTGACTTTTCCACTACATGTTCAACAACATGTCTTCAACAACTTACAGCATCTTGCAACTTACTCTGAATTCAGTTTGTTTCATTCATCAACTCCAAGTCAACTGTCGGCAGATTTCAGTTTTTCTCTCAGATTTGTTTTGATAGCTTGCAATGCAGTTTGTTTCAACTCTGTTTTTGGCTCAGCATTTCTCCAAATTCTGTTTACATCCAGCAATGACTAGCTTCAGTTCTGCACAGCTACATTCCAGATTTCTCATAACGTTTCTGATTTTACAACCAAGAAAACTTCAATTCAGCTTCATCTTGATAAAACTTTGTGCAAAAACTGCTTGTATGAAGATTCCTGCGCAGATTCTGCCTTGAACTCAGATTTGTCCAGCTGCAATTCAGCTGCCATTCTCAACCTTTCAGCCTTCAATTCAGACTTTAACCTGATGTTCCTGATCTACATTTCTGTTTGTTACAATCTGCTACAGATTTCAGCTGCAGTTAGCTGAAAATTCAGCTTGTTTTCAGCTTAAACTGGTTTTGGCACAGAATTTTTCCAGCCTTCTTCGGTTCTGATTTCATCCAATTTTCTTCACTTTGGCTTCGGCACTGAATTAGCATCAATTGAATTCATGCTTCCTAAATCAGCATTTCCTTGTCGGTTTCAAACAGAATTTGCATGATGGGTTGGCTGAACTTAATTGGAAATTGGCACAAAACTCTCTTACTAACCTCTGAAACTTCTACACAGATTTAATTCAGCTTCATTCAAACTTCTCAGCCTTCAATTCAGGCTTAAACAAAGGGCTGTCAACAATTCTTGATCCACATCATTTCCGATCCAAGTTAACTTCATTTTTGCACAAACTTTTGCTTTTGCGTGCCATATCTTTTTCTTTTTCTTTCATTGCAGATTTTTCTTTCCATTGCATGCCACTTTGATCTTCAAATGATGAACAAGAATCTAGATGCTTCAATTTTTGTCTTCCTTAACTACTTCTTCTTGCTTGATCTTGATACCACACTCAACTAAATTGGCACATGAAATTTTTTTTTTTTTCGAATTGAAGTGCCTCCTTGATACCAATTCTTTCCAAAAAGCTAGTCACTCCCCCACACTTGAATCTTTGTCCGTCTCGGGCAAAATAACATTAGAAACATAGCAAACAACAAGTCCAAAGAAAAGTGGAGGTAAGAGTAAGAAATAAGTAAAGCAAAATGGAATGAACATGATTTTTGTCAAAATTGATATGGAAAGGGAAACAAATGGATTAGCCTCTATAGATGTGATCCAATCATTGAAATATGATTTTGAAAGAATCTAAGCAAGTTCTAGAGCACAATGACATATGTGTATCACAAAGGTAAGGCTAATTCTCACTAGGTAAAAATAATTCATCCCAAATCCTCAATTAAGAATCTAAAGCAAGTAGTACTCAAGCATCCAAGATTTCATCCATTGGCTCAAACCTTAAGTCTTAACAACCAAATTTAATTTATTTTCAAAAGACTCTAAAATGCTATGGAGATAACCTAGAGGGATACTTTTATTTCTACTCATGCAAGAAAAAGTGACAAAAGAAATAACATGCATTTATTTACAAGGACTCAGTTTAAAGGAAAATTCTAATTCTAGGAAGCATGAAAATGAAAATGAAATAAAAGAAAATACAAGAAAAATCAAACTCCCCTTTATTCTGGTGGACGGAGTCGATCCAAAAGTAGCCTCCACCGTGGTAGTGGAGGGGTATGAGTGGCTGGGAGTAATAGGACTCCCCCACACTTGAACTTCGCAAAAAATTTCTCTAGTGGCCTAAGGCGATTCAGGTGCAAGAGCCATTCAAGGGATGGAGTGCTTTTAATTAAAGTCAGATCATCTCCTCCTTCTTGATGCCCTTCAGAAGTCCTTCCAGGAGGCTGGAGTCTGTTCAGTTGGAGTACCCACTCTGGAAGTCTTCTGGACCCTGCAAAACAATGTAATACCTCTCTCAAGTGTTCAGGGTCAGAAAGAAATGATATAAGTTCAGTCTCTGCATAAAATGAATCCAAAACTGCATCATATTCAATTAAATCAATTCTTGGTGTCTCAATGAAATTTTCAAAATTATTTCCTACCAAATTTGCATCCAGATACTCATCACACATAAAGAAATCAATTTCTGGCTCATCAATAGAAATTTCACAATTATTTTCAATCAAGGGTGTATCATGCAATGTGTCACAGCCAATCAAATCAATATCAAGTATCTCCAAAAGTCTTTCACATTCATTTTCAGCATAAGACATAACAAGAGATTCATCAAAATAAATAACATCCATTTCAGGCACTTCTAAAAAATTTTCACTAGTCATATCCACAAAAGATGTATTAAGTGATTCATCATAAAAAACTACATCAATTATGGGTGCCTCTAAAATTATTTCACTATCCATAGCAAGAGATGTATCGAGTAATGCAGTACGATCAATAAAATCAATGTTTGGTACCTCTATTGGATTTTCACAAAAAATCTCTACACAAGGTATATCAATAAATTCATCAGAGTCAATAGAATCATCCCTAGGTACCTCACTGTATTTTTCTGAACAAAGAGGAGAAATACTTACCTGAGCGTGCTGGATAATACCTGAAGGTGTATCTGTGGTCTCCTCCTGGTCAAGTTCAAGCTCCTCTTCAGCCTCAGGCGCTGGTGGACAATCAACTGGTGATCCTTGGGTGCTTGCTTCCACCAAGCAAGTCCCTACACTTTCTGGTTCATTCTCTAAATCTTGTGGTGGTCCCTGGGGCTTAGTGCAGTCCCCTACACCTATGGAATCATCTCCTCTGCATGCTTCTCCTGTAATATCTGCAACAACAGTGTTAGAAAAATTAGGACCATCAATAATGCTATCATCAGAAAATAAAAGTCTAGAATGGTCCTGTGGAGCTTCAACTTCTTCTTCTGGAGCTGAAAAATTTGAAAATGACTTTTGAGTAGGAATCTCCGGAGGGATGCATGCTGTAGGTGCCCAGACTTTGATGAGTACGTCATCTTCTTCTTCTTCTATCAAATGTGCAAGATTACTTGAAGAAGGACTTGGTCATGCACTAGGGTCACCTTGAACTGATATAAAACCAACTCCGGGGGATTGTTCTGATTTTTGGGCTTGCCTTTGTTTCTCTTGTTGATGATATAGTAAAACTTGTTGAACTATCTCCTCCACCCTTTGTTGTTGCATAACTTGTTGCAACATTTCCTCGACCTTCTGTTGGAGCACATTTCCTGCACTAGAACTCCCATAGCCTCCTTGGTTAGCATAGCTCCTTGATTGACCTTGAAAGGATGAAGTAGGCTGAAAATTTTGAGCTTGCTGATTTGGTTGAAAACATGGCTGTTGGGGCTGATTAAAGGGCTGATATTCTTGGAAACTTTGCTGGGAAATGTAGCCTTGAAAGTTCTGATTTTGGTCTGGAAAATTAGGTGCCGAAGGCTGAAAATTCTGCCCTTGAAACCCTTGATTGTAGGGCTGTGAAAACTGGTTCAAGGGCTGTGTAGGCTGATAAAATGGCTGGTTTTGAGGCGGATCTTGCTGAAATGGTTGACACACTTGCTGCCCTTGATTGTATTGCTGGAATTGAGGTTCAAAATGCTGAAATGGTTGCTGAAAATTGGGCTGAAATTGCTGAAAACTGGGCTGAAAATTCTGGAAAATTGGCTGCCCGTTCTGAAAATTCTGGAAATTCTGGAAATTGCTGGAATTCGGCTGAAATTGTTGGAATTGTTGTGGTTGCTCGAATTGTTGCAATGGTGGCTGAAAAAACTGATTTGGTTGCTCAAAAACTGAAAATTGGGGCTGCCCATTCTGAATTTGTTGGAAATTTGAGTAGGGTTGTTGGAATTCTTGACTTAGCTGCTGAAATTGCTGGAGAGGCTGAAATTGTGGCTGAGGTAGCTTCTGGTAAGTAGATGACTGAGCTTTACGTTCTAGTTGGTAGTCCAACCCCTTTAACACATTTTTTAACTCCTCCAATGCCTCTTCTATCTCTTTTGACCCCATTTTGAATTTGCAGCCCTGTCACAAAACAAACAAGAAAAATAGAAGCAACCGTATATGAAAGATATAGCAAAATGAAATAGAACCCAATGATATGTCCAAAAGTATACAAGCAAAAATCAAACAAATCAACTAGTTGCTTCCCCGGCAACGACGCCAAAAATTTGACGAGCCCAAATATACTAATTTATTTTGTCACGAAAGTATGGGCTCATCAGATTTAGAATTTATAAATGAAAGCTGGAAACCCTTTTACAATCAAAAGTATGAAAATGTAATATAGGGGCCACAGGTCGTATTTTTCTCGGGGACTAGTTGTCGTGTTTGATTCGAACTTGTATTTATGTGTCGTTTGTGTTTTCGGGTTTCAAATAAAGATTTGGGTTTTGGTTCAATTCGACATGGAAAACATGATGCAAAGGATCAACCACAAGGATAGCTTACTATGTAACTCAACAAGTGGTAACAATGGTTAACTCAATCAATGGAAAACTAAATCAAGGCACTAAAGCAATTTTGGAAACAAACAAATCTGATTTCAATTGTAAAATGCCACTGCAAATTAGATGGAGCTTCAAAATCAAACTCGAAATAAACCAAATACAAGCAAACTAAAAACAGTTTACTACAATTCATTCCCGAGATTTACTTAATACCAAGGTGGATACAACTTACAAACAGCAAAACTGATGTTCCAAGAGCTGATAGTAAATGCAGAGAATTTCTTTCAGATTAACCTCTCATAACTAAACAAATGCAAGGCAATTCATAAACAACCTGATACAAAATAAGTGCCAATTGCTTAACTTGATACCAAGATCAGAAATGCAAGCTTAAAACTGCTGAAAAGTAGATTCACAGTTTCGGAAATGTTATGACTGCAAAAGAAACTGATTTCAAGCTCAAGAATGCACTAAAGATAGATTTAGTTTTGATGCCAATCAGTGCTGAAATTCCCCATTGACAGACATGCAAACTTGATTCCTAAACTAAGAAATCTGCTGTGCCAAGACTGATACTGATGATTTCGAACTGTCTCTGCAACTCAGCTAGGAAGGAAGGGGCTGTGAGTGAAATGCTATGTTAAGGAAGAGGAGGAGATGCAGTAGAATCGATGTGCTGGTCAGTTCAGAACATTTGTAAACTGAATCTAAATGCAGTGTGCAGGGATTCAGAAATGAAATGCAAAGTTTCACCAAACCAACTGCAGAAATAGAGACTGTAATTCAGAAACTAATTGATATTTAACAACTAATTCCAAGCACATTCGCATATCAAAGGGTATGATTAACTTCAGGACTCAACTCAAGGCAAACAGATTGCAACAAGCTGAAAACTTCAGAGAAAAGCTACATGCAGAGAATGAAATTGATACAAAGTTTCAGACTTGGTACGTTGCAGAAATTCAGAAACGCAGATTCAATTTCAGAACAAACAGAGTGATCTAAATTCGATTGTTAACTAAACCATAATCCTAGCTAATGAATATGCCGAATTGAAACTATCAAACAAAGAACCAACTGGACAGTTTAACCACTAAGTGAAGTGCAGAAAAAAAATGATACGCAGCTGATAAAGGTGATACGCAAGAAAATGAACAGCAATTAAACTAAATTAACTTCAATTGTTCACTGAATAAGATCCCTAGCTACATTTACTTGCTGAGCTAAAGCTAATTAAGCAGAAAACAAATTCGGAAATGGAAACTAAGTAGCTGATATGAAAATTCAGAACAAAATAGATTCGGCAGAATGAAATTCAAACTACAAACACAATGAAATAAGCTAATTAAACTAAGCCTCAATCTTCCCTAAGCTCAAGTGCTTCTTGGTCGTCAAGCAGGAGTGAGCCTCGAACCCGCAAGCTCAGCAAATCAGTGGAAGAACAACTCTGCGATTCAACTCCATTCAAACTCTCCCCAAGCTGAAATTAGCCATCGATTTCTTCAATTCTGCTGTGGTGGATTGCGATTGTGATTAGGGAATGATCCTAACTATCCAAGGAACCCCTCTGGACAGCTCAGAAGCAGTGGCGATGAAGCGCAGCTGAGATTGACGAACTCAAGTGACAGAGCCACTGAAACCTCACGAAACTCTGTCTTTGGGCAAAATTCGAGCTGGAAATTCCTCTGTGAGCTCTCCCCACTGACCTAACACCTGTTCTGATGAGAGATTTGAGGGGTCGCGCCCCTTGGATGGAGAACTAGCTAAAACTGTGAAGGAACGAAGAAGAAACGACTGTAGCGGCGGAGACACGACGAGGAGAAGGTGAGCAGCGTTTCTGATTAAATAGGAGATAATGGACGGCTGTGATTGATTTGATGAAATCCAACGGTAGATCTTGGTCTGATTTGAGCCAAACTTTTATGATGATGATCTGGGGTCAGGATCTGCCTTGTGGTAGCTCGGATCCTCCAGATATGCAACGGATGGTCCAGATCAACTCTATCTGTGAATGGACGCTCTAGAGCCCTCCTTGCTTGATCCAACGGTTGATCTAGCTCTGATTGGGATGAAACCTTCAGATCTTGATCATATAGCCTGATCAACCCTAACCCTAGCTCGGATTGCTTCAGATCGTCCCGGATGGCTCAGATCTAGCCGCTCTTGAATCGGACGGCCCGGATTAATCGTAGGCTTGATAGTTCGATCCGGTTCACATCCGACTCAAATCTGACCCAATATGCCCTAGGTCCAGGATCCTTTCTTGCCTACAAAAATATATCAGAAAATTAGTGGCCAAATAATCCAAAAATTGTGTAATTTTGCAATTAAGTCCAAAATAATAGGAAATCCTAAAACCTAGGGTAAAATCACAATTAAGCAATAAAAACATAGGTCAATCATGGATTTTAGCACTTAAAATAATCAATAAAATGGTGCTTATCAGACATCTTACCCAAAGATCATAGTTGGACATTTTAAAACTTTGAAAACCATTTTATGTTTTATATGCTTTATCATACTTTTAAAAGATATATGATTGCAAATTTAAGTTGAGATTTTGATACAAAACTTAGTGGTTTTCAAGAATTTTGAGATTTTATCAAAAGTCAAGTATGTTTGAAATTTTATATGGACTGATATTTTTCCCTGATAGAGTATATCATTTCAAACATTTCTGCAAAATTTTACAATTTTTAGAATTTTCTGAAATTTCTAGAGGGTTTCTAAAATTCGGCTCAGAGGCTGAAATTGAGACTGACAGAGTATCAGTCGACTGCCCCTTGGGGCAGTCGACTAGCACTCCTGATTTCAGCTTCTGTGATATTTTTCAGGAATCCAACTTTCTCTCATTTGATGCCATGGGTGTGGGTTGCTTGAGGCAAATGTTTTGATGGTGTCAAAGGGGGAGAATGGATGGTTTAAGTTAGATTTTTGACTTAAAATGGATGGTTTAAGGTAGTTGTTTAACTTAAATCTTGGATGATTAAAAATGGGAGAAGACATGGATTAAGAGGGAGGTTACCTCTTAGGTTTTGACTGTTGGATCGAAGAAAATGATAGAGGGGGGATGAATATCGTTAAAAACTTTTCGGACTAAGAAAGAACAAATACGCAGCGGAAAGAATTAAAGTGCACAAGAACACAAGTCGATTTTTTACTTGGTTCGGAGTCGCGGTCGGCTCCTACTCCAAGGCCCACGGTCCTTGACTGTTTACTTTGAGCAATTCTATAATCGCAATAAAAGATTTACAAGTTAAGTACAAGAGTATATCAGGAAATTGAAATTGCTACACTTTTCGTTATCAACGCCCGAGGTGGATCGAATTTCGGAGCAAAGGGTCGTCGTCGGCACTGGGATCTCGAAGTCGGAGTTTGCCGGAGCGTAGCACTTGAACGAAAAGGTTTTGGAGCGTTGAGAAAAGTGATGTCGAAGCCTTGGGGGTGAACCCGCTTTTATAGTGCCCATGGGGGCGCCTGATTCGTTGGGGGCGCTTGACACGTGCCTTCACCTGCGAGAACCTCAATCCGCAGCTCGGTCAACGTATATCCCCTTCGATTCGGCACCTGGGCTGACTGGGGCGCCCGGGACCTCACGGGCGCCTGAGTTGACCTGGTCCATTAGCTTCATGGAGGATTTGCTTTGATGGCTGCTTTGGCTTTGACCTTGGACGTCTAGGACCTCCCGGGCTCCTAGCCCAGTGTGGTTCGAAGCAGCCTTGCTTCTTGGCAGTTTTTGGCCTTAACCTTGGGCGCCCGTGACCTCCCTGGAGCCTAGCCCAGTGAACCACCCCACTCCTTTGGGGCGTCTGAGCTGCAGAAACACAATCCTTCTGTCCCTGTAACCAAGGTTAGTTCCAAAACAAATCAAGCAGGAGTATTAGTCATTATTTACAGCCGTAGCTGTCTTGGTTCTGACTTCAGGTCTCCCAAATGGAACCCTAGGTCGAATCGACGCCTACTGTTCCGTCGACGGGGAACGCGTCCTCACCTACTCCTCTCAGGAGAGTTTACCTTTTGCCAACCGGCTCCTCCAATTGGACTTTTGCCCAATCTACCTGACCAGGTCTTCGTGCCCAACTTCCGGTCAGGTCTTTGGTGCCCAGCCCCTTGACAGGACTTCGTGCCCAATCCTCGACCAGGACTTCTTTGCCTGACTTCCGGTTAGGTCTTCTTGCCCAGTCCTTGACCAAGACTTCTCTGCCCAGCTCTTTGTCAGGACTTCTTGCCTAGTGTACCTAGGACTTCTTCCAGCACACTCAGTGAACAAGTTAGAATACAACAACATCTTAACTTCTGAACCCTTTGCCATTATCAAAACCCAGGTTTGACTGGGTGCTGCCTGCACCAACAATCTCCCCCTTTTTGATTTATGGCAACCCGGTTCGAAAAGTTAAGTTAAAGAAATACTTAAAGTAGAAGATTTAATTTCCTCCCCCTGGAAGAAATCTCCCCCTGAGTTTTTCAAAAATGCGTGGGGTTTTTGAAAACATTTCTAAGTCCTTGTTTATAAAATGAAAAAGATTTTTCAGGTTTTCAACACTTAGAAAATCTTCAAAAAGGGATTTTCAAGTTAGGAAAATTTTCCAAAATATTCTTGAGTTGGGCACTTTGAAAATTTTAGCTTTAGCACTTAGAAAATTTTAAAGAGAATTTTGAAGTTTTGACACTTAGAAAATTTTCAACAAGAATTTAAGTACTTCGAAAATTTTAAAAAAGAGTTTTCGTTACTTAGAAAATTTTCAAACAGGATTTAAGTACTTAGAACATTTTCAAAAAGAGTTTTCATACTTAGAAAATTTTCATACAGAATTTAAGTACTTAGAAAATTTTCAAAAAGAGTTTTCGTTCTTAGAAAATTTTCAAACAGAATTTAAATACTTAAAAAATTTTCAAAAAGAGTTTTTGTACTTAGAAAATTTTCAAACAGAATTTAAGTACTTAGAAAATTTTCAAAAAGAGTTTTCATACTTAGAAAATTTTCAAACAGAATTTAAGTACTTAGAAAATTTTCAAAAAAAGTTTTCGTTACTTAGAAAATTTTCAAACAGAATTTTGAGTTAAGTACTTAGAACATTTTCAAAACTTTACTTTTTGAAAAAGGAGATAAAAGTTTTTTTTGTTGAAAAAATTTTAAATTTGGAAAATTTTAACTTTTAAAATCTTCTTTCTCTCCTTTCCAATCTCTCTCCCTTTGTCATATATCAAAAAAATATTATAGCAAAAAAAATGAGTAAGGAAGGTAAAGTACTGTATTGAACCAATTCTATGCATCAACTGGACCAAATCAATTTAGAATTTCTCTTTCGGGTCCTGTCTAACCCAGTTATCTACTTACTAACTGTTATAAACAGTATCTTTCGCTAGGGTTAGTCAAGTTAAGTGATCTGATCAAGTTAGATTTTCTAAGTTTGACACTTAACCTGATTACTGTTCAATTGGTATTTATTGCCCCAATTATTGCAGATGCACTGACTTAAAGCATCCTGAATCAAGCCATAGACCTAAGCATCTCAACCCAGTCTAGGTTATCAATCAAAAGTACCCTAAGGTGCTTGTGAGATGCTGGCTTCTAGATCTATAGGTGCATGCAGTTCTAGGGTTAGGGCCTAAGCTAAGTTCATTTACAAAAAAGCCCTAGTTTTGAAGGGGTAATTTTATGAAAAAAACTAAGTCGGAAACTCATTTTAAATTTTAAGAAAAAAATGATTTTTCAAATAAGTAATAAAACAATTTTAAAAAAACATAAGTAGAGTAGTCCTATTCTACTAAGCATAACATTCATTTAGTAGCTGATAAAAGGCAGATAACTCATCAAGTAAACAGCTAGCAACTAGATATGATAAGTGCATAAAAAGTCAACTAGTCGAAGCAAGGACCAGCACAGTCAAACATGAGTCAAGCGTAATTCAATGGTACAATAAGGCAGCTGAGATTATCTGGAGTCTAAGAGGAGGTCCCGGGGGAAAGAATGGACTGGGCTGCCAAGATTGGAACATGGACATCATCTCATTATGTTGGGCCTGATTTGCCTCATGTTCGGCTTGGAGGGCATTCATGTACTCAATGTGATGTGCCTCTTTTGCCTGGCGATCGGCTAGAATAGCTTTCATGTGCTTGTTATGGTAAGCTCGGTTTACATCGTGCTCTGCTTGAATCATGTCGACCAACTCGATGTGGTGGGCCTCTACCTCCTCTCGGAGGCTATGGACCTCTGTCTGAAGTAGTGTCAGTCTCTCGTCGATCGTCGGAGGTGGGGGCTCGTCCATGTGCTCCCGAATCTAGGCAGCGAGATCTGCGACGTCGACCTCTACCTCCTCATCGGAATCGATCTGGGCTCCGGCTCTCTATCGTCTCCATGATAGACCCCCGGTAACCGAGACCTCTATGCCCGCTAGGGAAAAATTTCTATACCCTATTTCGTCAAATTCAGTCATCGTGGTCATCTCTCCAACGGTAATATCGCGACCATAATGGTGAAGAAGGGAAGTGATGATGTGGCAGTAAGGGGTGTGTACTCGACCCTGAGTCGTAACACTGGATGCATATAGAATGGTGTGGAACATGTGAAGTCCAATATCTATGTCTAAGTGATGGATCATAGCATACAGCAAGAAGGTATGGAATGGTCGCATGGTCGCGACATCCCTAGTGGTCAACGGAAGAATGCAACGGACCAGAACTCTATAAAAAGCGTAGTCCTGGACCCGGAGATTAACTAACTGAAATCGTCTAACCAGAGGGTTTCGGGCGTCTCTATAGAAATATGAATAAAGGGTGTCCAGATCAATATGGGAGTAGGGAGGAGCAAAGGGAGGGTCTCTCGGAGGGTAACAGCAGAACGTGGACTGGGAAGGTCGTAGTCCAAGGAATCTATTAAACAACGAGGGTGAGATAGTCAGCGGCATCCCTTGTATTGTGGAGATATAGCTAAGGTCATCTTGTCTGACTAGGTTGTTGTAAAACTCTACACATAGGGTCGTGTTCACAGGATGGGTGCAGAAGACAAGCTGGTCCAGTTGATAGAAGTTGATAACGTCCATAGTGTTGGATCGAGAATTGCGAGAGAGGGGGGGTGAATGTCGCAAATCGTTCGGATTTAAAAAAGAGTAAGTGCGCAGTGGAAATAAGACACAAAAACAATGCTAACACGGTCGTTTTACTTGGTTCGGAGCCTGTGTCGACTCCTACTCCAAGGCCCACGGTCGTTGACCGTTTTCTGCGGGCAATTCTATAAGTTCGTAAAAGTTTACAAGAAAGATTATAACAAGAACAGTTTAGTAAACTTTAAATACAGCTCTTCGTTACCGACGTCCGATGTAGATCGAAGTGTTGGAGCAGCAGGACGTCGTCAGCTCGAGTTGAAAGAGTTCTGGAGCTTGTCGTGGAAGCAGAAGAGCGTGAAAGCGTCGCAGTAATTGATGCTCTGAAGAAGGAGGTCGAGAACCCTTTATATAGGGCCTGGGGGCGCCCTGGTCGACGAGGGCGCCCCCCCACGTGGCGCTTGATCCCCAAAAGGCGCGGTCAAGGGTTTATCCCTAAGAACTCGGGATAACCCTTTGACGGGGGTGCCCTGGACGCTGGGGGCGCCCTGGTTGACTCGGCCAGCTCTTATCCGCAGCGCTGAGGTCTCCTCGGCAAGTCTGGCTGGGGGCGCCCGGGACAGCGGGGGCGCCCTGGGCGTGTAGCGCAGACGCGGCAGAGTTGGTTTGCAATGGGGGCGCCCGGGACAGCGGGGGCGCCCTGGGTATGTACTGTCGAAGTCCTTCTTGTCTTGTTGTGTTTTGTGTTCACCATGGGGGCGCCCGGGACACTCCGGGCGCCCTGGTCAGCTGTTGCCTCACTCCTTTGAGGCACTCTGAGCTGCAGATACTCGTTCCTTCGGTCCTGCATCCAGGGTTAGTCCAAAACACAATAAAACAATAAAATAATAGGTTATACAGCCTCAGCTGTCTTGGTTCTGACTTTGGTCTCCAAAATGGAGCCCTAGGTCGAACCGACGCCTAATGTTCCCTCAAGGGGAACGCGTCCTCACCTACTCCTCTCGGGAGAGTTTACCTGGTGCCAACCGGATCCTCCAGTTGGACTTTTGCCAAGCAGTCCTTCGCCAGGTCTTGAGTTACCAAGCTGCCCTTCGCTTGGTGCCTAGCTGCCCTTCGCTAGGTCTTTTCTTCTGGCGGTCCTTCGCCAGCCTAGCAGTCCTTCGCTAGGGCTTTAGCATCCTGGCGGTCCTTCGCCAGTGCCTAGCAGTCCTTTGCTAGGGCTTCTCCTGTCTGGCAGTCCTTCGCCAGTGCCTAGCATTCCTTCGCTAGGGCTTGTCTTCTGGCAGCCCTTCGCCAGGACCTAGCAATCCTTCGCTAGGGCTTTTCCATTCTGGCAGCCCTTCGCCAGGGCCAAGCAGTCCTTCACTAGGGCTTTTCCTGTACACTCAAGTAGCATTGTTAGATAACAAACAACCCTTAACTTTGAATCCTTTGCCAATATCAAAACAAGGTTCGATCTGGTGCTTCCTGCACCAACAATCTCCCCCTTTTTGATTATGGCAACACAATTCAAAGTTAAGGAAAAACTTATAACAGTTTAAGCACAAAAGGTTAAGCAATGAAGTATAACTATTTATGAATAGAATAAATGTAGAGTTGAAAATATTTATTTTTCATACTCCCCCTAAAACCCTAAATACTTGTATTTACAACTCTTAACTTTGACCTTTCCTCCCCCTTTGACATATATCAAAAACAGGCATGAGTGAACAAGGTATCTAACAGGGATTTATGAGTTTTTCTAAGTGCTTCATGTTTTTGACAAAGTATTTCAAAAACAGAGTAAAAATATTTTCAAAACTTTTTACACTTAGATAATTTTCAAGTATAAAGCAAGTACTTTTGAGAAGTTTGAAAAATTAAGTGTCAGGTACTTGGTTTAAAAATAGTTAAGTACTAAACTCATTTAAATACTTGAAATAAATTTTTGAAAGGAATTGTTAAGTACTTAGAAATAATTTTTGAGAAAGACTTAGAAATAATTTTTGAAAGAAATAGTTAAGTAATTGGAAAAAAAATGTTAAGTACTTAAGTTGTATTTTAAAAAAAAATTAAGTAAAAAATCAAGTACTTAAATTGATTTTGAAAAAATTAAGTACTTCGGATGTTTTTGAAATTCAAATTTGAAAAATTTGATTCCCTCTTTTCTTTCCTATCTCTCCCCCTTAATGTTAAATTCTTCTCCTTAGACCATTTTTAAGTTCAATTAAGAAAAATATTTTGAAGGAAGTGATAAGGAGAATGTTTGTGTATCAGAGCCTATGAATTTTGAAAGCAAAAAGATACTTAGAATAATTTTGAAGGCATAAAAAAACTTAAATTTCTAGATTAAATCCATTTTAAAAAATGTATTTGTAGGTAAATCTTTAAAAGCTTCACGCACTTAGAACACTTTTGCCTTGAAAAATATTTGTACTTTTGGAAACATTATATTTTGAAAAATAGCAGTACTTTTTGAAAGATATTATGCATTTTTGAAGACATAAGTACTTTTGAAATAAATTATGATTTGAAATACATAAGTACTTTTAGAAAAATATTAGACTTTGAAAGATATGAGTAATTTTTGAAAGTATTATGCACTTTGAAAATAAAATATTTTACTTGACTAGGTTTCTTTTCCAGTCTGACACAATCCTAGGAAACCTTGTTGATTACAAGGACATTTCCCTAAGTGTCCTGGAAAAGTTCTCCAATTCAAGTAAATACTATCTCCAAAAAAATGATAGTACTTTGAAAGTATATGCTAGTACATTTTGAAAAATGTATGACCTTTTGAAGACACAATATTTTGCTTGACTTGGTTTGTTTTCCAGTCTGACACAATCCTAGGAAACCTTGTTGACTACAAGGATATTTTCCTAAGTGTCCTGGAAATTCGCCAACCCAAGTAAATATTATTTCAAAAGCAATTTCATAGGCCACAATAATAATAATATTTTGAACGAAAAATTATTTATGTTTTCAAAAGGATTTTAAACTTGCAGTGCATGAAAACATATATTTTGAAAAATTTTCAACAATTCTTTTAATTTGATCTCCCCCTAAACTTGACCCTGTCCTAGGAAGCTTGTTAACTACAAGTGATCTTCCTCTGAGTTTTAGGGTTTGATTTAAATTATAAGAATTATCTAATAACTTTAAAAAAATTTCAAAAATTCTTCTTTTGAATCAAACTCCCCCTAAATTTGACACTTCCTAGGAGTCCTAGTGGATCATGAAATGGACCTTCCTCTGTGTCTTTAGGGTTTATTAAAATCAAAAGAGTATAGTTTTGAGTATAGTAATTTTCAAGAAGATAATTTTAGAAAATTCAATCTGGAATGAAGATAATTTTGAGTATAGTAATTTTCAACACAATTTGGAATGATAACACAGTTTTCGAAGAACATTTTGAAATGATAATAATTTTTCAAATAGATAGTAATATACGAAGGCTTTTGAATCAATTTTTGAAAAATATTAAAGGAAACTTCCCCTGTATCCGACATCGTCTGACTTTTATCTAAATTTCTTAAGGGGCTTTAGTGTTGACTATGTTGACTATGTTGACTAGGGGTTGACTATGTTGACCAATCAATGATTTGACTATATTGGAATTATCCTCTGAATTAAAACACAACATAAAAGAAATTTTAATTTGAACTTAATTTTCCTGTCTCACCCAATCTAGGGTTTTCAAACAGTTAGCCTTAAAAGTTCTTGTGAGACAGGTTTGAAGGTAAAAATTAATTTTGAAAAGGAATTTTCATTTATTTTGAAAAAAGTTATTTAATTTTGAAAACAGATTTGAAAAAAAAATTTCAAAGTGGTGGTTGCACCAACTTTGAATAACCCCGCTCTGATACCACTTGTTGGATCGAGAATTGCGAGAGAGGGGGGGTGAATGTCGCAAATCGTTCGGATTTAAAAAAGAGTAAGTGCGCAGCGGAAATAAGACACAAAAACTGTAACGCCCCAAAATTTCCATCTCGAGTCCTGAAAGTCCTTGAAATTAGTTAAAAATACTTTAGAAATATTCTTTAGATTTTTAGAAATTTTTAGAATATTTTTGTGGATTTTTCTGAGTCCGTTTAGTATTTTTAAAAAAGGAAAAAACTTTAAAAGGCAGCAGGGGGTTCGAACTCGCGACCACAGGGGGGGGGGCCAGCCCTTAAGGGCGCGCGGGTGACCGGCTGGGCTAGGGTATCAAGCACAACAAAAGATGGAGAGAAATATATTTATAGAGTAGTTACATTTTTTTCATAAAGATAGTATAAATAGATGATTAAAGAGAGGAAATTAGATTTTTGGTTTTTCTTTTCCCCACCCTAGCCGCGCGACACACGCACGCCGCCCTCTTTCCCTCTCTTGTGCGCACGCCCAAGCTCTTCCCTCCTCTCTTCCAAGGGGCGCCGGCCAAGGAGGGATCAAGGAGAGCGGAGCGTTTCGTTCGTCTCGACGAGAGGAACGCGTAGGCGCGAACGGTTCATCAAGATCTCAAGTTCTCCCGAGACCTAGACGTCAATTTTGGTCGTAAGTCCAAGATATCGATGTAAGTACTGCTCACCTGCAGTAAGAGGCGGTTTTCCCGCAAGAATTTTCCCTCGAAAGTTTTAGAAGAGATATTTCCTTTTTGTTTAAGATTTTGCATGTGATCTTAGTTCATTATATACTTGTATAAGTTAATTAAGTACCCTATATGAGGTTAGGGTCTAAGAAAAGTTTTGAGAAAAGAAAAGAGAAGATAAAGATAAGAAAAGAAAAGGCCAAGGCCTTAAGAAATCCCCAAAAGTCAAGACTTAGGGATTTGGGCACACAAGGTGCTCGTTAAAATGCCAAGGCATTCAAGATAAGAAAAAAGTAAGTATTTTACTTTCCAAGGCCAGTACCCGGCGTCCAAGGGCATCGTTAAAGAAATCCAGGTGTCCAATTCCAAGGTCTTGGCCCTGGTAGACCAAGGTCTGCTCTATTAGGATTGGTGGCTCGCTACCCCAACCTTTTAGGGAACGCGCATAAGATGGTACTTACGTCTTAAGTGGATCCAAGTGAGTTATTATTTTCAAGTATATGCTTTAGCAAAGTTTTCTAAAGTTTAAAGAAGTTTTCTAAAAGTTAAAGAAAGATTTAAAGTTAAAGAATTGCTAAAGTTTCAAGTTAAGCCAAGAACAAGTAAGTTAAGACTTATTAATGCTTGAGTATGCATGTCTTGAGTTATACATGTTGTTTTAGTGTTTCTTTTAAGCATAAGAATATCTCATGTGATTTCACATTGTTTAAAAAGCACGTTTGCACATTTTCGAGATTTTGTGAGCTAGATAGTACTTACTAAGCTTTTTGCTTATTAGTTGCATTTCCTCTTGCTGCAGGTAAAGGTAAAGGCAAGCAATTCTGAAGGAAGGCGACAAGGCGGTGCTGAGTGACGTGTGTGTGGTGGCTGACCTTGGAGAGGTCCTTGGGACAAGATGAAGGAAGGGCTTAAAGTGCATTTATTATAAAGTCTTAGTTTAAGTTAGATCATATAACATATATTCAAGTAATCGCGTTTTAGATATTTTGCATGTCTTAAAACCACAAGTAAAGATTTCATGTCATTTCATTTAGCATACATATCCTTATGATTGCATTGGATGAGTAGAAGTGTGAGTAGTTTTGGATATTGATACTTTGTTGGAGATATTGATGCATGTGCCAAGATAGTGCTAGTTTCCCTTTGAATCAAGTTTTTATTGCTTAAATATGCTTAGAAAAGTTGCATTCACGTTCCACAATGCTTTAGAAATGTTTAGAACATGTGTTTTAGTGTTATGAATGCATAGGGGTGAAGTTTGGTACAAAACTCTAGTTTAAAGTTCTTATAGATTTTCATAACTTATTTACTTCCGCAAAAGTTCTAATTTCGAGTTTATGAAGTTGTTTTGGTTGGCTAAATTGTTTAGGAAACTAGTAAAGAGTATAGAAATGGTGTTGTGTCTTTGTATGGCTTGAAACCATAAGTTTTGTGGACTTTTGAAACAAGGTTTCGAATCTGAATTTCAGACATTCAGGCATGCCAGTCGACTGGTTCAGTATCAGTTGACTGCCCTATCGAACAGTAGCTTCTGTTCGATGCATCAGTCGACTGCCAAGAGGCCAGTCGACTGGTGCCGCGCCCAGAAACTTTCTGTGGCCGATCCCAGTCGACTGGTCAGATCGCAGTCGACTGGTATCATTTCAGAAAGAAGTGTGCCATTGTATCATGCATGACTATTAGAGTTAGAATATCATCCCTAGATGGATTTAAAAGAAAAAAAAAGAAGTTCCGCATTCTTAGTCGTGCATTAGAGTCAAGATAGTAGATAAAGTAGCGGACCGTCTAAGGTAGAGAAGGCGGGTCGCTACAAAAACAATGCTAACACGGTCGTTTTACTTGGTTCGGAGCCTGTGTCGACTCCTACTCCAAGGCCCACGGTCGTTGACCGTTTTCTGCGGGCAATTCTATAAGTTCGTAAAAGTTTACAAGAAAGATTATAACAAGAACAGTTTAGTAAACTTTAAATACAGCTCTTCGTTACCGACGTCCGGTGTAGATCGAAGTGTTGGAGCAGCAGGACGTCGTCAGCTCGAGTTGAAAGAGTTCTGGAGCGTGTCGTGGAAGCAGAAGAGCGTGGAAGCGTCGCAGTAATTGATGCTCTGAAGAAGGAGGTCGAGGGCCCTTTATATAGGGCCTGGGGGCGCCCTGGTCGACGGGGGCGCCCCCCCACGTGGCGCTTGATCCCCAAAAGGCGCGGTCAAGGGTTTATCCCTAAGAACTCGGGATAACCCTTTGACGGGGGCGCCCTGGACGCTGGGGGCGCCCTGGTTGACTCGGCCAGCTCTTATCCACAGCGCTGAGGTCTCCTCGGCAAGTCTGGCTGGGGGCGCCCGGGACAGCAAGGGCGCCCTGGGCGTGTAGCGCAGACGCGGTAGAGTTGGTTTGCAATGGGGGCGCCCGGGACAGCGGGGGCGCCCTGGGTATGTACTGTCGAAGTCCTTCTTGTCTTGTTGTGTTTTGTGTTCACCATGGGGGCGCCCGGGACACTCCAGGCGCCCTGGTCAGCTGTTGCCTCACTCCTTTGAGGCACTCTGAGCTGCAGACACTCGTTCCTTCGGTCCTGCATCCAGGGTTAGTCCAAAACACAATAAAACAATAAAATAATAGGTTATACAGCCTCAACTGTCTTGGTTCTGACTTTGGTCTCCAAAATGGAGCCCTAGGTCGAACCGACGCCTAATGTTCCCTCAAGGGGAACGCGTCCTCACCTACTCCTCTCGGGAGAGTTTACCTGGTGCCAACCGGATCCTCCAGTTGGACTTTTGCCAAGCAGTCCTTCGCCAGGTCTTGAGTTACCAAGCTGCCCTTCGCTTGGTGCCTAGCTGCCCTTCGCTAGGTCTTTTCTTCTGGCGGTCCTTCGCCAGCCTAGCAGTCCTTCGCTAGGGCTTTAGCATCCTGGCGGTCCTTCGCCAGTGCCTAGCAGTCCTTTGCTAGGGCTTCTCCTGTCTGGCAGTCCTTCGCCAGTGCCTAGCATTCCTTCGCTAGGGCTTGTCTTATGGCAGCCCTTCGCCAGGACCTAGCAATCCTTCGCTAGGGCTTTTCCATTCTGGCAGTCCTTCGCCAGGGCCTAGCTGTCCTTCGCTAGGACTTTTCTTCTGGCAACCCTTCGCCAGGGCCAAGCAGTCCTTCGCTAGGGCTTTTCCTGTACACTCAAGTAGCATTGTTAGATAACAAACAACCCTTAACATTGAATCCTTTGCCAATATCAAAACAAGGTTCGATCTGGTGCTTCCTGCACCAACACATAGCTACTGGACAGGACTGAGTAAAAAATTGCCTATTTAAGAAACTTGTTTTGATGGGTTTATAGGTCGTCCGAGTGAATTTGTTAAATAGTTTTAAGGTCGGGAACCTAGGGTCAGGGCTAGGCTCGGTCCCGGGGTTGGGTTGATTAGCATGACGTTTTCTAAAATAATAAGGAAAATGCATTTAAAAAATACAAAAGAAATAATTAATTATAAATGCATAAACATGATACCGGGGAGCCATGAGGGCACGAGAAGGGCCACGAGAAGGGCTTTCGGCACCTTGGGAGGAGGAGAGTTAGGGAGGAGGTTTGTTTTTGGGGTGGCAAATGAAGGGGGAATGGGTGGCCTTATATAGGGGTTGGCCGGGCGCCCGGGAGGTCTCGGGCGCCCGGGAGGTCTCGGGCGCCTGGGTCGGGTATCAGCTGTCTTTGGCAGCTTTTGCTGCCTTGACCGTTGGCCTTGGGGGCGCCCGTGAGGACCCGGGTGCCTACGGTCAGCTGTCACTTGTGACAGCTTTTGCTGCCTTGAATGGTGATAAAGGTACCGGGCGCCCGTGAGGTTCCGGGCACTTGGACTGGTTTGTTGACCAATTTTTGACCACGTTTGACTATGTTTGACTGATAATTAATTTATCCAAGAGTTTATAAAATTCAAAAAAAATGTTAGATCCTGGATGTCCCACCCAATCTAGAGTTATCAACCATGTTAATCTTATGGGTTTTGTGAGGCAGGTTTTAACAGAAGTAAAGATTTTATTTTGAAAAACATGATTAATTTTTGAAAAGTTGAATTAATTTTGAAAACCATTAGTTTTAAATTTATTTTTAAAAATAGTTGAATATAAGATTAATTAAAATTTGCGTTAGATTCAAATCTGACAATAGTAAAGCGAATTTGATTTTCAATAATTGGCTTACAGGTCTTGGCGAGGCACTAGGCCTTCTTTGGTCGTAGCCTTATTGGATCATCAACCCTTTCCTTGACAAAGCCTTTTATTGAAAATTCATCTTCAAGTTACTCCTTGAAAGATTTTGGTCTAACTAGTTTGGGGTTTGGATCGGTAGCTTCGGCTAGTTCCGCCGAGATGGCTTCCCTAACGTACTATCATCTCACCTCCACCCAATACTATGTTGTTCAAATTTCAGTTAAATCATTTTAGTCCTTAGACTAACCAGTCCTAGGTCTAGACATGATAATTTATAGAAATAAATAAACAATTAAGCACGCAATTCAAATTAAGGAGAAAAAAATTTATCTAATTATAAAAATTATTTTTAAATTGGCTCCCCCTGGACTAAAGCCATGTTAATGATTGGGCAAGATATGAATCTTATCCTTGGGGATCCAATACTGGTTTGGTCCAGCTTGGTTATTCAAGCAAAGTTTTGGTACCCATGATTGAACTTTGGGTCTAGATTGGTTCAATACAGCATAGTATGACCGTTGTCTCGACTTGGTTCGATACCCTAACCCAGATCAATTTAGAACGAACTTCTGTTTTTCAAGGATCATGTCAAGACCCTTGGAACCCAAAGTGAATCGTTCTAAAGCCGCTCTAAGGTCCTTGACTTGAGTTTTCAAGGAGGAATTCTCTTTCTCAAATTTTTCAACTTGAGTAGAGGTTCCTTCTTGAACCTTCTTGGTCAAGGATCTAGAGTCAGCTTTCTCTTTCAGGAGTTTTACTTCCTGTCGGAGGGACTCGACTCGGATTTTGGCTTTTGCCAAGTTACGAGATATGTAAGCAATTAACTTTGATAATTCAACTTCAGAATAACCACATACCGTTATTTTGCCGTTCTCCGAAATTGTGAGCCTTCCGTCGTCTGGCTCTGATTCCGATCCGGTGTCGATGTCTTCCGAAGCGGTCAAGGCGAGAAGGTTTGATTGTGGGGCCTCTTCTTCTTCTTCGGAGGAAGATTCGTCCCACGTGGCTTAAAGAGCCTTCTTCCTTCGAGTCTTCTTGGCTTCCTTTAGATTAGGGCACTCCGATTTATAGTGTCCCTTCTTGTTGCATTCGTAGCAGGTCACATTTGGTTTGGTCTTCGAAGTTGAGGGTTCAGCCGGATCTTCCTTTCTTCGGCTAGCTTTCCTTCTGTTGGTCTGATGCTTCAGCTTCTTGTAGTAGTCCTGGGCTAGCCGAACTAGCTTGGGTCGATCCCCTTCACTATCTTCTGAGTCTGAGTCTGAGTCAGACTCGGGTGCAGGTTGAGGCTTTTTCTTGGCTACCTTTCCTTGAGGTTTACCTGCAAGAAAAGCAATACTTTTTTCGGCCAAAGTGCAGTTAGTCTACTCGTGTAATTCTAATTCTGAAAATAATTCATCTAATTTAATTTTAGAAAGATCCCTAGAAACCTTGTAAGCATCTACCATAAATGCCCACAGAGTATTTCTTGGAAAAGCATTTAATGTATACCTGATAAGGTCACGGTTTTCTACCTTGTGACCAATTGTGTGTAGGTCATTCATCAGCTTCTGGATTATGGCATGGAGCTGTGCTGCTGATTCGCCTTCGTTCATTTTGATTGTGTACAATCTGTTCAGCAGTAGGTCCCTTTTGCTGATTCTGGTGTCGGAGGTGCCTTCGTGGAGTTCAATTAGTTTGTTTCAGAGTTCTTTAGCACTATTGAAGGGTCCTGCCCGGTTCAGTTCTTCTTTGGTTAATCTGCATTGCAGTGTCTAGGTTGCCTTTGCATTAGCCTCGATCTTTTTCTTCAGCGAGACATCCCATTCTGAGTAGTGTTGTGCCACTCCTTCAACATTCTTGGGGATTTCAAGGCCAGATTGGATAATAATCCACATATCCACTTGAGTTTTCAGGTGGACTTCCATCCGACTCTTCCAGTAGGAGAAGTCTTCTCCACTGAAGAGTGGTGGTCTGGCTGTGCTGAAACCCTCTTGCATAGCCATTATAATTTCTGAAATAAACAAAAATAAAGAAATTCTGTCCCAAGACTTGGTCTTGGATTAGTAGTGCGGGAATAAAAAAAATTAATTGAGAAAAAGCGATCGAGTGGTGTTGCACCAACCTCGATTAACGAGAAAAAATTCGAAAAAAAATTAAAAATTTCATAAAATCCGAAAATGCTTTCAAATAGGTGGTTGCACCAGATTTGAGCCACCCGCTCAGATACCACTTGTTGGATCGAAGAAAACGATAGAGGGGGAGTGAATATCGTTAAAAACTTTTCAGACTAAGAAAGAGCAAATATGCAGCGGAAAGAATTAAAGTGCACAAGAACACAAGTCGATTTTTTACTTGGTTCGGAGTCATGGTCGGCTCCTACTCCAAGGTCCACGGTCCTTGACCGTTTACTTTGGGCAATTCTATAATTGCAATAAAAGATTTACAAGTTAAGTACAAGAGTATATCAAGAAATTGATATTGCTACACTTTTCGTTACCAACGCCCGAGGTGGATCGAATTTCGGAGTAGAGGGTCGCGGTGGCGCTAGGATCTCGAAGTCGGAGTTTGTCGGGGCGTAGCACTTGAACGAAAAGGTTTTGGAGCGTTGAGAAAAGTGATGTCGAAGCCTTGGGGGTGAACCCCCTTTTATAGTGCCCATGGGGGCGCTTGATTCGTTGGGGGCGCCTGACACGTGCCTTCACCTGCGAGAACCTCAATCTGCAGCTCAGTCAGTGCTTATCCCCTTCGATTCGGCACCTGGGCTGACTGGGGCGCCCGGGACCTCTCGGGAGCCTGAGTTGACCTAGTCCATTGGCTTCGTGGCAGATTTGCTTTGATGGCCGCTTTGGCTTTGACCTTGGACGTCCGGGACCTCCCAGGCGCCTAGCCCAGTGTGGTTCGAAATAGCATTGCTTCTTGGCAGTTTTTGGCCTTGACCTTGGGCGCCCGTTGTTGATGCAGTCTGGCCCGATTGTTGTTTTGGTGTTGACAACGATTTAAGTTTAGTTGAATGGATTTGGATTAAGTTCAGGTGGATTTGGAGATCGCACGCTGGCATGGAAAAAGTCCTAACTTGGAGGGTTGGGTGAAAAGTCCTAGCTTGGAGGGCTAGGTGAAAAGTCCTAACTTGGAAGGTTGGGTGAAAAGTCCTAGCTTGGAGGGCTAGGTGATGAAATCCTGGTGATTGAAGCCAGGTCCTAGCATGGGAAGCTAGGTTGAAGTCCCAGTGAGTGAGACTGGGCATGGAGTCTTGGTCCGAGGGATCAAGCACGAGTCGGAGATGGGCCGGAAGCTGGTTCTCTCGACTAAGAGTGGGTTTGGCCTTGCCCGATCGGTCTGGTGACCGATCAGGGAAGTTGGCACGAAGTTCCCTCTTGGATCGGTCTGGTGACCGATCCAGCGATGTCTGATCGGTCTGGTGACCGATCAGGGAGCTTCCAGTAACTTTGGCAAACCTACTGATCGGCTCCTGATCGGTCTGGTGACCGATCAGGGAGAAACCGTGACCGATCAAACTGAACGATCAACTGTCGCGAGGTTTCTCACCCTGACCGATCAGGCTAGAGCCTGATCGGTCTGGGATCAGCCTGATCGGTCTGGTGACCGATCAGGCCACAGCCTGATTGGTCTGGGGACCGATCTGGAGTATGCAGCAGACTGTTGGTAGGTCTGGGGACCAATCAGGAGTGTGCAGAAGATTGCTGATTGGTCTGGTGACCGATCAGGGTCCTCTCTGATCGGTCTGGGGACCGATCAGGAGCAGAACTTTAATTCAAATACGCTGTCAGAAGTTTCTAATCGCGTCTATTTTCACTGCCGATTCCCTGCTACTTGCTGATTTCATTTGATATCGATTTGCTAAGCCTCTGTTAGAGTGTGCAGGTGATAGCAAGTGATTCAAACACTCAAGGAGGGTCAATGGAGGACTTTCCATGGAGCAGGTTTGGATCTATTGTGTTTTCAGGTCTTAACGGCGTCTGGCACAACTGGCAACTGACGAAGGCGCGGCTGGCAATAGACGGAGGCTCAGCTGGAGGAGTGTCCAATGGACTGAGTGCTCAGAGAGGTCAGTGGGGCAGGGTGTGAGTCAGTGGTGCTGATGGAGCTGGCGACGTTGAGCAGGAGCTTAAGAGATGAAGCTGGAGGCAGAGGAGTAGAGGTGAACAAGACAGAAACTTGGGAAGTTTGGCTGGGCTGTGTTCGAGCTCTCTGTTACATTGTGCTTAAGCGTTCTACTACATCCTTGTGAGATCTGAGTGAGCATTCCTTCTTGTGTGATCTCCTGTACTCAAGTTCCATCATCCGTGAGATCTGTGGAGAGGTTTCTCCACCAAGAAGGAGGCTCTATCTTATCCGGGTTCACCGGGGCTTGATCTGCCGATGATCAAGGGATCGCCTACCTTACGAGCACGCCAAGGAGTAGGGGCAAGTTATCCCCGAACCTTGTATATCGCTGTGTTAGCGTTTGTTTGATTCCTTGCTCTGTTTTATCCTTTCTCTTGCATTTTGTTTCCGCTGCTACTAATCTGATCACAGAAAGAAAGTTCAAAGAAGAGGGAGCGATTTGAGTGTCTGGCTACATTCACCCCCCCCCCCCTCTATAGCCATCCATGATCCAACAAGTGGTATCAGAGCTTGGGGCTCTGTACAAGCGGCTTAACATCCGAGAGTTATCAACAAGATGGCTGGAAGAGAAGGAATGAGCACAACCCGACCTCCACTCTTCGACGGCACAGATTTTCAATATTGGAAATCGAAGATGGAGTTTTATTTGAAGACAAACATGAGCATATGGTTCTCGGTCAAAGAAGGTTTCATCCCTCCAAGAGATGTTGAAGGAAAAGATCTCGATTTCTCAAGTTGGTCGGCTGAGCAAATAAGAAAGAGTGAAGCAAATGCCAAAGCGGTGGTCACTTTGCAATGCGGGTTGACCAAGGAGGAGTTGATCAAGGTGGGTCCTTTTACGAGTGCTAAAGATCTTTGGAACAAAATCATTGAGCTCCACGAAGGAACTCAAGACACCCGAATAGCCAAGAAGGACCTCCTTCACAGTTAACTCCAAAATCTGTCCATGGAAGAAAATGAAAAGGTAAGTGAACTCCATGGAAGATTCAAAGAGATCCTCAATGGCCTCCACTCCATCAATGAAAAGGTAGAAAACCGGGATCTAGTAAGGTTAGTTCTAAAAGCTTTTCCAATGAATACTTTGTGGTCATCCATGGTGGATGCCTACAAGGTTTCCAAGGATCTTTCCTTAGTTAAGTTAGAAGATCTATTTTGTGAAATGGAATTACATGAGATCTCTAACCAAGGCTCCGAAGAGAAAGGGGTTGCTTTTGTGGCAGGAAAGGAGGAGAAGCACACTCATCACTTTGCTTTCATGGCACTAGAGGAGTCAAAGGAGGAAAGTGATGATGAATCAAGTAGCTCCTCAACTGCGCCTTCATCATCTTCGGATGATGAAGAGGTAATCACTCCCGAGTTAGATAAGTGCTATAGAGCTATCACATGTTTAACCAAATTGTTAAAGAAATCTAAGAATAAGGTTAAGTCATTGAAATTGGAAGTAGAACATTTAAAAACCTCTAAGGATGAGGTAATTGATGACTTGCATGTTAAGACCCTTGAAAATGAAAATAAGAACTTGAAGAGTGAAGTTGAAAACCTCAAGAATGTTCTTGAGAAGTTTTCAACAAGCTCTAAAACATTAGATATGATACTCAACTCACAAAGGGCGATGTACAACAAGGTTGGTTTGGGTTACCAACCTAAAGAACCTAGTGTCATATCTTTAATGTCAAGAACCCACTTTAGATCATCAAATGATTCTAAGGTTCAAAAAGTCAAAAAGAAATTAACTAAGGCATGGGTGCCAAAGTCATTCATTGTAGATTCCTTAGGTCCCAAAATTTGGGTACCTAAAACCTCAATATTTAGAATTGTATAAGCATAAATTGAGGGGGAGCATCTATCAACATAGGTTGTTGATAAGTGGTGCTCCAAACCCAAGGCTAAAATTACACTAGTTTCAAAATGAGTCAACAAGCCTTGGAAATTATTTTTATACATTGCATGAAGGGTTTAGATTCACACATAATTTGCTCTTGCCATGGATTGCTTAGGGTAATGAGACTCCTTGTTGCAATTTTTTTTTGTTCTGCAAGTTATGGTTTATGATATGCCTTATGTCAAGTCTAAGGAGTCTATTTTCTTGTATATGTTATATAACATGAATGCATGCTAAGGAAAATATCAACACATAATTTGCATTGATAAGACATCAATAGACAAAGAACATGAGCTTAAGGTTTAGGCTTAAGTTTTTCTTAATATTTTGGGGATGAACTTAATTGAGTATGCCATGATTTTACCGTATGTGATTTGAACATTAATCTATGGCATGAAAATTTTGGTTAAAAACAGCATGTTCACATAGTTTTAATGTTTCGAAATTCAGTACTCAAGTTCCATGATTTGCTATAAAATCTGATTATCTAGGTAGATGGGATTATCAAAATTGTTTGAAATAAACTTGAACATGTTATAAACATACAAACTGATCAAAATCTGGAACTTGATCATATTGTGATACTAAATTGACACAAACATGTTATTGGTTTCTTTTCATAAAAAAAATTCTCAATTTTTGATATGGAATTGATACAAATCATGATGATTATTTTAGTTTGGGAAATACTTTTTGGTTAAGGGAAACCCTTCTTAGGATCAAGAAGGGGCCAAATCTGATTGAATTAGGGTTTAGGAATGGTTTAGAGTTGAAGCAAACCTGGTTTCAACCTGATGAAGAGTTTCTGAAATTTTCTGGAACAAACCAATCAGAAACCTCTCTATGTCGAACCAGATCGGTCCACTGACCGATCAGGACTCATCCTGATCAGTCCCGTGACCGATCAGGGATCTGTCTGATCGGTCTGATGACCGGTCAGATCAGGAAATTTTCTGATTTGGTCAAAACTCCTCAGTCCAATCTCCTCTTGTCCAATTGTATCAGTTTAATGATCATACTACAAACAAATCTAATACAAACCAAGTACAATTGGAACATCCTAATCATACTTGAAGCAAATTTTATACTGATTCGATACAAGCCCGTGTTGAAATTTTTAAAATTCATATGAACGGGTTGTTTGAATCATGTCTTTTGATCTTTTGCTCCTTGATGAGGGATAATTTTCAGTCAAGAAATCCAAATCATGACTCGTGTTCTTAATGTCATGTTTCAGAAATTTTTCTGAAATATCGAATATCAACAGAGTCTACTCCCCTGTTATGGAATGCCAATTGTTAATGCAGTCTGATCAGGAACGTATCGGAGGTTCAGAAATTTTTCTGAAATCTGATCGCTCCCCAGACTAATTAGAAATATTCCTGTATCAAATAATCAACGAACCTGATCGGTCACGGAGACCAATCAAATTTATGTGTCTGATACAGCTGCATTCCTTACTTGTCATATGAAACATATACATGCTTGACCATGAGATATTTTCTGTATATGTTTTCATGTACAATTCACACTTATTGTCGTATGATGCATATATATTGTTGCCATGATACATTTATGGTATATGCATTTCATACGCAATTCAAAAGTTTACCTTTGATTATTTTAGGTTTGGGGAGAGACCCGTGATTGAGAGGGAGGTATGTTTAAACTTGATAACCATACCCTTTTCGATGTTTGACAAAGGGGGAGAGAATGGCTGATTAAGTTTATGGTTATTATAGGGGAAGGATCATGATTCCCTTATGAGAATTGAATTGATTGATACCTAAACTTAAATCGGGTTGTCAAACAACAAAAAGGGGGAGATTGTTGATGCAGTCTGGCCCGATTGTTGTTTTGGTGTTGACAACGATTTAAGTTTAGTTGAATGGATTTGGATTAAGTCCAGGTGGATCGGGAGATCGCACGCTGGCATGGAAAAAGTCTTAACTTGGAGGGTTGGGTGAAAAGTCCTAGCTTGGAAGGCTAGGTGAAAAGTCCTAACTTGGAGGGTTAGGTGAAAAGTCCCAACTTGAAGGGTTAGGTGAAAAGTCCTAGCTTGGAGGGCTAGGTGAAAAGTCCTAGCTTGGAGGGCTAGGTGAAAAGTCCTAACTTGGAGGGTTGGGTGAAAAGTCCTAGCTTGGAGGGCTAGGAGAAAAGTCCTAACTTGGAGGGTTAGGTGAAAAGTCCCAACTTGGAGGGTTAGGTGAAAAGTCCTAGCTTGGAGGGCTAGGTGAAAAGTCCTAGCTTGGAGGGCTAGGTGAAAAGTCCTAACCTGGAGGGTTAGGTGAAAAGTCCTAGCTTGGAGGGCTAGGTGATGAAATCCTAGTGAGTGAAGTCAGGTCCTAGCTTGGGAAGCTAGGTTGAAGTCTCAGTGAGTGAGACTGGGCATGGAGTCTTGGTCCGAGGATCAAGCACGAGTCGGAGATGGACCGGAGGCTGGTTCTCTCGACTAAGAGTGGGTTTGGCCTTGCCCGGATCGGTCTGGTGACCGATCAGGGAAGTTGGCACGAAGTTCCCTCTTGGATCGGTCTGGTGACCGATCCAGCGATGTCTGATCGGTCTGGTGACCGATCAGGGATCTTCCAGTAACTTTGGCAAACCTACTGATCGGCTCCTGATCGGTCTGGTGACCGATCAGGGAGAAACCGTGACCGATCAAACTGAACGATCAACTGTCACGAGGTTTCTCACCCTGACCGATCAGGCTGGAGCCTGATCAGTCTGGGATCAGCCTGATCGGTCTGGTGACCGATCAGGCCACAGCCTGATTGGTCTGGGGACCGATCTGGAGTATGCAGCAGACTGTTGGTTAGGTCTGGGGACCAATCAGGAGTGTGCAGAAGATTGCTGGATCGGTCTGGTGACCGATCAGGGTCCTCTCTGATCAGTCTGGGGACCGATCAGGAGCAGAACTTTAATTCAAATACGCTTTCAGAAGTTTCTAATCGCGTTTGTTTTCACTGCCGATTCTCTGCTACTTGCTGATTTCATTTGATATCGATTTGCTAAGCCTCTGTTGGAGTGTGCAGGTGATAGCAGGTGATTCAAACACTCAAGGAGGGTCAATGGAGGACTTTCCATGGAGCAGGTTTGGATCTATTGTGTTTTCAGGTCTCAATGGCGTCTGGCGCAACTGGCAACTGACGAAGGCGCGGCTGGCAACTGACGGAGGCTCAGCTGGAGGAGTGTCCAGTGGACTGAGTGCTCAGAGAGGTCAGTGGGTCAGGGTGTGAGTCAGTGGTGCTGATGGAGCTGGCGACGTTGAGCAGGAGCTTAAGAGACGAAGCTGGAAGCAGAGGAGTAGAGGTGAACAAGACAGAAACTTGGGAAGTTTGGCTGGGCTGTGTTCGAGCTCTCTGTTGCTTTGTGCTTAAGTGTTCTACTACATCCTTGTGAGATCTGAGTGAGCATTCCTTCTTGTGTGATCTCCTGTACTCAAGTTCCATCATCCGTGAGATCTGTGGAGAGGTTTCTCCACCGAGAAGGAGGCTCTATCTTATCCGGGTTCACCGGGGCTTGATCTGCCAACGATCAAGGGATCGCCCACCTTACGGGCACGCTAAGGATTAGGGGCAAGTTATCCCCGAACTTTGTATATCGCTGTGTTAGCGTTGGTTTGATTCCTTGCTCTGTTTTATTCTTTCTGTTGCATTTTGTTTCCGCTGCTACTAATCTGATCACAGAAAGAAAGTTCAAAGAAGAGGGAGCGATTTGAGTGTCTGGCTACATTCACCCCCCCCCCCTCTATAGCCATCCAAGATCCAACACCCGTGACCTCCCTGGCACCTAGCCCAGTGAACCACCCCACTCCTTTGGGGTGTCTGAGCTGCAGAAACACAATCCTTCGGTCCCTGTAACCAAGGTTAGTTCCAAAACAAATCAAGCAAGAGTATTAGTTATTATTTACAGCCGTAACTGTCTTGGTTCTAACTTTGGGTCTCCCAAATGGAACCCTAGGTCGAACCGATGCCTACTGTTCCCTCGACGGGAACGCGTCCTCACCTACTCCTCTCAGGAGAGTTTACCTTTTGCCAACCGGCTCCTCCGATTGGACTTTTGCCCAATCTACCTGACCAGGTCTTCGTGCCCAACTTCCGGTCAAGTCTTCGGTGCCCAGCCCCTTGCCAGGACTTCGTGCCCAATCCTTGACCAGGACTTCTTTGCCCGACTTCCGGTCAGGTTTTCTTGCCCAGTCCTTGACCAGGACTTCTTTGCCCAGCTCTTTGCCAGGACTTCTTGCCTAATGTACCTAGACTTCTTCCTGCACATTCAATGAACAAGTTAGAACATAACAACATCTTAACTTCTGAACCCTTTGTCATTATCAAAACCCAGGTTTGACTTGGGTGTTGCCTGCACCAACATTGACATGCCTTACATTTTTAATTAATGTTGTTTAGTGTTAAGTTGGGCCTGAAACTTAACTTGGATCATGAGTAGAATTGAAAAATGGAGAGACATGGATTAAGGGGGAGGTCACCTCTTAGGTTCTTGATATGTCTTATGTTTTTCAATTGCTACTGTTATTTACCTTGTTGACTGATATTTTTATCCCTAAACTTAAACATATTGCCACATATCAAAAAGGGGGAGATTGTTGAGGCAATCGGCCCAAGAATGATCGGGAAGATCATGGTTTTGATGTGTGTGTCAATAAGTTTAAGGTTAGGGTGTTATGTTGTATTTGGTATATGTGTGATTGAGTTTGCAGGACTTGGAGAATCACACATGGAGAACATATCCGAGGGACGAGAGCTGAGGGAGGAGGACTCCAAGGGCAAGTAGGGAAGTGGACTTCAAGGGCACACGTGAAGGGTGGCATGGAGGCAAGCTAAGGGAAGGCTTGTGTGCGCATCCGAGGGACGAGACCCAGAGGAAGATGACTTCAAGGGGCGAGCTAAGGGAGTGAACCTGAAGGCACACGTGAAGAAGAATGTGAAGAGTGGTTGTAAGTGAGTGGGCAGTCGACTGGCCAAAGGGCAATCGACTGCCAAAACTCACAGAAGGTTTTCAGCCTTCTACCAGTCGACTGGCCCAGGGACAGTCGACTGGTGACCCCCCAAAAACTAGCCGTTGGCTAGCAATTAATGCTAGGCCAGTCGACTGCCCCAGGGGCAGTTGACTGGTGCGAGGCTGTCCTGTTCTCTTATAAAAAGAGAACTTTTTCGCACGTGAACGGTACGGTTTCGTACTGTAACGAAGTATTGTTAGTGCATAGAGTCTTCGTACCTTCCTCTCTCTCTAATCATTGCATTCTGTAAAGAGGAAGACAACGCCTTTGTAAAGGTTTCTCCACCTAAAGGAGACTTTTCATAGTGGAGGTGGAGTACGTGCGTGGAGCCTTGGATTAGTCACCCATTCGGGTGGATACCAAGTTAAAATCCTCTGAGTTACCGTTGCTTAATTGCTTTCATATATTTTTATTTGTATTCCGCTAACAATTGTGTAGAGAAATTCGAGAAAGTGCTATTCACCCCCCCTCTAGCAACGCTCTTTGATCTATCAAACTTCAGGTGGATTAACTAAAGCATTTCTAATAAGGATAGGGTTACATCAAGGATCAACTCTAAGTTCATGATATAGTACCATAGTGCATGTTGTTTGCAAATGATATTATTTTGATAGACGAGACATGTGAAGGAGTAAATACTAAATTAGAATCTTAGCGGGAAACACTAGAAGTGACAGGTTTTAAGCTTAGTAGAGTAAAAACAGAATATATGAAATTTATGTTTAGCAGTATCAGACATAATAAAATAATTATTAAGATAAGAGATAATAAGATATCTTGAACTAAGAGATTTAAGTATTTATGATTATTTTTTTAAAATGATGGAGGGATTGAGAGATATGTATTACATAGAATATAAGTAGGATGATTGAAATGGAGATTAGCATTGGGTTTTTTATGTGATCATAAAGTACCTCAAAAATTTAAAGGGAAGTTCTACAAAACTATAATTAGACCTGCTATGCTATATGACGCTAAATGTTAGGCTATGACTCAGACACATGAGCAAAAGATTAAAGTTGTAGAGATGAGGATATTAAGGTAAATGTGTGAACATGAGAGAATAGACAAAATAAGGAATATTGAGAGCATTAGAGAGAAAGTCAGAATTGCATTTATTGAAGAGAAACTTCGAGAGACACATTGAAGATGGTATAAACATGTACTTAAATGACCAATAAATGTCCTAATTAGACGATGTGAATCATGACAAATACACACATCAAATGAGGGAAAGAAAAAATTAAAAAAAACTTGGTTAGAGATAAAAGTAAGATAAAATTTATTTAAATATAGATAATGATATAATAGAGGTCGGAACCCAATGGTGTAGATAAGAATTCATATAGTCGATCTCACCTAGTGAGATAAAACATAGTTATTGTTGTTGTTGTAGGATCAATATTATAAAAAAGTATTTTTTCGGAATGTCATAATTTGTGACGATCGCATTAAACTAATACCGAATGAATCAATAATGAGTGATCACTAGTTATGGGCCCGATAGGGGCAGGGCCACCCTTAGGCTAGGGTGGGCTCCAGTCTAACCTATTTTTTACCTGCTTGATTTAGTTATGATTTTAGAGTTTTGAAGCTCGATTCTAGTTTGTATTGGCCGATTTACGAGCAGCCTTTTGTGAGAATTTTACCCTTAATTTTGACTTATATATCGAGCTAATATTGTTTATTGATTGGTTTATTATTGTTGGTTTTGAAATTATATGAATTTGAGATAAAATTTGACAACTCTAAAATTATCTCAAATATTTATTTAGTTGTGATTATTTGAATTGTGATAATATTTAAAGATGATATTTGTGAATTTTCAAGCTAAGATTTTTAGCCTAAAAATTTATTGTTGTGAATTTTGGAAAAATAATTTATTAGTTGCGATATTTGACAATTATAACTATATACTTATATATTAAATCTAATATATTTATTTAATTGGTAGGTGTATTCGTCTTGTTTTAACTCTTCTTGTTTCTACAATAACAAAATACGCATTTTTAACTATGAAACTTATTAAAAATATTTTTAATAGATTTTATGATCATCTATATTGAACGAGAATTAATTAAAAAAATTGATAATAATATAATCTTACTATTTAATTAACTGGACTTTTACTAACCAACTCTATGAAGCCCAAACAAATTAAATTACATTAGCATCTTTTTTTCAACTTCTTATCATTCAAATTTTAAAAATTCAAAAAATAAAATCACAAATCTTAAAATTCAAATTTAAAAGATAAATTTAAATCTTAATCCAAAATTAAAATTTAAAAAATAATTTATCAAATTCAAAAAGATGAATTCTAATTTTAATTTAAAATTATATTTTAAAATTTTTAAATTTTAAATTTTAACTAAATAAATTAATTTTCGATAATTTATCTTTAAATCCCCAATTGAATTTTAAACTTTATTCTCAGTCCCTATGTCAGAAAAAGTTCATTTCTACTCTCTACATGCAAAGTTTCATTTGCTTCAGCTCCCTAATAAATATTAGTTTACCAAATTACCCTTATTATTTTTAGGTACAAAATGTACAAAATGAGGTATAGTTTCTCTAAAGTACAATATCATATAATTAAAATCTAGTATATTTTCTATCAAATTAAGTACTACACTTTTTACACATATAAAAATTTCAAAAAAAGTATAATTCTCCTAAATTCAGTATATTTCAATTAGAATTTAGTATATGTTCTATCAAATTGAGCACAATTCATTTTCCACCGGACCAATTGATTAGGAGTTCATACCTAATTGCCGTTATTATTTTTAGGTATAAAAAATCCAAATGAGGTATAATTCCTCTTAAATTCAGTATTATATAATTAAAATCTAGTATATTTTCTATCAAATTAAGTATCATACTTTTTATACGTATAAAAAGTCCAAAAATAAGTATAATTCTTCCTAAATTTAATGTATTTCAATTAGAATATAGTATATGTTCTATAAAATGGAGTACAATTCTTTTTTCTACCAGACCAATTGATTAGGAGTTTATATCAATTGATTAGCTTATGATGAATTGATTAGGTCATACTCAATTTGATATAAAATATACTGAATTTTAGTTAAATGATGTTAAATTTATAAAGAATTATACTTGATTTTAGACTTTTTGTACCTAAAAAAATTGAGGGGTAATTCGATAAATCTGTAGTTGAAACACATGAAACATTATACGTAGGGAGTGGAAACAAATTTTTTCTAAGGCAGGGCTGAGGAGAAAGTTGAGTTTGTATGCAGAAGTTTAAGATAATTTTCAATAAATTTTCATCTTAAGGTGAAATAAAATTTATATATATTCATATATTATATTATGAATATGTATATACGAAGGCTAATAATTAATGAGTTTGATTCTAATATTATTGTTTCTTATAAAAAGAGCCGATTTTGATGCTGTTTTGTTTAATAATTTATATATATATATATATATATAATATTTTTATTATATATTTTTAGAAAATGAATATTTACATTTTTTTAATTTTATTTATATTTTAACTTAATTAATTTATAATATTAATTATAATCGATCGTCCGTCTATAATTTTGAGTTGCATCACTGAATCCCTCTTCACATTTAATTCTTCGATAAATTATAGAAAACTCCCCAATAATTCTTTGATCTTTGTATTCACTCTCCACATAAATTTTTCTTTGTATTTATTCCCTGATAGATTGAGTATAAAAGAGTGAAAACTGAGTATATATTAGTAAAAACTGAATATAAAAGAGTGAAATTTAAGTATAAAAGAGTGAAAATTGAGTATATGGGTTGATGTGGTGGAGGTAACCTTACATATTCAATTTTCTAACTTTTATACTGAACTATTTTCAAATAATATCATCAAACTGTCTTCTCAATCCCATCAAGTAAAGAAAAATTTATATGGGAATTACATATAAAGTTGACATTGGTATGTGAGGAGTTTATGAAAATTTACTCTTAATTCTTTGTTTTCACGAAAAGCTAGGAAAATTTGACCTTTCTGTTCTTCCATGTCTTCCTCCACTCATCCCCTTTCACGTCCTCAGATCCAGACGTCCCTGCTCCTTCTCCTCTCGGCACCGACCAGGCCGCCTTGTAGTATCGTCATATCTGTAAAAGTTGCAATCTTTGGGGCTCCTGGAAGAGAACTGTAGCGAAAATGTCCGACCACGTCGGCGCCTCCGTCGTCGGCACTCGGAAACTGCAGACATTGGACTCCGTTTCGGATCGATTCCACTCATTTCTACGCGTGGAGGCTAACAAGCCAGATTTCATGGATTTCCCCCTCCTGAGCTCCTATGCTTCGCACCACCCGACGCGTCCCACCGCCAGCGGCAACACTACCAGCAGTAGCAGCAGCTCCGGCTCCTCTATCTCGCTGTCGGGGAAGCCCTCTCATCTCGCAGACACGAAAAAAAATCCTATCTTAGCCTAGACGGCAGACGTTCTCACTCCGGTGAACTCGTCTTAGGGCCCAATGACCAAATTCCCGGTGCCATGGATACCAAGAGTTCCAAGCCTAGGCACCGTCGGTCCGGCTCTGTTCCACTTATCTACTCGGGTGGAAGCTTCTCGCCCAGTTTCAGCACCGGTTTTGGATGCGGTAGTAATTTCTCCGCGAGCTCTCCGATCGCTAATATTCTACCAGCAGGGAACATATACCCATCCGGGAAGATTGGCAAGACGACTATGATGAACCGGAGTGGGGCGAGGACCGACACGCTAGGGTCTGGAACTGGGAATTATGGCCATGGGAATATAGTGAGGGTTGGTACCAGTGCTACAAGCACTGGGAAGCCGATGGAAGCGGTGGTTTGCAATGGCGTGGATCCGGCAGTAAGAAGGGCGATGCTAAGCGCTGATCCGCAGGAGGTCAAATGCATGGGCAGTGAACAATATCGCAAAGGGAACTTTGTGGAGGCTTTGAAACTCTATGATCGGGCAATTGCATTGTGCCCTGATAGTGCAGTCTGCCGGAGCAACCGTGCTGCAGCGCTGATGGGCCTCCGGAGGTTAGGGGAGGCTGTAAAGGAGTGTGAAGAGTCATTGATTTTGGATCCTGCATTCCGGTGCGCACACCAGAGGCTGGCATCGTTGCTTATAAGGTTAGAACTGTTTAAAAATGTTCCGTTCTGTCCAATACAAGCTTGCAAATTGATTGGTACCAGTCCATAGTGTTATGCTGAGATATTGGTATTGCTGAATTGTGGATGATTCGTTTCCTTGGAGCTAGTCACCCATTATTGTTATTAACTATGACTAGTAATTTGTTTATGAATACTTCTATTACATAATTAGTAGTTATAATTAAAGAACTATCTCAATTTGTATCAAATCCTATTCTGATTGAAGAGGCTGCATCTTTTTTTATGCTAGAGTTGTCTTATGATTTTTTTGGCTGTTTATATTTGTTACTCGGAGTTGCAACATCAATCCCTGGTCGGTACTGCAATCATCTTGGTTGATCACAATTCTGAATTGCAAAAGTGATCATTTTGTAGAACTGTCAGCATTGAGCAGCTTCAAACAAATTACGACCCATATATTTGTCCTACATTATTCTGTTTTAACTCATAATATTGGTAGATAGCCTAGGAGTGTCATTAATTGCTGCCATTTAAACATATCCTTGTTTTTTGCTCAATACGAAAAAGAAAAAAAAAAAACATTGTTATTGCCATATATAAATGTTGCTGCCTGATGCGTTTATGATTAATTGAATTCCAGACTCATAATCAACTGTCTATTTGGTTTACTATGATTAGTAGATCACGCTGCAACAAATGTTGTTATCAGAAATAAAGAATTGCACTTGAAGTTCTTTATTATGTTATATGAACTCAAGAACTTGATAAGAAAAAGAACTTGCAGTTTTTTTGTGCCAAGTTTCTTTTAGCTTTTAAATTTCATTATTCTTTTTTTCGACTCATTGTAATAAATGATGTTGATGAGTAAATCTATAATGATAGCAAGTAGCTTCAGATAAATTAGGCTTGAGAGATATTAGAATATGCATTCTTCTGAATAAACTTCTTATTGTGGTCGACAGCTTCGGACAAATTGAGAATGCTAGGAAACATCTCTTGTTGGCTGGCCCACAGCCTGATCCTGTTGAATTTAGGAAGCTTCAAGCAGTGGAAAGGCATTTGGTCATGTGTGCAGAAGCCCGGAAGGCTGGAGATTGGAAGAGTGCACTTAAAGAGAGTGATGCTGCCTTCACTGAAGGATCAAATGCTTCTTCATTGGTAAATTCATACTAATACTTAATTTCATTAGTTTGGAAGTCTTGTTCATGTTACTATAGGAGAATACAATAATGTATTCTTGTAACGCCCACAAATGCTGGTAATGACTTCAAAAGCTGACGCACATCTTCGACTTCATCAACTTGAGGAAGCTGATATGGTCATATACAATGTATTCAAACTTGATAGTGTATATTGACCATCCTCAAATACTAAGTTTTTTGGTATTCATACTTGTATGTCGTCAGTGCCCAAGTGGACATGGCTCGAGGAAGGTGAACTCAAAGTGTTATATTGAATATCAAGGTAGTTTTCAATATTTTTATGTTCACTGAAAATGTGGAATGAATAATTTTCAGGTTTGAAAATGCCGTTACTGATGCTCAAAAAGCAAGGCAGATTGATCCCAGCACGTGGAAATATATATGATTGGGGTAAGTACTCCGTGGCTGATACGTGGACTGAAAAAAATTATATGGCAAGATCTATCGAGGCTGGACGACTCTCTTTACGTGGCGCCTGAGGCCCTTTCGGGAAGGTGGGTTCCCGAGAACACCATGAGGAAGCATACTCTGGAGACCGACCTTGGAAGACACACGCCCGCGATCACCTCGGAAAAGTTAGGTCCTCGAGATCACCTCGGGAGGGTAAGCGCCCGGGCCCCCCTCCCCGGGCCAAAAGACCCCGAGATCACCTCGGGGTAGTGGAGCATGAAGAGCACTTGACATCAAGTAACGGTCCCTCTTTTTTCGGATCTATGAATAATCATTACCTATAATCACAGGATGATCATGACCCGTAATGCACGACCATTAATGCCTTCATTATTGCAACGGTCCAGATTTCATGGCGGTGACGGTCGTTACAAGGGTTATCTAGTAACCGAAGATCGAGGGGACGTGACGAAGATCGTGGAGACATGTATGACCGCCGCCTCAGGTATAAAAGGTACTCCAACCCCTCCGATAAAGGGGTTACACACTCTCTAACTTAAGCATCTTCTCCTTACTTTCTTCCATCTCCTATACTAAGGCACTGACTTGAGCGTCAGAGTGGGCTCCGTCGGACAACCTCCGGCGTGTTCCCATTAACGCTCGTGTTAATCTCGTAGGGTGAGAGTTCTTCCTCTAGAGTCAACATCCGTGTGGGCTGAATTCTGGTGACTGACCGTTGATGTCGATTCCTTCCGGAACAAGTTTGGCGTCGTCTGTGGGAAATCAGTAAAGCACCAGAAGGAGCACCGAGGGCAGAGCCGGTGGGACAATCTATCGTCTTGACGAAAGAGGAACTAGATTGCTTGGTGGCCAACGCCATTAAAGGGGCGCTCCAACAGCAACGAATAGAGTCAGCCGCTTCACGACGGGGGGCTTATGGGCAAGAGGAGATCCCAGTGCTCCTCGGATATCCTACTGGAGGGGACCCCAATCGTGTGAGGACCCCAATCGTGTGAGAAAGGCTCACACTCAGCGATTAGGGAACTACCCCCTAATCTCCTTCAATCCAGAAGATTTAGAGGACACAGAAGGTCTCCACGAGGGCGCCTTGGTAATTCTTGCGCTTATCGCAAATTACGAAGTCGTGCGTGTCTTCGTGGATACAAGTAGTTCAGTGAACATCATATATAAGGCTGTTCTAGATCAGATGCAGATTGACGAAGATGAACTGCTTCCGGTTTCCCGCTCTTCGGCTTTGCCAGATGTCGAGTGCAGCCGATATGACAAGTTACCCTATCATTGTCATTGGGCGGCGACACTCTGGAGAGAACTAGGAGGACTCCCTTCTTGGTCTTGGATGCTCCCTCGTCCTACAATGTCATCTTGGGACGCCGAACGCTCAGTATATTCTAGGCGGTGGTCTTTGTCTACCATCAGAAGATCAAATTTTCGGTTGGTGACCAAGTAACTGAAGTCAAAGGAGACCAGGGGATGTCTTGGCGATGCTACAGTGGGGGAGTCAGATCGGCACCGCACCAGAACTTGAAGTCCTACAAAGTCCTGCAAATTGATCTCGCTGACCCGCGAGAAGATGAAGGACCTAAAGAAGAACGGAGGGAGGTCGGGAGCGAGGAGGTCCAGATTCACCCTCAACAGGAGGGGGGAGTCACGAGGATCGCCACTGATCTTGCACCAGAACTAAGAAGTCGTCTTATAGACTACCTGCAGAGCCATAGAGATGTCTTCGCCTGGGCCGCCGAAGAAAATCAAAGGGGTCCCCCCGGCTCTAGCCATGCATCACTTGCATGTCATCCCTGGAGCTCGATCGGTGAAACAGAGGCGGAGGCACTTTGCACCAAAGCAGGACAAGGCTATCCGGGATGAAGTCAACAAGCTGTTAAAGGCCAGGCACATAAGGGAAGCCCAATTCTCGGCCTGGTTAGCTAATGTAGTCCTTGTCCCTAAGCCAGGGGGTAAATGGCGGGTCTGTATTGACTTTCGCGACCTGAACATGGCCTGCCCTAAAGACTGTTATCCCTTGCCTCAAATAGACCGGTTAGTAGACTCTATAACTAGTTGTGAGTTCATTTCAATATTGGATGCTTATCAAGGCTACTATCAAGTTCCGCTCGCTCCTGAAGACTAGGAGAAAGCCAGCTTTGTGACAGCCGATGACACGTATTGCTATAATGTCATGCCTTTCGGTTTGCGCAATGCTAGGGCAACTTACCATCGGATGATGGACAAAGTCTTCAGGCATCAGATCGGGAAAAACATCGAAGTGTACGTAAACGATATCTTGGTCAAGACTGACAAGGGAAAGGACATGATCGCCAACTTAGAAGAGACGTTCACCACCCTAAAGGCCAACAAGCTGAAATTGAACCCTGTCAAGTGCCTATTTGGGGTGAAGAGTGGTCGTTTCTTGGGATACATGGTGACGAAGAGAGGGATCGAGGCTAATTCAGAAAAAGTAAAGGCTATTATGGATATGCCTTCCCCTCGCAACTTTAAGGAAGTGCGGCAGCTGAATGGGAGAATCACGACCCTATCCAGGTTCATCTCCAAGTCCGCAGATAGGACGTTGTCATTCTTCAAGATTCTGAGAAAGACAGCCAAGTTCGATTGGGATGACCAGTGTGAGAAGGCACTCGCTGACCTGAAGGCCTATCTCGCCGAGCTCCCCATCCTCTACAAGCTAGTAGAAGGGGAGACCTTATTTGTCTACTTGTCTGCAGCGGAACAAGCGGTAGGCTCAACACTCCTCCGAGAAGAAGGCATGGTCCAATACCCCATATACTTCTTCGGACATCACATGAAGGATGCTGAAACACAATACACTACGATGGAGAAGCTGGCCTATGCCCTAGTCTTAATGGCCCGGAGGTTATGACCTTATTTCTTAGCGCATCCTATCGTAGTTCTCACCAATAGCCCGCTTGCCCGGGTCCTCACCAATCCTGAAGATTCAGGCTGGTTGATCAAATAGACTACAGAATTGAGTGAATATGGTATCGAGTACCAGCCTCGTGCCGCTATCAAGGCACAAGCTCTCTTGGATTTCATGCTGGAGACTATCCCTGAGCCCGAGGCCGAAGGAGTCTAGAAGGTCTACGTAGACGGGTCTTCTAACAGCAGACATAGCAGAGTCGGGATGTTAATGTCTCCCCTCGGGGGGGGGGGGGGGGGGGGGGCATGTTACATTTATCCATCCGACTCCACTTCAAAGCCACCAACAATGAAGCTGAATATGAGGCGATCCTAGCGGGCCTGCAAGTAGCCAAACATATGGGGGCCACTAGGGTCATTGTACACTCGGACTCCCATCTTGTGGCACAGCAAATAAAGTGCGACTTCCAAGTCAAGTGTGAGCGCCAGCAGAGGTATGTAGCCCTCTATGAGCAGCTGACAGCCTCCTTCATGGAGGTTACCTTGCAGAAGATTTCCAAGGCAAACAATGTCAGGGCCGACAAGCTAGCCAAACTGGCTAGCTCCATTTTAACCTGGCAGCTAGATGAACCTAGTGCCCTGGAAGAGATGGTAGCACAGATTGGGGAAGAAGCAGGAGGCCACACCGTAACCGATTGGAGAGATACATATGTCGAGTTCCTGCGTAGTGGGAACGTTCTGAGCATGGACCAAGGAGGCCGACTATTCCGACACCGGGCGGCTCGGTTCACGTTGGTCGGCGATCAACTATAAAGGAGGGTCTTTGCTCGACCCCTCCTCAAATGTGTCGGACCAGAAGAAGCCGACTACGTGATGCGGGAAGTACATGAGGGCATCTGTGGGAGTCACATTGGGGGGAGGTCGCTGTCTAGGAAGATTATCCTAGCAGGATACTTTTGGCCCACTCTCCAAGCCGACGCTCTCAAGTTCATGGCTGAATGTTAAGCTTGCCAGAGACATCAGTATGTGACTCATCGACAGATCAAACCCTTGCGAGTCTCTATAGTGTCCTACCCATTCGATCAGTGAGGGATGGACATTGTAGATCCTTTGCCAATCGGGTCACAGCATAAGAAGTTCCTGTTGGTCCTCGTCGACTATTTTTCTAAATGGGTGGAAGCTGAACCTCTGGCACACATCACGGAGGACGTCGTGATGAAAATCTTATGGAGGGATATCGTCTGCAGATACGACATCCCCCACAAGCTAGTGTTAGACAATGGAAGGAAGTTTTCCGGGTGCAAGCTCAAAGAATGGTGCGAGGGGTTGGGCATTCGCCAAGCTTTCACTTCAGTGACATACCCATAGGGCAATGGACAAGCCGAGGTCGTTAACCGCCAAATCCTCAGGGGACTTAAGATAAAGCTAGATCATGTTGGAGGCAGCTAGGTTGAGGAACTCCTTAGCATCTTGTGGTCCTATCGTACCACTCCATGAGAAGGAACAGGCTAGAGCCCATTCCAGCTGGTGTATGGGGCGGAGGCTGTAATCCCGATGGAAGTGGGGGAGGAGTCCATCCGACGGCGGCTCTATAACAAAGAGGGCAATGATCAAGTGCGGCTGATCGACCTAGATCTCATTTCGGAGGTGCGGGATAAAGCAACAGCTCGGTTGGAAGCGTATGGACGATGGATGCAGAAAGCCTACAATCGTCGGGTAATCGCCCGCAACTTTGAAGTCGGTGACAAGGTTTGGAAGAGGATTAAACTAGTAGGTGACCCTGGGAAGTTGGACCCTCAGTGGGACGGACCGTATGTCATCACCAAAAAGCTCACAGGGAGCAGCTACTATCTGGAAGATGATAAAGGCAAGGGGTTGGAGAGGTCATGGCATGCCAACCATCTCCGCCCTTATCGCACTCGATGAGGTGTTGAGTTGTTTGCTTAATTTTTGTATTCATTGTTTGCACTGCCTTGCAGTTCAATAAATAAAAGAGCAAACGAAATATTACTCGAAAAGCGCTGAAACCTTACCTGAAGTAAAACCCCTACTACCTTTGCGGTGAGTAGGTTTAGCCTCAGCGCTGCAAATGCCCGACCAAGAGCTGCAAAACCGTACTACCTCTACGGTGAGTAGGCTTGGCCTTGGTGCTGCAAATGCCCGACCAAGAACTACAAAACCCTACTACCTCCACGGTGAGTAGGCTTGGCCTCGGTGCTGTAGATGCTCGGCTAAGAGTTGCAAAACCCTACTACCTCCACGGTGAGTAGGCTTCGCCTCGGTGCTACAAATGCCCGGCCAAGAGAAGAGTTGCAAAACCCTACTACCTCCGCTGTGAGTAGGCTTGGCCTCAGTGCTGCAATGTCCGGCCAAGAGTTGTAAAACCCTACTACCACCGCGGTGAGTGGGCTTGGCCTTAGTGCTACAGATGCCCGGCCAAGAGCTGCAAAACCTTACTACCTCCACGGTAAGTTGGATTGGCCTCGGTGCTGCAAATGCCCGACCAAGAACTACAAAACCCTACTACCTCCGCGGTGAGTAGGTTTGGCCTTGGTGCTGCAAATGCCCGGTCAAACCCTACTACCTCCGCAGTGAGTAGGCTTGGCCTCGGTGCTACAAATACCCAGCCAAGAGCTACAAAACCCTACTACCTCCGCGGTGAGTAGGCTTGGCCTCGGTGCTGCTAATGCCTGGCCAAGAGCTGCAAACCCCTACTACCTCCCGGTGAGTAGGCTTGGCCTCGTGCTATAGATGCTCGTCAAAGAGCTGCAAAACCCTACTACCTCCACTGTGAGTAGGTTTGGCCTCGGTGTTGCAATGCCCGGCCAAGAGCTGCAAAACCCTACTACCTCCGCGGTGAGTAGGCTTGACCTCGGTGCTGCAAATGCCCGGCCAAGAGCTGTGAAACCCTACTACCTCCGCGGTGAGTAGGCTTGGCCTCGGTGCTGCAAATGCCCGACCAAGAGCTGTAAAACCCTACTACCTCTGCGGTGAGTAGGCTTTGCCTCGGTGCTGCAAAGGCCCGACCAAGAGCTGTAAAACCCTACAAATTCCGCGGTGAGTAGGTTTGGTCCGGGTACTCTGGATGCCAGACTAAGAGTAGTAAAACTCTACCCTTGCATGGTGAGTAGACTCCTAGTCCCTTCCGGCACGGGGCCTCGCGCTCCTCGAACCGAAGCGATGTCGAGCAACACCCTGACTCTGTGAGTTAGCGAGAAACACCAGCCCTTCAATTTCCTGGCTCTTCAGGCAAGGACGCAAGAGGCATAAACTGAAAAGAAGGAGAAAAACTCAAGGCAGTGGGCCAAAAAAGGTTTTTGCATTATACTCAGGACAATTACAGGTCTGGCACATACGGAAGAATGAAAAAGTTGTCAAAGATAAAATGGCAAAATAATTGCGAGGCCTTGGTCCGGGAAGAACCTTATATTTCCTGCTCTTTGGGTGAGAGCTCGTTTCAAACCTGGCTGATGTTCAAGGCACTTAGGTCGGCGTCTGGTTTCAGTAGTTGGGCCTTCTTCAATTGGCTGATGGCACCATTGAAGCACAGTTTTAGGCGTTTCAATACCTGCTCGGCCAGGATGTTGCCAAACTCGTCAGACTGCAGGAATTTATCCTTGAACTCCTCCTCGGCTTGGACAGTTGGGCTGCATGGTCATCCTTTTGCTTCTCTAGCTCAGCCTCAACCTCCTTCTTGGCAGTTTCAATTCTGCCATCTCCTAGGACAAGCGATCAT